>PGIR01000033.1:0-250108 GCA_002812735.1 Scedosporium dehoogii | reverse complement strand
ACTGGAGAAAAAAAAAAAAAAAAAAAAAAAAAAAAGCCAGCGTCGAAGATAAAAAGAAGTAGGGTAGAGAGTGTACTGGAAGGTTGCTGGGAGAGAAGGAGGGAGTGGGATAATTAAGGCTGGTCAATGGTCAATCAAAGAGTCAATACAGCTTGGAACTGGGAATAGAGTCTGTTGTCTTTACTTGCTGGTCGTGCCTGCCAGTGATGATCTGTGATCCATGGAGTGAGATCTTGAGATGCAAAAAAAGTACAAAGGTACAATTTCATGTTGTTGTTTATCCTGATTCCTTCCCAATTCACTCTGTTGTCAAGTCCCTTTCACTCTTTCATCTCCTGTGCTAGAGAAAATACCATCTCTCTCATTTTCCTGCCTTCCCCTTCTTTTCTTCTTTGTTCACTAACCAGGACTTCGAAGAACAAGGTCAACTCTACCCCATCACCAATATCACAACACCAACATGCCGCCTCTATATCGCCTTCCAGGCGAAAGCAGCCCTGCTCCTACTCCTGATCCCCAGGTCTACTACAGCTCCAATCCTCAACCTTCAATGACCACGACAAACAAACCCACCCTTGCAACAACGACAGGGCACTCACGTATCACCGAGTGGCTCCCCAAGTACACACCAACACCCACATCAACGCCCACAAACAGCACAATCTCTTTTTCCACTAACCTTCCCTCAAGCCTGTGGGAGTGGATTTCCACAGGCTCGGACTCAAGCAAGGTTACCAAGGGTTTGCTCGTCGGGGTCCCCATTGGCCTCGTGATTGCTCTATTCTGTATGTGCTACGTTCCCTGCTTCGATGACAACGATTAGCTCCCGTGGTCTCGGAGGAGAAGGGGCGTCCGAGCAGAGCCTGCAGAGCCTGCTCGTCGTTTCGTTACTGCCAGTGATCTTGATCTATGATAACCTCGGCGGTCGGTCACGGTCTACAAGTATCACTACAGCCCAGAACGAAGTGACTGTCTACGAAGCACAGAGCAAGAGTCAGGTAAGTAAAGTTGCGAACCGCCGGGTCCCAGTAAGGCTTGCTAACTCGCCTGTTGAGGTTAAGGAAAGATGGGACATACGAAGTAGGCCATCAGTCGATGCGGATTTTCTGATTCGCCGTTGAGAATGAAGAGGGGAATACCGGGAACCAAGGGGCAGGCACGGTCAGGGAAGGTGAGCATTGACGGGCGCGGTCCTTGATCCGAAATGGGAAACTGACGCCGCTTTTTGCTGGCAGATAGGCCACAGCGATGGCGGAGTCTTGTTCTTCTTCGACAAGTACTCGTCGTGACTCGTGAGTTTACTCTGGAGTCTTATTTGTTTCCAGCGGCAATCGCGCGAAGGGCAGGATGAATACATCACTAACGAATACTATGACCAACAGGGAAACAAACTCAGCTTCAACCCCTGCACAGAAGTACGGAGTAATAACTATATTTATGTTCGTCGCATGAAGAAACATGGGGTTCCGATCTCTTGGCAGCGCAAATGGCAGGGGGGAAGCTTAATACATGAGATCAGATCCAGGCATTCCGTACTTCGTACACCGCAAGAAACCCAAAGCCCCAATTTGACGACAACTTGCTTCGATGGAGTTGAGAGATCGAAAAACGAAAATGCCTTCCCCGCTCTCACTGCGATATCCTCCCATGGGATTTGCGCACGACCATCTCCGCTGCAAATCCAAGGCCAAGGAGGAGCCTATGCCCCCGGGAATTGGGAATTTACCGTTGTTAGCCTGCCAAGACCGCCGTGCCCTTGTTGACACCCCCGTCCCGTCCCCCGCCTCGGTGGATCTAGTATGTACGGAGGATTCTCTTCCACTCCCGTCCAATGGTTCAATGGAGACTGGGCGATCCTACACCTGAACCTTCACCTTCCCCTCGTGGCATTGTGTAGTTTGGTAACAGTGAAAACCACAGCAGTAACCCAATGTGCATGAAGGACAAAATGAAAAGAGAAAATTTGACTAACGTTCAACCTTCCCCATTTAACTTGCAGAGAGAATCGCCAACCTTCAGGGCTTGAGAGGTCCGAGGGTCTGACCGGGGTGCAAAAAGTGCAAAACCGATATGAGATTGACGAAGGAAAGCACGAATTCTAGGAATTTTCGTCGACCCGGTTCTGACTGTTTGCCCACGCTCGCTATTGCCCGTCCCGCTCTCTACTGTATTCTCCAGACCGAGCGAGCCCTATCTACCTCCCGTCCCGTCCGCTCCCGTCCAAAGCACGAGGAAACCCCAGCGTTTGTGCGTTGAGAACCCGCCATCCCAACCGATCCGATATAGGAGGAATGTCAGCAGATGTTGAACCAGGACCTCGTAATATTTGGTAGCGCCCAACCGAGCGTCCCGGCGAAGCAGGGAAAGAATGACGGTTTTTTCCTCAACATATTACTTCGTACGACCCAACCAGGTCACCCAAGAAAGGCTGTGCGGGATAAATCCAAGTATGGAACCGGATATCGTGCCGCCCGCCCCGTTGGGCCCTTGGAATCTGCGGCCAGAGCGGTACGTGTATTCGCTGGCGTCCAGTGTAAATATCTGGTCCTGTGCCACGCAGCAAGGCGTCAAAAGACCAAGGCGTATTATCCTTTTCGCCTCCAACCTCCGGTCTCGTCTTCACGGTGATCTACTACCAATCCGCAAAGTTCTGCCGAATAGGTTCTAGCGCGCCGAGTGCGTCCGGCGCCCATGCCGGTCTATTGACTCTCCCGCCCTCACGGTCCTCACCTTTCCTAGTAGTGCTGCCCGAGTTGCTGTGCCAAGTCAATTGAGCGTTATCAGTCGTCCTACAAAGTGACCTATTGAACCTACGCTAAAGCCCTGCCCCAATATTGTCCTGCGAGGTCCTGTGGGCAGCATGATGCTCGCATCGAATACGACATTACTTGATCCTGGCAGCCTCGATGACTTGCACGACTTTTTACTTGGCACCCTAATATTGGCTGCACATGATACTTCATTCCAGCTTGCCGTGCATTGCGATGGAGGACAAGCATCTATGAGTAAGCGTTATTCTGTCTCGCATGCCACGGTGACATTGCATCTGGTGCTCCAGTCGATGGAGAAACTCCGCGTGGCCACCACACACCATGCCAAGTGCCTGGAATCGGACGCTCCAATTGCAACATCAAGTTGGTTGTTTCCCCTCTTCCCCCTCGTCTCTCGTGCTCAACTTCGTCTGCCGGGCCCGGGGTATTCGAGAGGAGCCCTGCAGGGGCAATGGCACCTCGGGCTTGATTCCCTAAAGGGAAGGATAGTAAGCTATTACAACTCCCCAGCTGATATTAGCCTGCCCTGAGAAGATTTCGAAAGATGGCGATTGGTCTAAGGCGCATCGACTTCGTCTCTTTGATGAAAGAAACTTTGGTTGGAGCTACTGTACGGCTACGTATGTCTGCTTTCCCGCCTTGCGCTTTATTAATAGACTCCTCCGCATCATGCCCTCGTAACGTTGAACCGAGGGCTGTGACCTGGCAAGCCCACGTTCTTTGATGAAAAAAGAGATGGAAAACGAAGGGGGCGGGGAAGTATTCTCAACGTTGGCTTGGGCTCTTCACTAGTACGACCCTGCAGTTCGCTCGATCCCGTCCTGGGTATCCTTCCCATCTGGGGGAGCGTGGTAGTAGGAATCAAGGGAGAAAGCATCCCGGCCTTCTCCGTGTCCCGCTGATCTGAACTGACGATCCATCCCGATGTCGCCAGGTGGGATGCATCTCTAGCGCCCGTTGTAGCTTTGCTTTCCTGGGACGGGGAACCTGTGTGGCCTGGTTTTCCTCTTCGCCAACCTTGGTCTAACGCTATTCCATGCATGAGAGGGTGACCAGAGCATTCTATTTAAACTGAAAAAACGCATGTCCGGGTTGCCAATAGGGCCGGAAAGAGGAGAGAGCGCAACATCGAACGGGCCCATGTCCGCCTTCATCTTGGCTCTATTCTGCAAGAGTCGAGGTTGTGCGGTGCTATCTCTCAAGGAATCGTCCTTTCTTATGAGCAAGCAGGGTCCTCGGTATGTATATGCCTACCCTGTACCACGGGTTCCAGAAAACAGGTATAATAAGGACGTGATATGCCTTCTTTCATCCCATCTGCTCCCCTCCTAAGCCTCCGTCATTCCTCGAAGTTTCCGATCATAACAGCCCTTCCCATACATCTTTCCTCCCCTCACCTCCCCTTTCACCCCTTGACCCGAAAAGACAAGAAGGAACTCCCCCCAGGAGAGAAACCATGAAGTGGGCGAGCTTCTCTCTCCTCGGCCTCCTCACCGTCGCCGTACAGGCCAGCCCCAAATCCACCTGCAAATGCTACCCCGGCGAGTCCTGCTGGCCCTCGCAGGGCAAATGGAACCAGCTCTCCTCCGACATTGGCGGCAGGCTCTCCGTGGAGCTTCCCCCCGGCCTTCCTTGCTTCGCTACGTACGAAGGCCAGGTCGTAGTCGGTGCTAACGATCCGGCCAAGTGCACCGAGGTTACGTCTAAGTGGTCCGATCCTGACTGGGTGTAAGTGACCCCTCGCTCCTCCTCATGCCCACCCCCCCCCCCCCCCCGGCCGGCGCACTTCAGACGAGCATGAAATGCTGATGTGTTTCTCAACGAGCAAAGAGCTTCTTTGGGCTCCTGGCCTATGCTGCCTTTCTGGTCCAACTCGACCTGTTATCCCTCAAACGCTGGCAGCTGCACCAGCGACTGTAAGCAGGGCGTTGTCCCAACCTACGTCATCAAGGCTACCAAAGTCTCGGATATCCAAGCCGGCATCAAGTTTGCCAAGAAGTACAACCTTCGTCTCATCATTAGGAATACCGGCCACGATTTCATGGGTCGTTCTGTTGGTCAGTTTCGCGAAACCCATCCCATGACTCTTTGCAACTCTCTTCCTCCCTGGCACCTCGGACAGAGCATCAAAGGTTTAACACAGCAAATGTAGGTTATGGCGCCCTCGTCATCAACACCTGGCGATTCAAAGACATTACCCTCCACAATAAATGGTCCGGCCCGGACACCTACAAAGGCAAGGCCGTAACTGCGGGCGCCGGCGTCATGGTCCACGAGCTCTACGATGCTGTCTGGGCTGCCGACCAGGACGTCCTTGCCGGGGAATGTCCTACCGTCGGTGTAGCTGGCGGCTACGTCCAGGGCGGTGGCCAGGGTCCTCTCTCTGGCATTTACGGTCTTGCGTCGGACAATGCACTCCAGTTTACGGCTGTTTTGGCCGATGGGAAGCATGTTACGGCCAACTCGAAGACGAATACTGACCTCTTTTGGGCTCTCAAAGGTGGTGGCCCGGGCACCTTTGCGGTGGTCACTTCCGTCACGTTCAAGACTTTCAACCGCGTGCCCGTCTCTGGTAAGTTCCAACATAGCCTAGCCTCTATCATAAGAGAAATTCCTAGCAGTAGTTTAACTAACACACCATTGCTAGGCATGGCTCTCAACATCGTCGGCTCAGGCGACACCTTTTGGGAAGGTTGGAGGATCTGGCACACCTACGGCCCCCAGCTCGTCAAGCACGGCATCTACGTCTGGTACGCCGCCTCCGAGGGCTCCATCATCGCCCAACCCTTCGTGGCACCCAACATGACCAAGTCGCAGCTCGAGGCTGTCCTCCAACCCATGCTCGCCAACCTGGACGCCGCCAACGTCACCTACACGCGGTCCGAGGTGCAGACCTTTTCCAACTTTGGCGATCTCTACAACGAGATGTGGTTCACGGCCTACCACGCCGCCAACGGCCAGGCTGGTTTCGGGGGTCGTCTTATCTCGCTCACTGACGCTGTTGCTAACGGCGATAATATTGTCGCTGCCTTCCGCGAGATTCTTCAGAAGTACCCTGCAGTCGGGTTCGGAGGACACCTCGTTAACCCTGGAAACCGTGTTCCTGACCCAAACCAGGCCCTCAGCGCCGTTCATCCTACTTTTAGGAATACGGCTGATATTTTGGTCTACTTGTATTTCCTCGAGGACTGTCTTTCTGCAGAGAGGCGCGCCGAGGTGCTCGATGCGATTACGAATGACATTGGGGGCATCATTAGGCGTGAGACTCCTAACAGCGCAGTGTACAGCAATGAGGGTGATCCCAACGAGCCCAATTGGCAGGATGCGTTCTGGGGACCCGTGTACCCTAAGCTTCTTAGGATCAAGGAGAAGTACGACTGCGATGGTGTGTTCTGGGTCAAGTCGACCCCTGGATCGGAGAAGTGGAAGCTTGTTAATGAGAGGCTTTGCAAGGCGTAGGAAGTTCTCGAGGGAGGATTATGGGCAGATGGAAACCGGGCAGAGCCTATGATAGTACGGTAATCGGCTAGAGACCCGAGATAGTAACGACAACTTAATGAATGATGCTTCAAATATCGTTTCTTGGGTGCGAAAAGGGGTGTTGAGCACGCATGGTCGTGGAAACTGACGCCTCTTGTCGTAATATTGATGCTTGGTCCGTGTTTGCATCGGCAACAGCAAGCTCACAACAACACATGCACCAAGTATCGTTCAATAGCTCAGCATTAGTATCATATTATTACCGAGTTTCCAGTAATCAGTTCTACAGTTTTTTGCAAGGTCTTCAGGCTACGGTTCTGATTCCCGTTCCCCAGAATCCGACCTCTTGTCCACCCTTCCGGCGGGTTGCGTGTCCTACAAGGCCATACCAAAACCCCATTTCTTGCTTCCATTCTGTTGGGACCCCTTGTCGTATGTTCCCGCCACTGCTACCCATTGATCAACCGATCCCACGTTGGTCAGTTCTTGCAAGGGTTTTGCAGCAGTTTTCCGTGGGTCCTGGCCTTTGGACCGTGGGTTGACGAACTCTTCTTCGTATTCGTGATGTTGCGGTTAGGGCCATTGGCGGGATGAAATTCAATTCCATTCATGATATGCTTGGTGTAGAGACGGATAAGAGCGACGCTTGCTCGGGAGCATGGAAAGATGCCATGAACAAACTCGCTCTTCTCCTGCCACTCGACTTGATTGTTGGGCTCATTGTAGAAGTCATCTGCGTCCCTTGGCACGATGAGAATGGCCTCGGATATGGCCAGGCCATTGTCGAGAGAGGTTCGGACGAGATTGCAAAACCGCTTCGACCTGAGGGCTCCAATCCGGATCGTCCGAGGTTCCCTCGCTTATACGGGCGAGAAACTTGTCATTTCCGCCATCTATGGAAGAGTTTCCCAAGACAATAATGTTTGGGCAGGTCCCTAGCCCCGTGGTATAAAAAACATCGCACTTCTGGCCGGCCTTGCTCTCCCTAATATCACATTCTTTTAGCCCCCATTTTAGCGGGAGAAAGAGTGTTGCGAAATTCCAACCAGAGAGGACCACTAGCGACTACATAGGAGTTTGGGTTCTGGTGGTCTTCTCTGGGGATTGAAGAAATCTCGACTTGTTGACTGACCGTGGGCCTGAGAGACGTAGCTGCCCTGGTAGTCGTGGCAACTAGTCGAGGAGAATCTCGGTGTCCTTCGTGTTAGGTTTGGAGAATAATCGCCTAGTAGCGACGTCGAATTTTGCGATAATAACAATCTCAACCCCGTAGTTAGATATGTCGAACCACTGCTTGATCCCAACAGTCGACTCCTCCAGTCTTTGAGAATATCCGGCTTCTACTAGGCTAGACTCCTCTCCTGCGAGATAAAGACAACCGCTGGAATCCCCCTCGCCACTGCCGGATCCAGGATGACCAGGACCTATCTTCTGCCACCTCTGGGGGAGCGTTTCCTTTGACCGGTTGGGGAAACACCCTTGAAATTGTTGGGTGACCCTTTTCCAAGGGAGACGGTCCACTCCTCTCAGCTTCACAAGTAGTGCATCCTCTTCCGAGGACCAAAGGCTAGTCTCGACAGTGAGCCCGAGCGTTTTGTATCGAATCTGTAACGCGCAAGGAGCGCGTCCGGGGAACTTCTCGGAGAACGGCCGATGGATTTCTTTCACTGGGCGGTTGAGGCCGCGGAGGTGAGCCAGTAGCGCGTCTTCCTCGTCAGTCCAAGGCGTACGGCGGACGGTCCAACCGCGTTGCCGTCCGACGCGCTCGTTGGAATTTCGGTGTCTCCGCTTCTTCTCTGACAGGGACAAGGCATTCCAATTGTCGGCGGTCCTTTTTGCGTTCCTAGCCTTTTTTACGTCAATCGAGAACTCGGCTGGTACGCCCTTGATTGTACTAAGTGGGAACGCGAGGCTGGTTCCCATCCAATGTCATGGCAGTAATAGCCAGGCAATGATCGAAGCGGTCAATGCCATCGATTTGTATCACGACTCTGAGGTAGATATCGTCAGAAACAGAACCTCCCGTGAGCCTCCTCCCTTATCTTCAACGTTGGCAAATTCTTGCAATGAATTCCTTGGACGCACAGACGTAGTAACCGCTCCGACGTCTCCAAGTCGACTCTCCGCAAAGGATAGACCTAAAATGACGAGTAGGCGTATCTCGGATATACAAGAAATATCTAGTGACCCTGTAGATCTCGAACAGGGGATTGGAGTGGTCGGTATATGGAAGTGTCAACGCCCGTCAGCGGAATCGAAGTCGGCGTTAGAGAATATATATGAGCCCGTTACTTCGGTGTTCTGCGATCAACCCTATTGACAGGTCTGATTCATATCAATCAAACATACTCGTTACCGACGCCATTGTTTGATATGGATCAAACATTAAACCATATAGATGGAGACAGATGAGAAGTGGTCATTTACAAAATATCAGCTACACCATCTTTGCATGCGCTCTTCTTGAGAGTGTGAGGAATAGTTGGGGGAAGGAGGCACCCGACAATAACTGCTAAACAGCAGGCTCAATGGGAGAATGAGTTCAAAGGAAAGAGCATTGAGCTATTCACAACGTCTCTAGGTAGAGCCTTCCCTTATGTGATTCAGTCCCCAAGGTTCTTCCAGAGCTCTGATGTCTGAGGTTAAATATCAGCTTCACGTGACCATCTCCTAGATTTCTCTCCCTTACATCACCATCACATACATCGGCTAAACTAGCATATTTTAACCGACATTTCACCGCCGCAGCAGTAGAATTTTTCCACCATGGCAATCTATTGTTATCTGTTCTACCACCAGCTTAAAGGAGCTCCTGAGGTAAGCAAAGCCGCCCCCCAAGGCCGAAGAAGAAAAAAAAAATTAGACCTTTGGCTCAATCCATCTAACCTCCTGGGAAAAAAAAAAAAAAAAAGACCACCCTCAAATTCCTCCACGACTACCATCTCCATCAACCCCAGCGCCTCACCCCCGTCCGCTTCGATCCTCTCAAATTCATCCCCGATATCCACGCGAAGCAGATCGAGCTCCTCAAGAAACAGGAGCAACAGCGGTTCGAACTCAATCGTCGTTACCTGACGATCCCCTACTTCAAGAAACACCACGCCAAGAAGGTAGCCAGGGCCACAGCGCGAGCGCGAGCTGCACGAGCCGAGAGTCTTCGACTTTTGGAAATCAACGGTCGACACCAGGACGAAGAGGACGACGGATTTGTTCTCGTTGAGAAGAGTAGCTTGAGTGGAATCCAGGCCGACAAAATGGTTCAGCTTACCGAGGTTCCTGACGAGCATTTCGTCACCCCCCAAGCTGGTCCTATTGAGGAGGATGATGCTGATTACACTGATACCGGTACGTTGAATCGCTCCTTCCGTTGATGAAACCCGTGTCTTTACCTTGCATTGAAACTCCTTTGTTTTCACCACCCCGAGTGACTAACTCATTCTTTTCTTGTAGACTCCGAGATCTCCACCGACTCTGAATTCGATCCCGAGGAAGAATCCCTCGCCGACCGCCTCTACGCCCTCCGCGACATCGTGCCCCCCACCGCCCGCGGCTGGATCACCTCCAAGGTGACCTCCGTCGTCGGCCTCGGCAGCACCAGCGTCTGGTGGGCCGGCAAGGCCCTCTGGGCCATCTCCTCCACCGCCCTCCTCCTCGGCGTCCCCTTCGCCATCTGCGTCACCGAGGAGCAGCAGGTCATGGCCATGGAGCAGGAGTACAAGATGCGCGAGGTCGGCAGCGAGGTGCTCACCGCTGGTGGCGTCGAGCATCCTAGTACTGCTGATCGCGTTGGTGCTGCTCTTGGTTCTGATGCCAAGGCTGCTCTGTAAACGCCAAAAAGAAGGAAGAAGAAAGTTATTACTTCGGGTTTCGATACGCGTTTTCGCCTTACTTTCCGAGCCTTTGTCTCTTTGGACGTGGATATAGCGTTCCACCGAATGAAAGAAGAAAAACTGTACTATAGAGTTTCCTTTTCTTGTTTTCCTTCCCCTTATTTGGTCTTCCCCAACTACCTCCTCGAAATCCACCCCCTATCTTTTTTACCCTCGCCTGTATTAATGGAAACGGAATGTCTCAAAAGGGGGAAGGAAAGCAAAGCAAGGAAATTCCCCATCCCCCATTTTATTTCACTTTTTCTTGTACGAAGATGGTTTCTCTTGTTTTTTTTTTTTTTAACTCTTTTATCATTTTACGGCCTTTTTTTTTTGCTAGACTAATCGCAGGGGAGGAAATTCGTGCCGGAAGGAAATGATAAGGGAAAGAACGAAATGTTTTTATCTCGAGCAGTTTGGAAGAGGGGGAGGGGAGGGAGTAAATAAAGAATGAAATGGCATCTGTGTATTATCAGCGCAAAAGGAGAGGAGAGAGATACATTTGGACGGGGATGTATCGAATGGTGCATGTACGACAAGGAGAACAGGGGAAGATGTAGCGAATATGGAAGAAGAAACGGAAAAGAAAAACAACCCCATTCTCTGCTCTGTGTTGCTCGTTTCCAACTAATGGGTGCTTTGTCGTGATGCTTCTACCTTCAAAGAGATGCTCACCTTTAAAATCTACAGATATTCATCAAGTTCAAGACCTTCGAATATTGTTTCAGAAATCTCGGACGGAAATAGATAGGTTATATATATACGCCGACGGCTACCTCAAAAAGCGAGACAGCTTTTGCTTCTCTACCTGGAAAAGAAAACAAAAACTTGGTATCATCCGACCAGAAGAATCAACTATAACAAATGGAAACTGGCCAACGGGAGAAAATCCCCAGAGCTCAAAAGAAGAAAGCATCAAGCACTTTGACAGAAAAGAGAAACAGGGTCGGACGGGGCCATAAAAAACCAAGAAATATAGGGGAAGAAGGCGGGAAAGAAAAAGGTTCGGATGTACATACATGTCGATTTTCTCTAAAAACCGGCCAAAATAAGAGGAAACCAGAATGAAAGAGAGAAGAGAAAATATTTTCGGCTATGAACCCCAATAATCCACGCCATCTCCTGCCCCGAGAACGCAGAAAGATAGCCTTCCCGTCCCTATACATTAAGAGGGGCCAAGAGACAACAGGGAGCGGGTGTTCTAGTCCTAATACAAAGCTATAGGCGAGATAGTTGACGTTTTCGTCTCTTCATTCCCAGGAAACAGCCGGGACGATATACAGCAGATGATTTTCCTCCCACTTCTTTTTACCCCAGTGCTGGTCTCAATATATCAAATAGTAAAATATCAACGTCTCAGAAGCTTATGAGGGAAACGAGGGCCTTGGTCTGAAGGCTCCATGCAAAAATAGGTAATGAGAAGGAAGAGAGGAGTCGCAAACACAAAAAGAAGAAGAAGAGGGAAACCATGGGCATGAAAAGAAGGCGTGTGAACATGTCATAAGGAAAAACCAGAATGCTGCCCGAGGTATGTATGTATATGGATGTTCGAATGATCCAGCGGTTCGACAAAAGAGACGAAAAAGTGGGAGAGAGTGTAGGCTAAAAAGGGGTATGGTATTAAACGGGGAAAAAGAGAAATCATCCGAGGGTTGCGGGTTATTGTCCGAAGGATGAGTGGTTCTTGTGGGCATCAACCAAAACTAAGAGCGCGAGGTTAGCAAGGGAAATCCATCAACCGAGTTGGTCTGTTCGTCAACTTACTCTGGAGGATATGCATCTGACCGGCCCGGTCCTCGCAGGCAACTTGGAGTCCCGAGCCCTCTATAAAGTCAAGAACAACACTGTTGGGCAGTTCCTGCACCTCCATCTCGGGAGGATAAGGAACTCGGAATTCGGAGAGGTGGTACCTCTTGACGCCGACACCCGATGGCTGCTTATCCATCGGCGCTGCGGTGGCGCCAGTGGTACTGAGGATTAAGAAACCCTGAGAGTCGAGGCACATGCTGCGACGCTTCCAGAGCAGGTTATCGGGAAACTGTACGTTGACGTCTCCCATGTAAGCGACAATGGTCGGTCCGGTATTCTCCTTCGGCTGGGGTGGCCGAGCGTTGACGGACTCGGCAGACACCTCCTCGTGAAGAGTGGGCGAAATACCCGTAGGCGTGTTCTTGCCACGGCTTCCGTGGAGCGATGAGGACAGACGCCTCATGAAGCGGCCGGCTCGGCTTTTGGACTTCTTCTCGCTCGTCCCAGACTTAGACTCGTCTCCAGAGCCACTCGTTTCGGTATAGGCAGAGGGCGAGAGCGTTCCAGCCGTGCCGGGATCCTTGCTCACAGACGACCGTCGACTGCTAATAGACAGGCGTCGGGGAAATGAGGAGGAGTTCTGATGTACAGAGGGTGGCCTCGAAGGCGAGCGCGAGGGGGTGGAAGGAGTTGGCGCCATCAGGTTATCCACCGAAGGCGAGGTGAGAGACTTGCGGCGCTCCTTGATAAAGTCTTTAACAATGCTCAGGGAGGATCGCCTAGCCTTAGTGGGCAGTTCAACCTCGCCACTCCGGTCGTTGGATTCCGATCGCCGCTTCTCCTTCGACATCCGCCTCTCCTGGATTGTCTCTTTCGGAGCTGCAACAGGTACGGGGTTAGCGGCTCGCATTGGCAACTCGGGCTCCGCCTTCTTGTGATCGACAATGAGAGGTGATTGTTTCAGCTCCAGGGGCGCATACTCTGCGGGATCCTTGTGGTCTGGCATGGCACCGACAGGCAGAGATGGATCTCGTACGATCCTAGCCTTAACTTGAATCGATTCGGTTCGTCCTCGAGACTGGGGTAGAGGTGGAAGAGCGCCTCCCGACTCGAACATGGTCAGCCTATTTGCCAGTGAGGCAGAGCGCTCACGGGATCGCTGCCTTGATGACTCTGGTGGAGATTCCTTGGTGCCGGGTGGCGGGCTGCCCTTCGCGAAGGAAGTGGCGCGTTCGGCTACGGAAGGAGATCGTGATGGCTCTCGAACGGTAGACTTTCGAACGGAGAAGAAATTTGCCGAAGGTGTCTTCGGGCGACGGGGCTCGATTGATTCTAGGGCAGGAGCAGCACTGCCTCCTCCAGACAGCTTCTCCAGCGCTTTGATACGCTGGGAAATGCTGGAGCCAATGTTAGTCTTCTTGGGCGCGAGACTACTAGCCTGTGATTGCTGTTGAGTAATCTTTTGTAGGAACGCGGCCCCAGAAGATATAGATCTGGCTGAGGGAGGAGCAGGGGGCAGGTCCTTGGGGCTGAGATGAGACGAGCCTCTCAACGCGTTAGGCTGCGAGACCGTCCTCACACCCGCGGGAGCCCCATCTCTACCGAACACAGCAGGAAAGATTGGAGTGAGAGGTGATTTTGAGACCGTAATAGGCTTGGCTTCTTCTACCGTCGCGCTCTGCAGCTCATTGAGTAGCTCGTCGTCGTCCGACAGGTCATGAGAGCCCCTATTGGAGGCGGTCAAGTCCGTCTTGATAGGGTCCAGAGCGGCGGTCTTCCTAGAGAGCCTGCTGTGAACAGACGTCCTATCTTGGTCCTTGGTTCCCTGCAGCTGGTTCCCATCCCTGGCCTCTGGTCCCACGTCCGGCGCCCGTTCCGTCACCTGAGGCTCAGAAACTTCAGAAACCTCAGGCATAGAGAGAACGGGCACTGGAGGGATATCCTCTGTTTCTAGATCGTGAGTGGAGAACTTGGACATTGGGATCTTAAGCGAACTCCTTCTCCGTTCCTGGCGGACGTCAACTGCCTCTTCAGCTTTCTCTGCTTCCGTCGGCTCCTTTTCAATGGTGACTTCATCCGGATGAGTATTATTAGGGGTGTTTGCTGTAGCAAATTTGGAGACGGGCAGAGCAGTGTTAACGCGAGTCCGGGGAGAAGCCTCGGTTGCTGGTTCGAGCTCGGTATCCTCATGATCGTTGGCAAGTTGATCGTCGGCAACAGCGGGGCCCTCAGGTTTCTCGGAGCTGACGGGCTCAGCCGCGGTATTGTCCTCTCCAGGAGCGGTACTAGAGTCCTCGCGCTCATCCTTGGAGATGATGATGGAGTCTTCAGCATCGGCATGATTTCCCTCATCCTCATCCTCCACCTCCTTCTCATGGCTAGCCTGAACGGTTTCATCTGTAGACTCGGAGAGAGACGACGCCTTTGTAGATTGAGCCGCCTCAGATGAAGCGATGAATGGCGAGGCAGGGTGAGAATCGCTTTGCGTAGCCTCGGAGGCCTGATCATTAGCCGCAGACATACCAGCCTCCATAACGATGGCAGAGTCGGCTTGCGACAAGGACAGCTTGTCGTCCTGATCACCTTCCTCCGCTTCTGGTTTCCTTTCCGTGCCTTCTTCTGGAAGTGTTGGCTTAGGACTCGGTTGCTCCGCTTCGAACGTCTCGTCTCGCGGGGTCTGGACTGAGGGCGGGATCGACGGGACAGGAGGTGGCATCATCATGCTCATTTTCTTCTTCTTCTCACGGAGCTGCATCGCCTTCATGAGGCGCGCCTTTTCGGGAGTCATCTTTTCTTTGACTGGTGTGGTCGGTTTGAAGGGGGGCATGACGAAGCTCGCCCCAGAACTTGTCGCGGGACGGCCAGGGCCAGAGCTCGTGTGCGGCCGTCGGAAGTCGTCTACATCCGGGGACTCGGGAGGCTCGGGGATCGGGACGATGGAGCTGTCAAAGGCAACTTCTGGGACAGCGTGGTGCTGCTCAGGCGAAGAGGAAGCATCATTATCAGTTGAATCCTTGGATTTTCCTTTCTTCGATCCCTTCGAAAAGAGCTTGAAGCCGGCGGGAATGGTGGAAACGGGTCGAAATGTGCCTCCAGTCGCGGTCTGTGGTCGTCCCGAAACGTCCAAGGACGGCCGAGGACCAAGCTTTACTTTTTGCCTACCGTAGGAGGCATAGCTGTAGTAATCGGGGCGGGTTGACTGGCTTGACATTCTTCTAGAGGCGGTATCGAAGGATTTCGCGGGAGAAGGCGGTCTGGCTGCCCCCATGAAATCGGGCGGGTCTGTTGCATTCGTGAAATTGCCCTTTTCAGGTGATGCTGCGAGTTCAGCGTTGAGAACGACGGGAGGTTCTAGATTTGGCGCAGAATTTTGAGGCTCCTCAGAGGGTTGGTCAGCAGGCGCGGCAGGTGCGTCCGGGGCGTCGATTTCCCCGAGGGACTGGCGCTTGGTCGCGCGCTGTTGTTCCTCTTCATCTTCCTCGGCAATTTCCACTAACCTCCTACGGCGTAGGGAACTTGTTGAGGAGGATGTCGACCCTGAGGCGGCATGCAGGGAGCACGCGGCCGAAAGCTTGGTGTCTTTAAGCTCACTTGCAGTAGTAATGGAGAACGTGGTGTCGTGGGGAGAGAATCGCTCGCACACAGCGTTAAAGTGCACAGTGACACGGGCTAGGGAAAAGTCAATCGAGTTAGTTTGAGATCCTCCCCTTCTACAGACATAGACATGGACCACTCTCTTTCTTTGTTCCGGTCGCGTCTCGTCCAGAGCATCATTGATAATCGAGCGGATACGGTAAAGGATAACTCACCTTGAATCAAGCGAGAGCAACCTTCGGGCAGGTATTTTATGATGACGCTCCTCCGGCGGTACCTGAGGAAGCCGTAAAGGGGTGATGTCTCCTCATATTCAGATATGGCATTCCGAATCTCGACGATGCCGCCATTACCACGGCCTAATATATCGATCTCATCACGACTCGCATACTTGAGAAGAAACCTGTTCAGGAAGATGGTCGCACACGGTTAGCCGCCAGCTTTGCACGAGACCGAGGAAGCACAAGTCGGAAAGAGGAGGGAAGGAGAAGAGAGCAGGTATCACTCAAAACAGGCACGCGGAGGAAAGGGAAACGGACGACGCGATTGACAAGACCATCTAGACAGAAGCACACAATGGACAACAAAACACCAGCCCAGATGTTGGGGTATGCAAATTGCGCGCGTGAACGTGATGAAACAGCTGAGGAAGCAATATTAAGATCTGAAATGAAGAAAGATTCATACCATCCACCTGGTTCGGAGACGGCGGCATCGTGCGCCTCCTTAACTTTGGGATCGTCCAGACCGTTGAGCGACATTGCTGCGTTTCTACTCTGGCGACCCTCTGGGTCAGGGCGCCGATACCTCGGGGTTGGTCAGGTCGTACAGAAGACTCAAAAGGCGAGAAATGGGTTTCTGATGTTTAAATCCAAGATCTCCGTCGAATTCGCGGGTCGATCTCCGTTCTTGTGTCCTCGGTGCTGATGGTCTGCTTCTGTCGGGGACCAGGATTGCCAACAGCGTTCATGCACCAAGTTGGTTTGGACGAGTGCGACGTCGATATCGTTTCAGGGGTAAGGCTGGCCAGCCTGGCACGATGACATGCGGTGGCGGAAGACGACGAGTTCCGACATGGATTGGTGATGAATTATGTACACTGCGCCGGAGAGGTGAAGAAGGAAGTCATCTGGCGAGGGAACCGGTGCCGTGGTCGAAGGACGGCAGGAAATTCGTCTCGTCAATGAGGACGTATGAGAGGGATGTGGTGGATTGGGGAGAATTTCGGTGCTGGCGAAGAACAGAGGCAGGGGAAAAGGGAAGGTACAAAAACGAGGGGCGACGCGAGAGCAGCTCGTTCTGGAAACAGCGCTGGGAACGCTGATAAGTACCTCTAGGTCGCTACCGGATTCTGGGCCAAGCGCTAAAAGTGCCCCAGAGAAAAGGTACCTGCTCGCTATTATGAATTGAAGCTTCTATCAATTGATCAGCTGTCATGGATCCCCCCGCTTCGTTTTGTCCTCCTCTACCTCTTGTGCTTCGCAATAATTGTGTTTCCCGGCTCTCATCTGCTTGATAAAGAGAGCTCCCGAAACGTATTGGGGTCGGGGCGGGAGTTCTGTAAGAGGATGAGGCAAGAGGAGGCGGGCTGAGGCTGTATCCGTCCCGACTGTTGGACAGACTCGGATGATTTGATGCAGTCTTTTAAAGTTGCTGAAGTGTACAAAAATTAATTTACTTCGTATCTAATATTTCTAAATCTACTTTGGGCTTGGGAAATGAAAATACCCGGGTCGCGGTCGCACCACCCTGTGTGGAGAGAGAGGAAAAAGGGACAAATGGCCTTGGAATCAGGGACGCGGGTGGCCCTTACGTCGTGTCGTTGACTAGTGCAAAGTACTCATAGTAATCTCGAGATGTGGAAACAAAAGCGACTGTGACATGCAGCTAAAATACAGTGATGCGATTGAGTGGCGTTCTAGTCCAGTCTCTAGAAAAAGGGGACCGAAAATCACTGGCTGCATCTCCTTTCTGGATGACGATGAGGAAGCAAGGGACGGACGAAGCAATGGAGGAGGGAGGTCGATCTGGTTGGAGGTGGAGGCTTACAAGTACTCGGCGATTGTGGAGTACCTGTACCTGTACCTGTACCTGTTTTTTACATTAACCCTCGTACTTTGGCTGTACTCTGCAAGGGCTGATTTTGGAAAAGCCCACAGCAGAAGAGAGGGAAGGAAAAACTGAGACTGGACAAAGTTGATACGTAATAATACCATGACTTCGTGCTTCTCGAACATTTCATGGTTGACAGTGCTGATAATGGTTAATGCAGGAGATCTGAAGCACTCTCGACGCCACCTGTCCAAAGTACTTTTTCTCACAAACAAGTCTGACCCTGGCGATCTGAGGACTTTGTGTTTGGGAAGCTTCGACCGTTGATTCGCGGGGCATGTCAAAGTACAAGCACGGACCCCACGAAATGTACTTGGCAGTACATTTGACATCTATCCACTAATGCACAAGTGTCAAATCATCATACGAAGCGCAAGTACGAAATACACAGATGTCTTGTGGCATCAATGGATTTGATGGGAGATGAAGCGCACTACCAAGTACGAAGAACTATACTTCGAGGTATTCCAGGGGCCTCCTCGATATTGTTCGTGAATCGTGAATCATGGCCAGAGTCAAGATATCAGAGCAATTGATCCATTGGAACGCACAAGAGAACATATACGAAGCACTGAGCCTGTAGCATCAATCCGCTCAACGAAGTGGCATAATGAGGTCACATAATGGCACCTGAAGCAACATAACCTCTCACCGTCGACTGGAAACCCCCTTGCCTCCCAGAGCCAGGTTGGCCTGGCCCAGGACAGCTCTAGCAATAATACTCTTTATTAGGTGCTAATGAAGATCTGATTGACCGAGCTGCCCGATCAATGATCTCTCTGCGACCAATTGGCCAAATTAATTCTGGGATCTCCTAATATCAACGACCCCATCGCCCCCATAGTCCCCATCCCCATACCACACCACCCATCCACGGTCTCAGCGATTACATTGGAGGACGAGTGAGCGTAATTTCACCTCGATGGATGGATGAACTCATAGGGCATCAACGAGAACAAAACCTTCTTCGAACGGTCTCGGTAAACGACCCCTACAGCATGGCATTGCGTACTTCGTACTGATGAATATGTACTTCGTACTGTTTCGTACGAGCAAAACAGGAAAGCTGCATATCTCATTCAGACGATTAAAACTGTCGATTTCGAGATATCTGCAAAGAAGGAGAATTTAACCCAACTATACGAAGAATATGTGCCGAATAACGTTTTGCTCTCTGGTTCTGGGTCGGAAACAACGCCAAAGCCGCTGGCTGTTCTGCCGTCACCCGCGTAGTACCAAGCCCTCTCCCGAGCTACGAAGGCCGAAGATCCCATCTAAAAGTAGTGTACCGAGTATTACAGTACGTTATTGATGTAATTCACCGTCGACCATACTCGTGCACCGTGGCCGAGGTGAAGCAATACCTGGGGCCGTCTTATTATATCAAGCTCACCCTTATCGATTGCAGCCCCCACCGTTTCACAACCTCGCGGAGAGATGCCCTTCCGCCTTGGATTGGATCTCACGAAGACCTCAATATCTCAGGCCCTGCTGGGAGCCGTCTTGACTCGTGAAATCGAACCATTCCAAACTCCGGGTATCTCCTCCACCGAGAGAAAGGGTAATAAAATATGAAAAGTCTATTGAAGAAGAAGAAAAGCAGAGGGGAAAGGAAGAAGAAAAAGTAAGAAAGGCCAAAAGGCCTCCAAGGACGAATCAAGAGAGAGAGCGAACCACCACAACCACGACCCAGCCCGTGCGAGCATGGACGCATTGGCAGGTCAAAGCGGACGCAACCTCACCTTGACAGACTGTCCATCCTCCCATCCGCTTCCCCTCTGATCACCCATCGAGAAGAGGGATCGCCAGCCATCCGCCATCTGTGTACGAAGCAGGAGTGCCTCTTTCTCATCCTCTTCCTCCATCTTCTCTTTTGGGTCTTGATCTACTATTACAAAGTACTTGTAGCAGGCCGTCCCATGGGTGGACTTTGGGGGCATCCTCAGGAAGATGCCCGCCTGCCTGGCAATCAGAAACATCTGTCTCAGCTTGAGCACCCCGGACTAGAATCCCCCCACGTCACTTTAACCCATGCATACACCACAAACCGGGGCTTAGTTTGCCCTGCGTTAGAAAAACTCTCTGCCAACTTCACGTCCGTTAATTGCGACTACATCCATACCATACTTCGCATGTTCCTGTGAACATCGGGCAGTCACTTGGAAACTTACTATATATTTGTTGTTCGACAGCTTGGCCAATATTCAACGCAAGGCTTGGCCACTTTCAGAGGCAAGACACAGGTAGAATTGGATGAGACCCGATTGTGCTGTGCTCCAGGACAAGTACGAAGTGCTCCTTGCAGAAAGCTAAGGAGCAGGCGCGAACTGCTTTCTCTTCCTGAGAAATGGAGTGTTTTTCCTGTCCCTCAGCAATCGGTCCAGCCCATACCAGCAGCACTGTGCCACGTTTCGTTGCACTCTCCATCACGCAGCCCTTACTGCTCAACCTCCGTGATGGTCCCTTTAGAGGGCATGCCCTCTCCAAGATACCCGATGGTCACGCTGCTCTCATACGTGGGGCCTAATTCGGACGTCTCCCTCTTCCTCTCCAGGCCTCTCGATAACGCAGTCTTCCGGGTCGAGCTCCACCTGGCTTAGAGAGGTGGAAGCGTGTACTCTGCGTGACATTTGAAGACCATTCACGCGGGCCGCGAGGAGTGGTCTGTAAAGGGGACGACATGGACGGTCCTCGTGTCTGCACTGAGAGCTTTCTTTTCAAAAGGCGCCATTGTTTATACTCGTAATCTTGATAATAAATGGGAGAGGCCGGTGCAATACTCCCCCTTCGATGAGGGGCAAGGTGGTTTGACGCGATATATATATACTACAAGCTACGATGTATGGCTTGGATTGCATAATATCCCACCAGTCGATGCTCTCAATCAATCTTCACAATCGCCATGCGACTATCTTGTGGCAGAGATGGCCCCTACGAGCCTAGATACTAGGATCCAACCGCAGTCTCGCGAACACGCCTAGCCGCAGCGCCGGCTGGGACAAGGTCGACGAGCCCCAAGGGAAAACGAAGATAGATCTGCCATCATGGAGAGGGCAATTTAATATGATGAGCTGACCTTTCCAAGCCCACAAACACACTTTATGTTACGCTTTACGCTTTACGCTACGTTGTGATGTTTGAAACAATCCTCACTTGCTGATTCCTCAGCTATCTTGTTGGCTACCTTGACGATACGTTAGCTTCAGTCCACTCCAAGCCACCATTTTGTCCACTTATCTTTCAAGGATATCCGTGTGTGCTCGTCACCCCAAAAAGTGATGTATGATGGAAGCAGTCTCTAAAAAGGATGTTAGCATCGCCATTTCGAATAAGACGATGGCCAGGATCTCCCTCCACTTCACCCCCAATACCGAATAACCTTCTCCGGAAAAGTCCTCCAACTGCCTTCAAGCCCCAGGCTCACACGCACGATCATGTTCCGTCAGCTTCCATCGTTCCCTTTTTTAAAAGGCCGATCGAGTTCGAACATCCGAAATCTTCCGCTCAACCTCCCTTACCGAGCGGCCAAGCTCGTCAGCGATCCTCTGCTTCTTGTCGTTAGCGAGCAGCGTGTACCGCTCGCACAAATCTCCGTCGATGACCCCCTTGACCGGCCCGTAGTACCCGCGGTACATGAGGTGATCGCGCCCAGCGAGCGGCGGGTCCTCGCTGCGCATGTGCATTTCCAAAGTCTGGAAGAAGTCAGCGTCCTCACGGGTGACGAACGGGATGAGAACGCCGATCGTACCTTGTAAGCCACTCCACAGGAGGACATCCTGACCGCCGACGACGAGGTTGGTCTTGCAGATGCTGGTCGGGATATCTTGGGCGAAGAAGTGCGCCACTAGGTTAAGCCGGCTTGGGGCGCCGTGGAGGTACTCCCGTGTGTTGGTTAGACGAACTTCAGAGCCGGGCTCGTCAGATTCCGTGCTGGTGATTTCGGGACAACGTACGATCCAGATGTTACCAAATTTATCGCCGCCTGTGACTGATTCGTAATCGACCATGGCTGAACATGTTGTCCACCGCGCAATAGTGTCATCGACAAAGGGGACAAGCTTGTTAGACTCCGGCTTATATACTACCATGGTTATGCTTTGCTGGACGTCGCCGACGACTATGCGGTTCCCCTGGCTTTGCAAGGATACGATCAACTGTGGCGCAATGTTGGCCTGGGCTTTTCGAAGCAATTGCTTCAAGCCTAGATCATAGATTCTTAGAATCTTACCAACTCCGGCCACTAGCCGACCTTGAAAAGGCAGGAGCGCCATCGGCGGGTCCTCAACTCTGGTCTTATGGATGAACTCCAGAGCCCTGCCGTCTTCATGGAATCGGTAGATGTGGATATAGCCGCACGAAAACTGCCTAGGACTAAGGACCATATCTTTCCCGGTGCCAACGACCAGGAAGCTTTCATCTTCCTGGCTGGAAAAGGAGACTACTGTTGCGCTGACGGCAGCTTCGTTGTCTTCGAGGTCGATCCTTTGGAGCACTCGGGGTTCCTCCTCACTAATGGCGTCAACGACACTGATGCAAGATGCCCACCTGCCGCGTCCGCGGGGATGGCCAACCTGCTCTGGTGGGAGTACCGTCGCATCGTTATTGTTTGGATCGGCCAGCAATTATGCACGCAGCTCCGATGCCAGCGTGTTATTGTCAGATTCAATGGTGTAGAAATACGGCTGCTTAGGATGCTTAACAAGGTGTCGTGGCATGTACGTGAGGGCGGTCGATTTTTGAATCAGGTTGTTGCCGCCAAGTTTGTCGATCGAGAATACCCTATGTTGCCTCATTAGCAAGATCTCCAAAGAATAACTGGAGAAAGGCCTTCGGGGTAGAAGAACTCACCGGAGGTAGTTGGCGTGGGTTCCAATTATCCCCTCCTCGCATTGCTCACTGCTGAAGTTCCACCCCCACTCCAATTCTTCATAACTAAGAGGCGTCATGGTGAAACCTCTGGTAAACGGGTCGGTATACCCAATCCAGGGCCTTGACCCAAGGGCTAGGATACACGACTGCTTCTGAACCGTCACCTGGGAAAACCGAATAGCCTTGGGGCCAAGAAACCTCTGTCGTGTATTTGCCAGCTCTCCCGTAATCTCGTCTAGCACCGTTCTGAGGTAGACTCCAGAATGTAAGCCGATGTGTAGGAAAAGTGTAGAACCACCGGTGGAGGAGTCTTCCATGGTCATGATGCAAAGTGCTGAGGGTACCGCCGTGAGAGCTTGTACAGACTTGCTCTCAAGGATGGATTCCGGACTTAAGCTAAGAATCCTCACAGTACAGTCGTCACACCCAATAGCCAAGAAAGAACTTCTCAGGCGTCCCTCTTGTGCTTCGCCTAGGCTAAGACAAGTTACTGTCCCTGAGATTTCCTTCTTTTCGTCATACTCGGCAAGAGATCCGTCGCTGTCCATCTCAAAATAGACAATTTCCCCCGAGCTGAGAGCTATAGCTACCTGCTGCTTATTTGTCGCAGCGGCAACTATAGAGCGGTGTTGGGGAGCCGGCCATTCGTTCACTTGTCCGTTTCGAATATGTCGAATTCCTTTGGGGTGGATTTGAACAAGGCCATCGTCGCCAAGTTGTTGGACTGCAAGAGTTGGGACTTGTTCGAGAAAGCCCGAGTCAGTGACTTGTGTCACTGTCTCACCAATGCTCATAACCCAAGTGACGTTCTCAAAGCTCAGGATGATATAGGAGTCGTATGCATCTTCACCAGTCAGTTTTGTTGTCCAGACTGCCAAAGGTGTTTCGGGCAGCTGCGAAGCCACAATTTCGTTGACTTCCAAGCCATACTCGAGTACGCGGAAAGTGCTCCTGGCGCCATTGCCGCATACTGAGTATATCTGCGGAACATCCTCTCCAGCCAAGCTTGCAACTTTGCAATCTACAAGTGGACTCATTGAATCAATACTTTCAACCAATGCTAGGTTCTCCAAAGCCCGAGGGTTGAAGTAAACAGGGCTGTAAAGAGTCTTGGGGTCAGCAGGAAAGTCGTCGCTGGTAAACTCGGGTTCTTCATCGTTATCGCCGAGCTTCTCGAACTGATAGAACTGGTGGTTCCCAGACTGGCTGGCGGCAAAAAGGAACCCACTCTTGAGAATGCAAAGGCTGTTTGCAACGGGGATAGTATCAAAATACTTGATCTTGATACATTTGACTTCTTCAGTCAGCCTGCCGTTCTCTTCTTCTAGCATATCTAGTGTCACCTTGAAAACATCTCCATCTTCTGTTTGAAGGAGCAGGAAGAATGCACCAGCACTGCCCTTCAGCTGGTGCATTACCCCTGAAACGATGGTACGTTTGCGCTGGGGGTCTTCTGTAGCACCTCGCCGTCTCGGGATGGGGACGCGGAAAGCCTCCTGGTTGGAATGCCTGTATGTGATATTTTCCTCTCCACATACAAGCACGCCGCTCGGTCCATTGTTTCCGCCCGGGACTGGGAAGAGCAGAGAGGCAGTTGGGTCGACGGGGTCAGCCCACTTGCGGACAACATGGTTCAAGCCTAGATCCAGCTCATAATAGACAAGCTGAGTCTCGACTTCCTGGTCTAAGTCAGTAGAGTCCATCTCCAAAGCCGCAAACACTGGGTTCGCATAGCCAACATCGAGAGCGACAAGGGATAAGACAAGAATTCCAGGCTTGTGCGCCTCGAGAGGCGAGGATATGGTGAGTTCAGCCTGGGCGTTGCGGTTGAAAACGTAAACGAGCTTGTTCTTTTCGACAGAGGCGACGAGGCAGGCTCTACCTTTTGGGTCTACAGCGAGAAATTGGCCCGGGATGACACGGCGCACGCCAGACTTCCCAAAGGTCTCCAGATGGACGCGAGAGAAACGGTTTTCAGCCGGAAGGTACTCGATAATAGAGATGCGCCCCGAGTCAGTGGCTAGGATGATGAAGTCTAGTCGAGAGAGCAAGATTAGCATTCGAATGTAATGATGGGCCGATAGAAAAAAAGTAGGTACTTACCCTTGGTACTTCCGGCGAGGCGGAACGAGGCAATCGATCTAATTATGCCAAAGATGTCGTGCGAGACAACTGGCGTCGCCTTTCCCAAAATTGGATCTGGGCGAAGGAGGGTCAATCGAGAGCCTGAGGCAGTGAGGATCTGCTGTTGCCTCGTGCCAGAGAACTGGCCGAGGATCGCCTGTGTTATAGCCGTTGGCGGCTGGAGCGTCAGCGAGTAGAGAAACATGTTTGAGGTGGCCGCCATCATGAATGCGCAACTGGGATTTCGCTGGTTTGGTTGTTGAGAACAGAGAGAGAGAGAGAGAGAGAGAGAGAGCTTAAGCTGCAGCCTTGTGCGGAGGTTTGAAGTGGTTGCCTAAGCTGTATTTATAGTCCCGCGCCGAGGACTTTTGGTGGGCGTGCGCGTCTAATAGATCAATTGATTGTTGTCTGATTCAAGTTCCCATGGCCTTTCTTGGATGCAGGCAGCAAGTGGGTAAATGTCCGAGCTCTCTGCCTTTGCATATCAATCCGCTGATATTCTGTCAAATGGCGGCGAGTTTTAGATAGAAAAGGACGTGGAAGGTGATACAAGCCCGGGGCCCGCCTTACAGTAGGTGATGTCCACAAACTGATCAATCATGGATGTCAATGCCAATGCCAATGCTGTTTCGTCCCAAGTTCTTATTATTCTCTCCCTCGCCAATCCCGCGTTAGTTGGGAATAGCCCAATGTCCTCGTTCCTCGACTTTCGAAGCCAAACATTCCCGATGATCAACTGAAATCCATTGAAACCAAGCCAGTCACTTCTCTGACAAATTGTCTTAAGACACACAATCACGACAGAATGGAGAAAGATCACCAGAAGATGAGGAGGACACTCGCACAGGGAGTGAGAAGAAATGAGAAGGGGGAACAAAAAAGAAGTCATGTCATCAACAACACTTGAATCATACACTCACTTACATGAAGAGCTTTCATCACAAGTTCCCAAAGCCATCTTCCATTTCCCATACACCCAAATCCTAGACTCTCCTGTCTTAATATGGTGATTCCCCTGGGCAGTGTGCTCATCCACCAGAGAGCACACTTGTAAGCAAGCACAAAGGAGGGTAGCCATGGTGAGGAAGAGGCTCCTGTAGAAGAGGCCTTTCAAGGCGCCAGGCAACTTGTACGCAAAGGGGGAGAAACTCAAAACCATTGCATTGAGCAGGTGTTTGTAAACCCGTAAAAAAGGGAAACCAATAACTGCCCTCCAAAAAAAACAAGAAAGCAAAGACAAGGACCAAAAAATCAATGGGTTGATGGTTATTTGTCGTCTGGCTGCAAACTCCAATTCCCTCCCTGCAAGAAACAATTCAGAGACCCAATAGCTTACTTCCGATTTCCCGACTCCCCGTCCAAGTATGTTTGTGATTGCCCACAAAGTCATTCATCGATAACTATTCTTCCCTTAACCCATGCGTTTAGCCTGGCTTTCGAGCTCCTCTATAGAACTCGGCTCTTCTTCAAGAGTGCTCTCTAAAGTCGTCGGCTTAAAGCTAGCCGTTGGAGTAGCATCTTCGGCCGCGTCACCGGCTCTGTCGGAGGCGGTGCCACTGGATTCGTCGCCGCCACTAGCGGCGGAAGCCTTGCCTTTGCTATTCTGTCCTTCCTGTCCCTCGTTCTTGAGGCGAATAATCATACACGATAGGTTGTCCGTGCTGAATCGGTTCAAAGCGTGGTCAACCAGAAGCTTGGCAGCTTCGGTGGGGTCTTCGATGTCGCGGACAAGGTCTACAGCCTCTTGGTCCGAACAGACGTCCCAAAGCTAATGAAAAGGTTAGGTTAGCGCAAGATTCAATAACGCACAGCAGGTAGCTTCCACAACGAGTGTATAGGCATGGATGGTTGGTTAGATGGTTGGTTAAACTTACCCCGTCGCAGGCAATAATGATGAACTCATCAGCGTCAGGTTGTATCACGGTCTCGGTAGTGTATGGATGACCAGTGACAAGATCCTTGATATAAGTATCGCCAAGCGCGCGAGTAACGGCGAGAACACCGTTGACTCTGTTATTGAGGATCAGGCCTCCAGCATTAGTGATGCGCCTTCCCTCGTTCTCATCGCTTCCTTTGTGGTCATAGGAGAGACGAAGGGCTTTGCCCGATCGACATAGAATGATACGGGCATCGCCGACGTTGGCGGTATATAAAACCCGAGTGCGCGATAGGCCGGTTTTCGCCTTGAAGTTATTCACATCGGCAGCTGCAGCACCATCGGCCCTGGAGTTACTGATGTCCTCTCCTTTGGAGGCATCGCTAGCCGTAGGCGCGAGGGATGCCCTCTTCGAAACCAGCGACGCGGAAGCAGGCTGTTGCGGCCGATCTTCCCAGCGAAGAACGGCCGTGGCAGCGGTGCAGCCACTGTTCTTAAGGGGTAGCTTTTCCAACTGTGAATCTACAGTTGTAAATGTTTGATCCAGAAGCTCGGGCATGGGCGCCGTCGGGTTCTTGCGGACAACCTCCTCGAGGATCAGATGAAGCTTCTTGCCGCACCAATCTGCTGCAAAAGTACCCGCATGGCCATCAAAAATGGCGAAATAACCATTGTCGGTTTCGGCGCTGTCATCGTCGGCGTCGGCCTTGGCGGCACTGGCGAAGTTATACAAGAAGGCGTGGGTATCTTCCATGGTGCGGCGACATTTCCGGTTTCGATCTTCCCACACGCCCACGCGAAAAGTCGACTTGGGACCGGGGAGAGATTCGCCAGCGGCATTGTTGTGCTGGCTGGCGATCACCGACGAGGCTGCGTCTTTGGGCAACTTCGAACCGGAAGTGTGAGAGCTGGAATCAGAATTGGTATTCCTGCTAGTCTGGCTAAAGTTCAACGAGTTTTTTGCACTCGCAAGGAGACTGCTAGCCTTGCCGCTCACACCGGTGCTCCTTCGCTTCTTGTCCGACGACCCGCCGGTGTCGTGCCTGGTGGGGAGGGCGCCATTGCCAGTGCGCTTCTCACCACTGGCGGCGTGCTCGGAGGACTTCGAGGAATGGGAAGCCGCGGCAGAGGCGGAGTTGATACCGGTAGAAGACGTCGAGTTCGAGGTAGGTTCGGGAGATGGCTGCTTGCTCTCGGGCTTGAAGCTGTCGTTGTCGCTCTTTCCAACAGACGAAGTCGAACCTCCACCAAACATCCTATTAAGCAGACCTCCTCCTTGAGAGGAGATGCTGCGCCGCTTATTGCCTGCCAGTTTGTAGAGGATTATAAAAAGCCGTGCCGGATGCCACGCGTCGCTCGGGGATGAGGGATGTGATAAGACGTTTTGGGTTTTGTTCGGTTTTTTCGGGGGTCGGGGGAGTCGACGTTTGGTGTAGGTGGGGGATTTCGGCGGGGGAGAGAAGACGAGTTTCGACTATTGTCGGCGCCAGGCCGCACCACACACACACGGCTTGTCTAGCTGGTTAGGATAATTTGGCTGGGTAGCCCGGGCCAGGCCACTGTTGGATGGTTGGGCACGTGTGTTTGAACCCCACGGGATCGATGCACCAGTCGCAAAAGAGAAGTTCAAAGATTTGGTATGTTCTAGAAGGAAAATAATAGACTCCAGCCAGAGGAGAGCTTCTCTGTAGATTGTAGAGGGTTCAGGGTTTTGTTGAGCGTAGCAGCTCTTTGATTGTAAGAGAGCAGAAAGCCCAGGGCCAAGGTGAATGAATCCCAGGCCAGATGGAGGCAGCTCCTACTGTAACCCACAGTTGACAGTTGACGTAGACCAAACTTAGAGGGGCAGATGACAAATCCCACACACCATGCCACAGCTCAGGAGGAAGGACAATGGAGCGCAGGGCGAGAATGAGGCAAGGGCAGGTGAGGCGGTCATTTGTTTTTGGGGTCGTTGTGCCAGCCTGTCGCCAATCTATTTTTATCCACAGGCACCCTGCATCCAGAATGACAAGGCATCTCAATATAAAAGAATGCCAAAGGAAGAAGAATAAACAAATAACCAACAACAACAGCAGCAACGTAGCTGAATAAAGAATACATATAAGTTTTGAAAGAAATCCTATCAAGGAAAGGGTTCTCTGTCTCTGGCTTCCTCCTCCACCTTCCCTTGGGTGAGAGATTGTTTTCTTTCTTCCATTGTTTGCTTTCTTTTGGATATATGACTATTCAGGTGGTTTTAGAAGAAGGAACATTGGAGTTTTGCCTGTTCGACTTGCCTCGTTGTGTTTGTTATATGTGACGAGGAAGACTCCTTCCCCTGAAAAAGCGACAGCAAACGCTATTTCTCCTCGAAACCATCATGACTCTCAACTGAGATAAAGCAACCACTGTCTTCATTGCCCTCTACGAAATATCACGTATCCAAACAAAACGAAAGTAGTTTCAAGTATTAGTTAGAGAGCCGTTTTAACCCCCGACGCTCAAAAAGGACAATAACATCTGCTTTCATGAATCTTCCTGCTCGCCGTGCTAGATATATAGCTATGCGAGAGGGCGTCAACGCCAGGTCTGACTACCGTCTCAGGCTGTCCAGCCGCGCCTGCAAGTCGTCGTCTTCCCCAACAGCCTGCGCAACCTTGCCTTCTGGCACGGCAGCAGCCTGTAAACCGGTTGGGGTTTCGCCCAGCTGTATTTAACCTTGTTAGTGAATGCCGGGTCTGTCACAGGAAATGCCATGACGCACGAAGGGAGAATACTGACCGCATGGTTCAAATCCACTCCGATCTCTTCAAGGATCTGTTCCACCACTTCCTCACCCTCTTCCTCTGCTCCCACGTCCATCGCATCATCAATGGCATCGTCCATCATTTCTTGCCTTTGCTCCATAATGTCGTTTTCTCTCTCGAATTCCATGGCGATCTTTGCGAGTCCGGGGAGGTTCATCTGCCGGTTCATGCTGCCAAGTGCCATCGTGGCACCCTTCATGGCCTGCATCATCTGCTCATTGGATCGATACGTCTAAGTGGAGAAGCTGGTCAGCATCGCCCGCCCAATAAAAAGAGGATTTAGATATGGCCATAGCCGGCATACTTGAAGGCGCAGAGAGATCTTTTGTAGTTGGCTCCTCATATCGTAGAACTTCTCAATATACCTGGCGTGCGGGTTAACAGCTGCCGACAGAGCCATTTAGTTCGTTGAGGGGGCGCATCTCTAACCTCCTCGTCCTTACGAGATCTTTCGCTTGGATTTTGCATGCGCCCATCTGTCCCTTTTGTGCCGACGTCTTGATTTGTTGTATCAGCGTCTTTTCCTGCTTCTCGAGTTTGACGCGGAGCTGATCGAGCTCTCGGATCGCCTTATCCAGGGATCGCTGGTTCTTTCGTAGACGCTCTGCAGGCGTCATACGCTTGCCGAACATGTATTCGAGGATCTTGGAGGTTATGCGCGAGATTAGCCAAAGTCCGCTTCCATAATTTAGAAGCCTGGAGCTACTGGGACGAGGCAGTAACTTGGAGTAAGGGGATGGGGGGACTTTACATTCATTTTGGTGGGTTTTCAAGACACAGCCAAATAGCAAAAATCGGGTAGAAGAGGGGGAATTCTATTGACGTCAACGATCCCGCTCGTGGAAGGACCTGGACTGCTGGCGAAGAGGACGAAGTGGGATGAGGCGTAGAACTGTTGGAGATCCAAGCGAGCTGCAGGCAATCGTCACTGGTTGCCAACTGCCCGCCATCATTCTAACCAAGACCGAGCAGTCCAAGCCTACGCATTAATGCGGCTCAGTGGGCTTCGAAATTATCGAAATTAGCACTAGGCGCTTCCGATAAGATAGCCCGGAATTATCTCGGCAATTCTACGCGACATGTGCTGTCATAGTGGAATGCTTAATTACATACGCGACGATTTTTGCCTCCACTCATTACCAACCATTCGGAATACAATTTAGCGTGAAATCATGCGACTGAACCCGCAATAATTCATTCATAGATGTTTTCCTAAAAATCGAACAACGAGCTTCGACAACTCAATTTCTTCCCAACACATTCTCTTCATGGTTATGTTTCAGTAAATCGGCCAACGAAATGACCCAGGAAGAGACTTCGACAGACGGAAAGGGCAAGGGCAAGTCCCTTACCCATACCCACAACGGGCCCCATCCCGAAGAGAATGCTCCGTTCTCCCGCCCAGGATATATGACTGTTGGGAACGGTTCGACATCCGAGCACGCCGCGAGGCTCCAGGAGATGCTAGAGAAGGATTCCGGGTACGGAGGTAGTTCGACCGCTGACGAGATGTGGCACCCTTCTTTGCATCCCGACACCCATCTTCCCACCGCCTCGCCCTCCGATGCCTCCGATGCAGACCGCCGCGCCCAGGCTGGCGCCATACACCAGCTCTGGTACAATCAGCATCGTGGTTCCCTTGGAAGATCGATAACAAACGTAATCACCTTGCTCAAGGAACTGCAAGATATGAATGCGACCTGGCCAGCACACTATCCGTCGGTACAGAAAACCGAGACCCGCACTCTCTCGAGACCGGCTTCCCGACAGAGCCTCCAGCGTACCTCGACTGCGTTAAGCGACTTTTCTCGTGGCCCAGCCTCCTCTCCGCCTACTCCACCGCCCGGCTTGCGACGAGCTAGAACCTCTCTTGACGATTATCCCGGAGCCGAGTCCAGCAGGGCAGCCGAGTCGAGAACCGTCCCAGAACCGAGACTGGTAACGCCCCAGATTGCGCAGGAATTCTCTATCCTCAAGCTAGACCTCAAGCTCGGCTCTCTTCACCAGGCAGAGCTTGTTCATTCACTTGAGAAAGCCTCGATTGCTTCACTCTTGGACGGAAAGATCAGCTCCAGTATCAAGCACTTGCTGGCCCTGCGAGAACGAATTGAGGATACGTCAAGCAAGGTCCTCGTCACAGGAGACCTCAATGCCGGAAAATCAACCTTCTGTAACGCCCTTCTCCGACGAAAAGTTCTACCCGAAGACGAGCAACCCTGCACGGCCGTTTTCTGCGAAGTATTGGACGCGAGAGATAATTCCGGCGTTGAGGAGGTTCACGCCGTCCATATGGACGAAATATACAACCGCCACGACGAGTCGACCTACGACGTCTACGGACTAGAGGAACTTGAGCACATTGTCGGCGACAATACGAAATACATGCAGTGCAAGGTCTATATAAGGGATTCGAGGGCCATTGACGAGTCCCTGCTCAACAACGGTGTTGTGGATATCGCGCTCATTGACGCGCCTGGTCTCAACTCTGATACGACCAAGACAACGGCCATCTTTGCCCGCCAAGAGGAAATCGACGTCGTCGTGTTCGTTGTATCGGCGGCAAATCATTTTACTATTACAGCTCAAGATTTTATCTTGACGGCAGCGGCTGAGAAGGCGTATCTCTTCATCGTCGTCAACGGATTCGACAACATCAAGAATAAGGACAAGTGCCAGAAGATGATCCTCCAGCAGATCCGGGGGCTCAGCCCTCAGACCCACAAAGAATCATCGGAGCTTGTTCACTTCGTCTCAAGTAACTCTATCCCAGTTGCGCCACCTCCTCCCCGCGCTCCAGGTGGCCCCGGCGGAAGTGGTACGGCTAGTGGTGGAGGCGACGGCGGTGATGACGGACCCGGTGACGATTCAAAGGGCAAGGGCAAGGATGCAGAGAAGATCCGTGATTTCCAAGCTTTGGAGCAGAACCTCCGGAGGTTTGTTCTAGAGAAGAGAGCCAAGTCGAAGTTGGCGCCGGCGAGGACATACCTGCTCAACATCCTCAACGATCTCCACTCCCTTGCAACGGTAAATGCCGAGATAGCAGAATCGGAAATCTCCAGGGTAAACAGCGAGTTGCACGAAATCGAGCCCCAGCTCGAATCGAGCAGGAAGGCGGTGTCGGACACCGGCGACCTGGTAGAGAAGGCAATCGAGAACACAAGTAACGAAGTGTACACCTACAGTCGAACCACTCTCGGCAACGCCATTTCCCACGCGGGAGAGCACACACACGACGTTCCCTATCCCGGCATCTTCGGCGCTTTCGATTTCGCGGATGAGGTCAAGGAGGCGATGCTGGCGCACATCGCGCACTCCGTCAGCGTGTGCGAAGAGTACGCCAGGGGAAAGACGGTCAGCGGCGTCAACGTCATCAAGCAGCTCGGGATCCTCCACGTGGGCGATGAGTTCCAGAACCTCAGCTTCAGGCCGGACGTCATGTTCAGCCGCAAGCGCGACGCTCTGGCGCGGCAGGTCGATGTTGAGCCGGAGTTTTGGGACTTTATTGATCTGGGGACGTTGCTGCAGAGGCAGGAGAAGGTTGCTGGAACGGGTATGGCCCTTACGGTGGTGACTGCGGTGGGTTCGAGGGCGATTGGGTTGAATACTTGGATGGATAATGCTGTGGGTGTGGCGAAGATTGTGAGCAATGATAACCTTCGCCGCCTCATCCTTCCTGGAATTCTAGTTGCTGGTAAGTTATCCTTTCCTGTCTTCCTTTCCCTTCTTCTTACCTTTTTTTCTTCTCTATGTGACAACCCTCTACTCTTGGAGAGTTAAGCAACTAACATGAAACCAACAGCCGTCGCCGCGACAGCCTACGTCCTCAACCAAATTCCCAACTCCCTCCCCCGCCGCCTCCAAGAGAAAATCTCCGCCCGCCTCACCGAGATGGACTACGTCCACACCAACTCGAGCCGCATCTCCGGCTCGGTGCGCAAAGTCCTCCGATACCCGGCCGACAACCTCCGGGTGTCGCTGGACCAGTCGGTCAAGGAGCTCGGCACGCGGCGCGAGGACACGCTCAAGGTCCGAGCCGAGAGCGAGGTGGCGCTCAAGTACTTTGGCAACCTGGTGCGCAAGAGCGCGACGCAGAGGAATGCGGTGGAGAATATTGACTTGGAGAGTCCGCCGCCGGGAGCTGCGCAGTATCATTAATGAGAGGGGGAAAATGACGTGAAAAATGTGAGACCTAGATTGTGGATGGGCTGGAGAGAGTTTGTGATGAAGAAAAACGAAAAGCAAGGTGTGATGGGGGGATGAGAGAATGGACCCCTGAGTTGTCTCTCCTGTCCTCTTTTTTTTTTTCCTTTTTTTCCTATTTCCCTTTTATTCCGTGAACCTTTTTATTACCCGAAGACTGGATGGCAGGCAATAGTTGGCGTGAGGCGGACATGCTTTTTTTTTCCTCTCGCTCTTTTCTTTTTTACTTTTGATGCGTTCATGTAGATATACGTATCCAACCCCACTAAACAGTACATATGCTAGGAGAGCGTATTAGAAGAAGAGACAAGAATCATTAGGCATAACAGTATGTTATCAGTCATTGGTGTGTCCATGGTGAGTGAATCCGTCCAAGTCGTACTATCAGCAGTGGGTGGAGAGCCGCGGGGAGGACGTCATGGTTTAAATGGCGTTGCCCCAAAAAGCAACCAAGATCTGACATTGATCTAATACACAGGTATAAATTAATACAGCTACGCCCGGCCAGACTATTCAGGGAAGAACACGAAAATAGAGCACGGAAATAGGAAAAAAGTGACGCAGGCAAGAGCCAAGACTGAGAAAACAACAGCCCCATGAGGCTGGTCTGCTCGGGAAAGGAAACGTCATGCTGCTTAGAAAAAGGAAGGGCTTTCATGGAGGCACCACGCAAAAGAAGAGGGGCCAACTGGGACAGGAAGCAGTTTCCGGCGTCCCACAAGCTTTACGAAGTGAGCACTTTTTCTCGATTCTGATAAAAAGCGGCCCTTATTCCGTGGTCTATTGTGGACTCTACTGAGACTTTGACTCTTCAATGAAGCGGGGAGGGCCAATGGTAAGTGTCAAAACGAGGAGAAGGCTTGTGGGGGTCAAACGATGAAGTACTCTAACTGATAGTTCGTAGGGTTCAGGCGTGGCGCTGTCTTAGAATTCAAGCCCATATTCTTAGGCGAAAGGATCAATGACGACGGCGGAAATCAGATGGAAAGCTAGCGCCCTCCAGCTGCATCACTGGGCGTTCTCATCAGTCGGTGAACAAAGCCCCCAGCTCTCCCCGGCGGAGAACGAGACGAACCACACATTTTCAACATCAGGTTTCGGGGCCAGAGCCTGTGATGCTCCTCTCGTTCCCTCTACACTATACTACGAAGCATGTCTCACAACGAGCGCCTTTTACCCCGGAATTGTTTTAGGTTTGCTAAGATTCCAAGAAAGAACGCATACGCATACATCATATTCGAAGCCTTGCCGCTTTAGCGCTTCGGCCGAAGTTATGGCTTGGAATAATTTTTTTTATCGGCTCGACCCAGGAGGAGATCACGCCAAGAACAAAGATCGAGATGGTCATGACCAATCCCGGGGGAATCCGGTGCCGTGGACAGCCCGCTCTCCCGATTATCAGGAGTAAGGGGCAGCGCTACCGCAAATGGCGTTGAAATATCAGACGGGACGGGCTCGTAAACTTATAATGGGTGGCTCGCCGGGCTGGGCTAAAGGAATTTTTTTCTCCAAGTACTCCGTAGGCTCTGCCGCTTGGAGTAAGGTGGTATTAATGGCTCTCGCTTCGTCCACTACGGAGGTATGGACTTATTGTGGAGTACCTGAGTTTAAGAGTAGAAGAGGTACGACGTCGTGTAGGAGTACGAGGTGATAATAACGATATATCAAAATTGATCATTTTTCGACAGCAACATCAGGTAAGATTAAGGTCTGGTCCCATCAACATCTAACAAGGGGTATCCCAACTCCGACTGCCCCGAAACAAAGGACAGTGCCCTTCGGTCAATGAAGAAAGGAAAAGAAGAAAGAAAAAGGAAAGGAGAAGAAGAAACTCGCTCTCCTCAGCCTTCCAAACAGGATTTGGGCTCAAACCCGCGGTGACTTTCTTTCCTTCTTTTTCTTCAATCTTCAATTCCGATACGCGACGATTCGTGCGAGCATCCCATCCCATCCCATCCCATCCCCCTGTCTGGCGGGCAGACGCGCACGTACGGAGAATATTGTCCTGCGCGAAGGCCTGCACACGTCATGGATAGAACCCCCTGGCCGTCGCTTCATACCCGTCGTCCGTGGACCGAGGGGGACCGAAGATGGCAAATCATCAACTGATCTTTGACATCAAAGGTCGCAGGAAAGCTACGGTATGATCGGGACTGTGGGCGCACTGTGAGTTCGGTTGGATAATGAGATGCAACAAAAAAGAACCGAGGAGAGATCAAATTTGCCAATTGAACTGGACTTGACGGCAAGAACACTTGGACTGAGAGATTGACAGGTTGGTCATCACGATCTGTCAGCGCCGTCAACGATCTCAACATTGAACTCCTATTTCCACCATTTCCAATTCTGAGTCCTTTGCAAGATGTATCGTCTCTCTATTATTACACTAATGTACTCACAGAGCCCAAGCAGCATTAGTGTCTTCACTCGTGTGCAAAGTGGTCGTACGAAGTAGGACAGGTCCACCCGGAACAGCCCATCAGTCACTTAGCGCATAGACTGCACTGCTTTGCACATTACCTCGATCGATTTTGATACCCACAGGGGTCCAATTATACCCATCAGACTAGTGTACGCAGTACGTTAGTGCTGGGAGTGGTGCAGGCTTTGTGCACTCCGACGCACTTCTGAGCACCTCAACGCCGCTCGAGCTCCTTCAATCGGCGCAGGCCCTTGCTCCAAAACATGCCTAGTTGAAACGAGGAGGTCTTTTACTCGTACGCCCGTATAAAGAGACAGAGACGTGGGAGGTCGCAGGCAGCGCCTACTATGATCTATGATCGAGCAAACTGCCATGCATTTTTGCGAGGAAATTAGTAGTATCACTCCAGTGATGGACAGAAATTCCAGAGACGAAAGCGAATGACTGATTTTACCATCTTGTGGATCATGGCTCGAGCTTTCTGGGGAAGAAACGGAGTTCTTAAAGCACAAAGTACTCGTACTAGTCAATACTATACATGAGTACTTGTGCTAAACGAAGTATGTATAGTGGACTGTACTAATAAGATGAAGCTCCTGCAACCGAGCATTGATCTCCAACATTCTAACGAAGTAGTATTAGTGCAGTGTAATTCGTGTAAATTAATTCGTAGTGTAGTTCATATTGATGTACGAAGTAAGAAGTAATTATGGAACGTGTGCACTCTGCTGCAAGGTACCCGAATCAATTCCAGAAGTGGGAGACACGGAGCGCCGCCGAGTGTTCTTCACTTGATGGTTGGACCGCGGGACGGATTGGAGTCAGAAAGCTCCCACTCTTTCTCGGTCATTTACTTGTCTGCCTTCTCGTTTTCATCCCGAACGTTTTGCCGTTTCAATGACATGCAACCGCTTGGCGCCGAACCGCCCATCGGTAACCCTCGTCTTCTGCTTCTACCTCCCTATCCGGTACGCAGCATGTACTTGGACAATCAGCATCGGTATTTGCTTCCACAGGTGCATGCGTGACTGTCTTCTTGAGGCTGCACTCCTCCGAGGCGGCCACTCCCCCGAGGCGGCTTGGCTTCCTAAGTCCGGATGTACGAAGTAGTAAAAATGCATCCCTCTGGCCGCAAAACCCGAGTCGAAGAAATGGGGGTTTTCTCCCTTTGTACGAAAACTCCAGTGCACCCTTCGTCAAGCCCTGGCCTTGGCACTGTCGTATTACACACCCTACAAGTAATAAACAGTGTTGCAAAGAAAGAAAAAATTGTTAACGACAGTTTTTTGCCCGTGAGTGAACATCTTCGTCGGTCTCGTCTCTCCCCGTCTCCTCCGACTTGGAGCAGATCGAAGACCAATCGAGCTTAGAAACAGCGCCTTCTCAACTCTAGCGGCACAAGAGCGAGGACTCGCACCACTTTAAATCACAGAACAGCCTCTATTGAGAGATGACCTCTTCGTCCAGTACAGCACGGCAAGTGAAAAGGTACTTCGTACACTCTTCCATCGTTCTTCCTTCCTCCCTTCCGGTGACCCTATCCCTGTAGTCATTTCATTTTGGGAAGGAACCTAGGCTCATTTCATCAGAAGTGTAATTGTACAGTGTACCAATCTTACTGTACACTCCTTCCCAATGTCGTGAAGGTCCAAACCCCTTACTTCGGACGCTTCTCTACGAAGTGCTACCTCTCTAGAACGTCTTCCTTGTATAGGTACTTGAAAGTCGGGACCGCACTCCTGAGTACTGGCTAATACAGAGAGTTGCCGCCCTGGCCAAGTTTTGTACCAGTACCTTCATTTGCGTGCTGAATAGGGGGAAGGAGCTTGGAAAATGGAAAAGACTGAGAGGATTGGATAATCTCATCGGATGACCCGCTGACTTTGAAATTTCTGAACGCTGACATCCGATGTGGGAATGATGGGGATTGATGCAGGAATGCGCTCTAGGGGCTCTCGATCCAGCCAAGTTGACGTTGATAGCCAGGCTGAACGATGGTGACGGGCTTACCTGGTAAGGCTTTACTCATGCACCAAACCCTAGGAGTAAGCAATGCACACATCAGAGATGCCGCTTTCGAATACCCTTGAGCATCAGCGTCTTGACAGATTGGGCCTGTTCGTCAAATCCCAGTCCGGATGTGTCCACTGTGGCAGTATGTTCGTACGAAGGAGCTCAGGGATCCACTGCAAGGGCCACCCACCGCAAGATCCGATGTGCTGTGCTCGCCTCGTTGTGCATCTCCTGCCTGGCTGGTCAATCCCCAATTATCAGCGTCTGGCCTTCTTCGTACCTGTGCATGTACAACAATCCAGCAGCTCCTGCTTGTAGAAGGGCAATGTCAAGGAGACGGATATACCGCTGTGTATATACTTGGACGAGGTCGAGCATCACATCTTGACAGCAAATCCCCTTTTCATGACCTCCAGTGCTTGCTTGCCCTACTATGAGGTACGAAGTAGGTTTAGTGCCAGAAGTATCAATAGCTTCAATCCTCATTGTTGTGGCACCCTCCACTGTCATTTGAGCAATTGATCAGCTCCACCAATCTGTCAATGGTGCTACAGTGTTAAACAAACACATTGATCAATCAGTTTCGCTGCAAATACGTCAATATTTCGTGCATTACTTCGTAAAGCCTTCTTCATACAAAACTCCCCATCGCGCCTGGCTTCAATGTTCTCTCCCGGTGGCAGTGGTTGAGGCAAGCTACACACAAAGGATTGAAGTACTGAAGTATTGGTGTACTCTCCACAAGACAAACTGCAGTTGATACTTCGGAGCTGTCCAGCGGTACTCTCCGCACTGAGCTCCGCAGTCTCCCAGGCCATCTAAGCCATTGTTGTACTTCGTAGTGCGGTGTACCGCCTCCCCGCGTCACTCCTCCCCCTGTTCTTTGTACCCAGAAAGCGAGACCCTTCTTGTTTCTCCTTCTCTCGCCCTCCTCATTTTTCTCCCTCTCCCACTCCCACACCTCCTCCACCCCGAGCGCACGAACCACCTCACGCACACCACACACACACTTCAATACCTCCCGAAGCAGTTCCAGTTCCACTGCTCCTGCTCCTGCTCACTATTCGTTCCTTTAGTCCAATCTCCCTCCTGCAAAAAATCCCCCTCCCAAACCTTATCCCCGTCCTCTCCTTTCAACCATCCGCCAATCCGCCAATCGACCTTTTCTCTCGACACGATCGTTTACACATCCGCCACGACGTCTCTGATCGCATCGAAAATGAATTCACAAGGTCCAAATGATGTATCGCCCGAGGCGATGCAGGCGCGCATCCAACAGGCGCGACGCGAGGCTGAGAACCTGAAGGACCGGATTAAGAGGAAGAAGGATGAGCTCGCCGACACTACTCGTGAGTCGATTCGCTTGCCTTCTGCTGCTGCCCATCACCGCCATCATAGCATTTCACATCCTCGCCGCTCCGGGAACGTCATTTGCATCTTGCCATACTCCTATATCAATCCAAATTTAATTCGATTTTTGTTTTCTTCGTCAAATTGATTTTTCCCAATTGCATTTCCTGCGTCATTTCCACCATCACCAGCAAGACAATGCACCCCCTTTCCCCGATGCTAATTCTTCTCCCTAGTCCGGTCGGTGGCTCAACAAGCCCATGAACCCATTTCGAAGAACCAGATGATGAAGGCGAAGCGGACGCTGAAGGGACATCTTGCCAAGATTTACGCGATGCACTGGTCGACCGATCGTAGACATCTCGTGTCCGCCTCGCAAGACGGAAAGCTCATTATTTGGGACGCCTACACAACGAACAAGGTTCACGCCATTCCCCTACGATCTTCTTGGGTCATGACTTGTGCCTACTCCCCCAGCGGAAACTATGTTGCCTGCGGTGGTCTCGACAACATCTGCTCCATCTACAACCTGAACCAACAACGCGACGGTCCCACCCGAGTGGCCAGGGAGCTCTCGGGCCATGCTGGCTACCTCTCGTGCTGTCGATTTATCAACGACCGAAGCATCATCACCTCCTCGGGTGATATGACCTGTATTCAATGGGACATTGAAACCGGCCAAAAGGTCATCGACTTCACCGACCATCTCGGGGACGTGATGAGCATCAGCCTTAATCCCACGAACTCTAATACCTTCATTTCCGGCGCCTGCGATGCTTTCGCTAAGCTCTGGGATATCCGTGCTGGCAAGGCCGTTCAGACCTTTGCCGGCCACGAGTCCGATATCAACGCCATCCAATTCTTCCCCGATGGCCACTCCTTCGTAACCGGTTCCGATGATGCCACCTGCCGACTCTTCGATATCAGGGCGGACCGCGAACTGAACCTATATGGCGTTAGTTTTCGATCCCTTCTCTCTGCCCCCGACTTATATGAAACAAACACCATGCAATTTTGGACCAGAAAATGCGTGTAGTATTCCTCATCACTGACTCGACGTTTTCTTGATTATATAGTCTGAATCTATTCTCTGTGGCATCACCTCCGTCGCCACCTCCGTCTCTGGCCGTCTGCTCTTCGCTGGCTATGACGATTTCGAGTGCAAGGTATGTCTTACACGGGTCTTGCGGTCCGATTTCCAAAAAGCTAATCATATTTTTCTCTTTACCTTAGGTCTGGGACGTGACGAGGGGCGAGAAGGTTGGCTCGCTTGTTGGGCATGACAACCGTGTCAGCTGCTTGGGCGTTAGCAACGACGGCATAAGTTTATGCACGGGCTCTTGGGACTCTTTGGTATGTTAGCGAGCATGGCTTGTTCCTTTCCCTTCACTTCCCATCTGGAAACTGCGCAACCGAATTCCCTTGTGGAGATTTCCCGCTAACCTATGTCTCTTTTCCACGAACAGCTCAAGGTCTGGGCCTACTAGACTGTTTAGTTCCAAAAAAAAAAAAACGACCAAGGCGATCGAGTTTCTTGTCAGGATATAACGGTGCTGCGGAACGTTTATTCTTTATTACTAACCTCATTCTCGCTATCCCGACCTCACCTCACCTAATACCTCTATGCTCGCTCTCCTCGCCGCCGATTTAATGCACAAACATTCTGGCTGATCAGGACGACTTCACGATACCAAGCCACATTCGATACCCTCCCTTTCGCCTCGACACGCGCTACCATTATGAATTGGGAGGCGGCGTTCTACCGTTTCCATCACCGCTGGCAAAGCCTGAGGCGCGTGGTCACGTCATGTCTTTTGTTTTGTCTTGTCATTTCGTTTTTCTTTCTCTCTTCTCCACCAAGTAAAAAGCCTAGCCAGATCGGTGTCATCTCTTGTTTTGGAATGGTCGCTGTCACCATGTTCCTTTATTCTCTGCACTATATTTTTCCTCATTTCCTATTCTTCGGGCACGTTGATGTTTCTTTCCTTTTTCTTCTTCTTATTCTTCTTCTCGGGGGCGGTTGTATTACATCCTAGGGTTTTTTCTTACATTTTTCTGTTCCTCGTGTGTGTTTTTAGTGTTTCCATGTATGTTGCCAACTCAAACCACGCTTTGCAAGTTCTAGTTCAGCAAATATGAAGAACAAAGTGGCGCGGATCATCGGGATAGGGTTGTGCGGAAGCGAAGAGGAGAGAGAAGGGGGGCGTCGGGGAGGGCAGGAGCTTGTGAGCTTGCTGTACCCTCCCCCGTCCATTGTTGGTCCGATTAACCTAGTCTATATATCAGAAGGGAGGGAGGGGCTTTCCATGTCGACGATGGGCGCTGACCGACCCGTCTTTTTCTTTCCCCCGGTATTCAGGTTATAGTAGTAGATGGGACCTTGTTGGATTATAGGGGAGCGTGGTTGGGAAAAGGCGGTATATTCCGTTTTTTTTTTAGTGGTCGAGAGATTCTATACCAAAAAGGACTTTTTTTCTTTTTTTAGCATCGATGCGTTTTGTGCTTGTGTTACCGTGTCATGTCGTTGATGTCATATTCCCTGCTCGATTCTGGAAGCAAGTGAGGTCGTAAGAGACTGCCCGGTCTCTAGCCGGTCATGGTGAGTGAGGTCGACAACTCGACCGCCAGAACTAGTATCAAAAGATTTAGTTCGGTTAGAGACCCCAGCTCTCCATGCTCCGGGACATTTCCGGTGCATGCGACGTGACGGATATCTCTCTCGGTCCAGGACAAAGGTTCTGGACGTCTGCTCGAGCTTAGCGTGTGAGAGGGTTGTCATATAAGTCAAATGGATGAGTGTTCCTCCTCGGCGTATACGTTACAGGTCTTCCTTTGCTGGCATGAGACCGCTGCCGGGACTCCTCAGCAGCCGGGGGATATACCGGGATAGAGAAGCTACTCGTGAAGGTGGTATATAAGTATCCAGGATGGAGTTTGTCATGAACTTGGCAAGTGATCGTATCATTGGTTCTTGGGCAGTGAAATTTGGAACTGACGGGGGCTATATCGTGGGGTTTGTGGAAACAAGATGTTGTGGTCTTAGATCCAGCCTTCTCTATCAACGTAACATATTTGGGTAACAAGAGAACTGGTCCACAGGTCTACACACGAAGAGGAAGGAGATGGCGGGAGAGATCACTTCGAGTTGATCTTCGAACCGTTTCTAGAACATGAGACCTCCAATGGCGAAGAAGAAGGGTGTGCCGCGAGCTTGGGATTATCCTCGATGTCACTCTTTCTCCATTTCCAGAACAACTTGTTGCTTAGGGTGTCCCATAGGGAGTTCTTCTCGTGTGGTGGCCTGGATGCTTGATAATCGATCAAAAAGAGCACAGTTTCTGAGAAGTTCATCTCAGTAATGTCCTTCCAAGGGACGAGAATGACCCAATAGCCACGACACAGCCTGGCTATTCTCTCGTGCAAGATGCCGTGGTCCCGCCGCAGTGAGTCGAGACAGCTGGGTAGATGGCTGTCCCTGTACCAAAGAGACGCGATTTCTGGGACCAGCAGCGATGCGTCTTGCTTGATTTATCTGCCACCGACTTGACGGGGCATCCTAGGTTGAGACGAGACTGATGGGGAAGGTTGAGACTCTTTTTGGCCTTTTGGACACTCGCGGAACTATCAGGTACGTAGGTATGTTTCCCAGTGTCATTGTTTGAGCCGCTCGTCCGGGAGAGCTTGCCCTATCGTTGTTGATAATACTCCTCCCATGATCTGTCGGGTGCGCTCCCAGGATAGCCATGGCGCCACTCGAAGCGAAGGGGGAAATGATGGGATTGTGGGATGCTTACTGGTCTGGAGAGATGTTATTCTAAGATATTGAGGAAGATCTTGGGTTCGAAAACCTACCTCGGTTTCTAGAGGATCAGGAGAGAATATTTTGGACTCAACCGTTCTTGATTCTTAGGGCGAGTAGAAGCTGGCATATTCTTGGTCCTAGCGTATCAGTGGCATCGACTACAAGAGGACTTGTTTAACAGCATGTCGTAGTCAAATCTCAATGTTTATAGACCGGATTCGACATGCTTCTCCCAGTGACACTCGGCACACTCCTTCGATCCGTTGCCCGCACCGTTAGTTGGAAGACGTCGTAGCGAAAGATAACAGCTCATTGGAAACAAGGGCTTTTCTTGAAGTGTTGGCGATCGACGAGCGGCGTTGTTGCTGGTCTAGAATATGGGATGTGAATGTAAGAGTAAATGAAACTCCCAATGGATATATGATGTCCTCAAAGTCTCACGAGGTTCTTCTCTAAACTCCCACGCACGCTTGGTTATGGTTCGTTGAGTCGAGGGATGGGGGAAGAGTATCCAGGCAAAGGACGCGGGGTGTAAGTGTTCTCGCCTGTGCCGGCCTGCTTAGTTATAAGTGTAAGTACGGCGGGATAAAGACTATTACACAAATATACTAGCACAGAGCGGAAATCGGATCTATGATTTGCATGCTGGGCAATATCAAGCAGCGAGCGTAGACAGCAGTCTTGTTTTTCAGGCGTTCGTCTCTCCAGGACAAGCTCGATAGATGACGGGCCCTTTGCTGGGAACAAGACGACCCTCCCAAAGCAGCAGAGAGGGCAAACCGGCCTGTAGTTCTACGCTCTACAGTCTACAGCAACACGACGTTGCATTCACATATTATGAACCGCATGCGTAGCACCTGGGGTGCTACGAAGTGTTGCTACCTATTAACGTGTGGAGATGCCTGCTAGATCAGGAACTCATTTACGCTGCATAGGAACGTTATATCCGAGATATGAGAGTGGGACTCCCTGAGAATACATCTTGCTTTGGCTAGGAGGCTCAGACTCATCGTTCCATGAGTGGCGGGCAGTAATGGATATTACTCCGTACTTCGTAGAGCTGAGAGACAGCAAACGGTGATTGCACACGAAGTATTCGGACTTGATACAACCCGTGGAGTTCAGACGAACACATGATGCTAGCCGAGACGAACGAGTCGATGGTTTGCCACATTTCCGGCGAGGGTTCAGTTATCTCGAACCTGGCCTATGAAGCAGTTTTGTCCAAGGATCCGAGAATGGGCCGAATCGTCCGCCTTTTTCACACACTACGGATATGTTAAGAAACAACGACAAGCAATATATCCAAGGCTGTATTGTACCATGATCGTGGCGGAGCCGGGCCGCGTCAAGTCGGCATGAAGATGATATGAGAGGGGCCGGCGATCATCAAGCGAGAAAGAGAGTATTCTCGAAATAGCCGTTCTGCAGGGAGGGAGAGAGAAAGCGGAGACTGGACTTGTTCTAGACGTTTTCCATGTGGGCAAAGGGGAGATGTTCCAGTTTAGGCGAGGAAAAGCTAAAGGAGATGGCTAATTATACTTCGTACTTCACTCTTCATGATACGCGGGCCAAGCAGGTGGCTCGCTTCAAGAATATCAGACGATCAAACTCGAGCAAGTCGGTAGAGCGTGCATTCGCGTCGTATTATTTGATGGCAGTGCTTGTGTGCTTGTGTCTCCTCGCTGCAACGGTGACGACGCCGAGCTGACCATCTTTCCAAAGCACAATTCCAAGACGCAGACTTCAGGTGAGGCGGGATTCCCGATAGATTCCAATTCTCTCAGCACGTGCATACAAAGAACCTTTTTTTTCTTCTTGTTAATTTCCCAAAAGTGAAATTTGAGCTGCGCCTGGTGATGCAGCACAGACCGATGAGGCAAGGCAATTTAAGGCAAGTAGGGTCTGATACTACACTACCTCCATACCACCAGGTGAAATTGTACGCTTTTTTAACACATGTCCGAAGTGCCAGACTACACTAGGCTCGGTCGTAGTCGTGTGCTCAGACATTCGGTGACCGGCACATAGCTTGACACTAGAGTAAAGGGGGCAAGGGGAAATAAGGCTATTTTGGGGGCGTCCGGAGAAAATCTCGGTTGTGTTTGCTGGATGCAACGGTCTTTGACTCGGGCTGACCGCGACCGGACGAGTTTAGAGACATCGATCATTGAAAGAGTGTGTGTCTGGAGTGGGAGAACAAAGAAATGGGAAATGGGCAGGAATTATCGTCGATGGCGTGTGCTTGAAATGGGACTCGTTTTCTTTCTCTCGGCTGAAGTTGGGGTGGGCTTATGGAGCTGGAGTCCCGCCAAGTCAAGGACGAGAGTGGTGAGGTCTTGAAGGGCAAGAATGAAGAGCGTGCTTCCGTGACTGTCCGAACTGTGCATGCAGTTGTTCCGAGGCAACATGAAGGAGAGAGGATGGGTGAGACTGTGAAGCTAAGCGAGATGGGGATGATAGCACGCTCAGCTATTATCCCTTAGGACTGCAGTCCTGCAGTCCTGCAGCCTTTAGTTGTGCGCACCTGCAGGGTTCCCCTTGGCGGATCAATCCAAGTTGCAGAAAAACGCCTTTTACCCAGCATCAGGCCGATGGACCCTTTGGTGTCTGAGAGGGTGAACAATGCCTGCGGGCCCGCGAGAGGGCATACGAGTCGTTAGTTTTCAAAGTGTTGATATTGATATCTCTATAGGGCTAGGATCAGGGTTGAAGGCCCTTCTATGATGGCCAGATTATGGTTCAGTCAAGAGTTTGGTAAAACGCTAGCATCCATCACGGATCCTCTGGCTCACGATGTCAGGACCCTGCGCTTCCTTCTCGTGGCGATGGGGTGGCTGGACCCAGCGAACAAGAGAGTCAAGGAGTCAAGGATCTCGGTCTTACATGTACACGCACAGAATCACAGATTGCCAGTGCTCCACGGCCATGATTGGTACACCCCGCGAACAAAGTGCCACGGGCTTTCCCAGGAGGGTGGTCAAGACGTTGCCTGGCGATGCACGATGCAACGTCTTCTCTTTAGGACACACGTGTGACCGAGGATGAGACCGAGTATGGGACCAGGATGGGCCGAAAAGCCATCAAGTAAACAAAGACAGCTGGCTAATTCACGACAGGAAACGAACGAGGGAAGGAAGCCCCTTGATACCATCTACTCAACCGGCGTTACCTTTTGTATCATGCCAGCTATGAAAGAGGAAAAGCAAAACAAAAATGCAGGAGTGGCAGCAAAAAGAAACTATCTCCGAAGTATGAACCCATCATCGTGGACTCGCGTTTCTTCCGTACCCCTGACAAGCCTGGGGACAGAGAAGGAATCTGCTCAGCCCTAACCATTGTTCGTCCTTTCGAATCTCACAAGATAGACGCTAATCCCATCTTGGTGCCCGCCTGCTTGCAGACCTGCAACTGCACTGCAGTCTTACCACCTCGGTCGATTCTGAAACGCCCTGATACAAAGGCGCCCCAGGCAGGAGGAGGAATCGTCGGTCCAGCCGCATGCAGAACAGGCCCTGATTTCTCTGTTTGCCCTCTGCTAGTGTAGTCATTAAGTCGTAATGCCGAAAATATCACACACGCCAACATTGAAATCTTACCGCCACTTACCCACGACATACTCATTGCGGTAAGATTGGCCCTCCACCTTTTCCAGGCTGGTGCCCGGATGCGTCAAATCCTTTGATTGTGGACCATGCTTGGGTCCTGGCTCGCAGCGCCGGATGGTTCTTCTGCAGTGTACTCCGTACTTCGTAGGGTGAACTTTTCTAGAACGTGGAAACTGGGGAGAGAATCAAAGACTTCAGGTATTCACGCTTCCAACATCAACATGAAATGACCCACCAATATCACCAATACTGATAATGTATTTGGTCAATAATTGATTCAGTGTTGTTGACATCAATCAAACAATATCAACTCGAATCATTGCGAGAGATTTGGTGTGTTGGGTGTTATCATCAACTGTAACTTATTACTACACTGGTTGAGACGTCTAATATTGGTACGAAGTATTCCGCAATTAGCGTGCCTTACAGGCCCACACCCACTAAAAAGTGATCGATTCCACCACGAGTCCACCACCACTTTACTGCTATGTAGCGTCGCCCCCACCATCTAATAATAGTGTGGTGTGCGTCGTGTGCCCATACTTTTCTCTTGTAGTTTACTTCGTACCAATCACCGAAGGAAGCCCACGTTAACGTGGAACCTGCCTGCCTCAGCTCGTTTCAACAATATCCGCATTGATTTGATTGCTTCCGTTTTATCCCTCCTCCACCACACACTGGCTGCCACCACACTATTAGTTGTACGCTGCACTGCTTCGTCCCTCATCAATTTCCCATCGTGCAGCGTGCATCAAATGGATCAATGATCCAATCTCATCTCCATCTTTGATTGGAAAAATGCCCCAGGGCTCCACTCCTTCCAGAAACAATCCACAGCCGCCCAACCCCTTGTTGAGTCGTTTCCAAGTTTCCGACTGACTTGTCTCCATTGACGTCTCCGTGCTCATTGCTCCATATTTGGCCATCCATACCTCCTCCATCCTTGTCTCGCTTTCCCTCATCTTTCGCCCATCTCCGATCCTCGTTCTGATTGGCAAATACCGACTTGTTGATCGCCTTACACCCCACACATCCAAATCACACACCTTCCGCCGATCCTTCTGTCACAACCCTCGTTCTTTCTCTCGTCACCACTCGACCCATCTCTTCTTCTCCTGAACCCCTGCCCGGCACACACACACCTTCATCCACACACGACCCCCCCCTTTCTTATCCACAAAACCCGCCCGACTTCTCTCGTCACTTGTCAACCTTGACCAGAACCAACTCAGTCATTGGCTGGCCCTGTTTCAAGTACCGCGAGTCCCGAGTCCCCGTTATAATCCTGCTGGCTTCTGACATTGTCCAGAAACCAACCCTACTCAACCCCAGGACCCTGTGTGCGCGCAAAGAGTTGTCGTCCCATACGATTATAAAACTACTACTTTACCCGCCCCTCCACGATCCACCGTTTCTTCTCTCCTCTCTTTCATCATGTCGGATCCCACTCCAGCCCAAGAAGAATTCTCTCGTCTCGTTAGCAACAACGCAGCAGACGACCTTCGTGTCCACCCCGAAGACCGTGACGAAGAAAGATTCAACCGCACAGAAGACCTTAACGAAGAAGACGAGTACCGCAACAATCAGATAGACGCAGCCATGAGGATCCCCGCTTTCGATAGGCTTAACGGTGGCGGCGCCGCTGCCGATATCAAGCTCCCTCCTGCTAGCTTCGACGATGGCCGCTCCACCGGCGTCAAGGGCGTCATCGCCGACGCTAGGTCCTACGAGTTGGCCAAGAAGCAGAGGTTCAGGAATGCTATCCGCACCGCTCGGCGTTCCATCTTCGGCCTCGATTCCCACCAAAATGCCCAGCCCAAGTACACCTCCGGTGATAGCGAGACCGATGGTGACATTAGCGGCAGCGACTTTGCCGATGAGGAGACCTTCCTCCAGCAGTGGCGCGAGAGCCGCCGCAGGGAGCTTGAGAGCGAGGCCAACCGCGCCATACGCACCCGCCGAACCAGCCCTAGCGTCAGGATATATGGACGCTTCGACGAGGTCGATGCTCTTGGCTACCTCGATGCTATCGAGAAGGTTGGGCGCGACACAGTTGTAGTCGTTTACGTCTACGACCATGAGGTAGGATCTCCCCTCCCCCACCTCCCTCTACCCCTCAATCACTGCTACCTCCCATGCAATTGTTTAGTTACTAACGTAGGTTTCTCTCTAGTGCGCTGTATCTTCTGAGATTGAACGCGCTCTTGTCCCTCTCGTCTCCAGGCACACCGCCGTCCATTTCGTCAAGGTACATTACGAGGAAATCGAGTTCGATAATGCCGGCGTGCCAGCTGTCCTGGCCTACAAGAATCAAGGAGATCTCTTTGCCAACCTCACTGGTATCATCGAGATGATTCCCGACGACGAATCCTTTGGGACCGACTCGTTACAGTCCCTTTTCAGGAAGCATTATATCTTGTAACGGAGATTGTAGTCGGCAACACTACTCCGCCTCATACAACTCTTGAGGAAAGGAATGCCAACACATTCCTACCTTCATGGGATTGCTGGAAATAAGCCGCCCTGCCAATCTCCATCTACACCTCACTTCTACCTTGGCGCCGGATATATTTGTTGTTTTTGTCTAGGATTTGCGATACCCCATGCGAGTCGGTCAGAACCCTGATTTTCAGGTCTTTGATTGGCTTTCCTTTTCTCTTTTTTTGGTTTGTTGCTTGTATATTTGGGACGACCTGTCGTTTCGAAAATTGGGTTTCTACCTCCTGTCATGACGTGTTCTATCGATAGACTTATGATTTCACATGTATGGGCTGGTTGGTTCTACACGTTTGCCGTTACTTTTTTGTTTCCCCCTCCACCCACGTCACGCCAGTACTTTACCAATATTCTCTCTCGCCGCTTGAACGCTAATGCGGGCGGTCGTTAATTTACGCCATCTTGTACTATAGACCTCTTTCTCTTGATGTTATGGGCAATTCTGCCATGGAGTTCTAGGAAATGAAGAAAGACAACATTTCTGATTTCTAATCGAGGTTTTAACCATCAATGCAACATTTGAACCTGGTGACAAGGCCCCCTCCATCCCCGATGTCACTTCGAACATTTGAGGTCCTCTGCCCGGTCCAGCGCGATGTGGGGTATTTCTGGCAGAGGCCCATCCCACTCGTCCCAATGTCTATGTCCCTGGAGGGGTCCATCCGAGGGACACAGGACCAAAACATTCTAATTATCGAGGAGAGATGCATCCGGGACAGTACAATTGTGTATTCGTCCAAATTCCTAATGGATCAATCGAAGCGAAGTCGAGTTCCTGGAGACGGGGCCGCCTCAGACTTGATATGAAGTTGCAGATGATACCAGCTGTACCGATCCAGTGGATCCAGCCTGGTCCGGGGATTTATGTAGGATGATGTAGTGTGCTCAATCAACTTCAATGCTGTCAGGCTGCTCCTGCCCCCCGCCTGGGCTTTTCTGCCTAACAGCTCGGTAACTGTTATCCATTGTTACTGGGAGCTTTGCCGCAGAAAGCTGGAATGATACCCTTGGAGACAGTACCAACTGTTAGTGCTGGTGCTAACTTGATGATACTTCGTAAGCTGGTGATGTCGTCAGCCGGTATCGCCCTGCCTTATCGCGGCAGTACCAACCGTGAATGCCACTAAGCACAGGCTCTACTTCCTAATAAGCGCCAACGGGTCCGAGTCCTTTCAACTCTCCTTCCACTATTATCACAGGCCAGAAACCAGAAAGAAAAACAACTTCGGATTCACGTTTTCCTTTCCCGCATCTTTTCGGGCTATCTTCACTTTCTGCACGCTTACATTGAACTAGTGAGTTGGCCATCGCTGCTGCTGCTCTGAGTGGTCTTATCTCGAGTCACCAGGACCAAGCAAGACGACAAGGCCCGAGTACCACCCCTGTTTCTTGCACGCGAACCAGGTCACCCGTGCCGCAATATTCGCTGTGTAGGTACCCTCACTCGATGCTCGAGGCCCCTTCCAGGCCGCGCCAGGCTGCCTTTAGGCCTAAAGAACCCCACCTCGACTTGTTCCCCGTCCAGTGATCAGCGTTCTCCAAACTAATAATACACGACAACCTTAGAACATTCAAGGCTTCCATCTCCAGATCATCGCAGCTAGCACTGTATCCTCCCCGACCCCGACCGTCTCTGACTCGCAGAAAGGATAAATCCTAGTTCGACATTTTAATCCTTTTTCTTCTTTTCTTCTTCTTCTCGAGACACTTTGGCCACCGGTTGGTTCTTCTCTTTCTTTTTCTTCTTCTTTGCTGCCCTTTTCTCTGTATCGGACTTGTCGAAATACACGTCCTCTTCTGATCCCTGTCTCGCTCCGAGTCCGCCACCTGCTCTCCCGAATAACCCCGCCCCCTCCTTCCTTCCCTCACGATAATAGCAGCAGCCTACTGTGTTTTCCTTTAACTTGAGGCCGCGTTCTTTTTCTCCTTTTTCCTCTGGTGCTTTTCGTCTTTGTTGCTGGTCCTTTCTTCCACCAGTCATCAAGTCATCCCCTCTACGGCCCTGACCATATCGGTCCGGAGCAAAGCATGACATAGCCTGGAAGTGGGGTCATTTGGAACTCTACTTCCTAAGCCGGAATGGAAGGCAACACTGATGCTTCGGCACCAGTCGACCGCGACTCCACGATCCGAGCTCCTAGAATACACCCTGCGTTGTCTACATCGGAGCCTTCGTTGAGGTTTCCACGACCACAGGGAGATCGACGTCTCGCTAACTGGGTCTCATCGAGCCATCCAGATATAATGAACCCACCGCCCGCGTCGGCCGATCCGGCCGAGGAGAGCAGCATGCTCTCCGAATCAGCTTACGAAGTTATCAACAACACCGACACGGAGAGCCAGGACGGGTTCCCTGCCGAATCCATTTGTTCGAGCGACTACATGCAGAGTGATGATGTTCATAGCCTCATCGGCACGGAGCACACAAACGATGACGACGATGAGGATGATCGGAATAGCCACGCCAGTGAGGACATGGCGTATAGCCATATACAAGATGCGCGCGAGGAACATACTGGTGATAACGAGGGCAATGACACCGACAGCGACTCCGAGGCTGAGGAAGAACCGCTCTCAAAGTTCCCAGACTTCCCCACTCATTTAGATAGCAGCCAGTTGGAAGACGTGGCTGCCTCTGCCGCCATTTACCGGCTGGGGCAGGGAGAGAATGATGAGGAGGACGAAGAGCGACGATCCTCCATCCATTATGCGGAAGAAAGCCTTAAGATGCCCTCAGCGATGCCTCCTAACACCCCCGATACGAAGAAGGCATGGCCTTGGCTCGGCTTTGGGTCGAAACAGGAGCTCCTCAACTACGTCGTGCAAGCTTCTTACAACCTGGTACATGGATTGGCCGTGGTTGGTCTGGTTTCCATCTGTGCCTTCCTCCTCCGAGATCGTCTTATACCAAGTACCTCTACGACTGGGGTTGTGACCACCCAACCAGTTGTGCCTGTCGTGCATACCACCTCGGTATCCGTCGCCACGTCGACTCTAATCATTAACTACACTTCTACGAAGACGGTCATTGTCTCGGAAACTAAGACCACGTCCGTCTCACCTAATACCTCCAGCACATTACTTCTCCCATCTCCACCTACGCGCCCCTCTGAAAAGACGGATGGCAAAGGTATTTGCTCCGCGGAGCTCCAAAGCCCGCGTGAGATTCTCGTCAAGATGCCTCAGACGACGAAGCTCTCATGGCTTGCGAAGGACTCTATTTCCATCGAGGTCGCTCGAGGCCAGGACTCTATTAAGGCAAAGTTCTCCTCAGTGGACGATGGAATTTTGATTGAGATCCCGAAGAAGGACGCTTATGGCATTCTCAATGTGTCGGTTATCACAACTCGGAAACCCAAGGTGAACGAGACCTTTGAGGTTGATCTTGGCAAGGGTATCTTTGACCAAGCTGTGGACTTTGCTCAAGATATTGCGGATATCGTATCTGGTTCCTTAAGGGAGGCCGGCGAGTTTATAAAGCAACATCCCCTCCCGGATGCCCGCAAGTGGGCCGGGGATCTGGGACACCAGGCCCAGAATGCCGTGTCGTGCAGTCGCAAATTCGTCGAAGACTACTTTGGTACTCTTAATGAGCAAATTCAAGAAGCCTGGCGCGAGACCAAGAGCGTAACGGATCCTGCTCTGCTCAAAGCCGAGTGGGACCGCAGGGTGGTCGATGCGCAAGAGGACGCCAAGATTGCACTTCTCCGGGCCCAAATATCGGCCAACTTGTTGTGGCTCAAGCTGCAGGGCAAGAGCAAGGAGCACGACGAGTATCTTCACCACGCGAAGCGCTTCATGAGGTCTAAGACGGACGACGTCCGGTGGGCTAGGGATGCGAGGCGCTCGGCGAAGGAATTCCGCTCTAGAGTTTGGCGCAAAGGGCCGCGCTGCAAGGACCGGCGAGGTTCGGGTTACTCTCGTTGGGCCCAGGAATGCATCCACGAAGTTTAGGAGCAGTTGTGGATGCCTTTGAATGGCCCGCGGTATCAGCTACAGGGTTGATGTTATACGAATTGTTCTCTTCTTCTTCTTCCTTTTCTCGTTGTCTTTCTCTTTCTCTTTCGTTTGGGGGTTTCTTAGGGCACAACAATACCTCGATGCCGCACACATTGCAACACAATTTTACGCTACGGGTGGATGGATGGGATGGAATGGAAGGCGAAACGGACGGGAACGGAGTTGAGGTATTCGTTTTTCTTTTTTACTGCTCTGCGATGTTTGCGCCCTGTCATGAATTGCTATCCATCAAGATCGGATACATGGCTTGTTGCAGGGCTGCCAAGGGCATGGATGTTAGTTTTAGTCAACAAGAACTCTTCTCGTTCAGCTGCAGGTTTCTAATTGATATGATATACTGTCTTTTTCATCTTCACGTTGACTCTCTCCTCTCTCCTCGTGCATATGAAGTTTAGTTGGAGAGGCGTTCAGCGGCGGACCTAGTTCGATGTACCGGGGTATGTTCAATTAAAACCCATGCTTCGAAGTCACGAGAACCTTTAATTATGTGGCCTTCCTAACGGCGCTTCGTATAGTAACACTCATGATATGTAAGAGGATTTGCAATCCAACCAGTCGAGAAGCAGCGATCTGTGAAGACTTGGGCTGGGCAATGTGTGGGCGGTGAGAGAACTCGGACAGGGGGGGCAGTCTCTCCGTCGCTCCCCCATTAAATGCATAATATGGGCTAAAGCAGAGAGGGGCAGGAACGACTCAGCGAGCACTAATATGCCTGCGACTAGGCGCAAATTGGTCATGACAGACCAGCCAAGGGGCAGCAGGTGCAAGCCCCCCCCCCCAAAAACCCCTCGCAAACCTCGTGCTCGTTCATTACCGCCCTCAACTCGTTCGCTCAACTACCCCTCTTGAACCCCACCAAACCACCTTATCTCGCTTCCTCGACTCTCCCGCGTCTGTCCAAGCCGACATCTTCACGACCAGGTACGTTTGTTCCCGTGTTTCCCGTTTTTTTGCTTTTCTTTCGAGGCAAAGAGAAGAGAGAGAGAGAGAGAGAGAGAGAGAGTTCAGGCTGGTCTCGGGCCTGGTTGATCCTCATTGGTGTGTGCATCATCTTCTCCTGCTGCTAGGAGATTGCCGCCTAATATTTTCCCTTCCCTGTCTGGCGATGTCCGCTTTGATGAAGCACCCCCACCTGCGTGATTGTTTTGATAGAGGGGCAAGATTTTTCGGCGCCCACGGCTGTTCCTCTCCCTGATCTTTGAGCAACAACAACAGCAAAGTCCCAAGCATCTCTTTGTAATTTTTTTGTTTTTCACATTTCTTCTCTTTCGATTTCAGAAGCACCATCATCTGCGCTCTTTCGTGCATTGAGGCGATTATTGACCAAAAAAAAGTAGGAACTGCAGGCTTTATTGAGCAGCGACTCGTTTTTTTTTTTTTTTTGCGAAATTAGACCATCTTCGACTTCGTCGCCCTTTTTGCGATCCCGAATACCATAATGTCTGCCGCCGAGACCACCAAGCCCGAGGTTGAGGGCGCCAGCGAGGTGAGTTTACAATGATGACGGGCTGCTTGTCGTATACCATCAACAGACAGGGATGGAGGGGAAGTGGTCGCTTTGCGGGGCGCGAACCCCGCTGAGTGCCCTGTGCCCTTGCAGATCGGAATGGGATTTCTCTTTTCGCGGATGCTAATGTTTATTCCTTTTTGGCGGAAACCAGGCCCCCTCCGTCACCTCCTCTGCCGTCTTCTCGATGTTTGGCGGTGGTGCGAAGAAGGAGAAGAAGGAGGATGAGGACAGGGGCGATGTCTCCGGAAGCGCCAAGGCCCAGCGCGAGGCTGCTGCTGCCGCCGCCGGTGAGGCCAAGCCTGAAGACGTATGTATCCCCCGGGCCCTCTTTCCCGCATCCCCTTCCGAGTATTTGAGATGACGATGAGATACTAACGCCCGGTGGCTACCGAAATAGGAGGAGCAAGCGCCCGAGTCCGAGGACGTCCACTTCGACCCCGTCATCAAGCTCACCGAGAAGGTCGAGACCAAGACCAACGAGGAATCCGAGGAGCAGGTGTTCAAGATGCGCGCCAAGCTCTTCAAGTTCGTCAAGGAGTCCACCGAGTGGAAGGAGCGAGGTACCGGTGACGTCCGGTTGCTGAAGCACAAGGAGAACGGCAAGACGCGTCTTGTGATGCGACGTGACAAGACCCTCAAGGTCTGCGCGAACCACTATAGTATGTCCATACCCCAGGATGTTCCCAATTTTCTGTCGATATGGGCTTTGGGTGTGGAGGCTTGGTTATGGAACACAATGCGAGAGAAAAAGGTGTTTCGCTAACTCGACCTTTTTTCTTCGATAGTCGTCCCCGAGATGAAGCTCTCCCCCAATGTCGGTTCCGACCGAAGCTGGGTGTGGAACGCCGCTGCCGACGTTAGCGAGGGTGAGGCTGAGGCTGTCACTCTTGCCATCCGATTCGCCAACTCTGAGAGTACGTTTTAGCTATATCCTTCCACGACATGTAATACAGAAACAAAAAGGATAGGGAATACTGACGATATTGGTAGACGCCAACCTCTTCAAGGACGCTTTCCTCAAGGCGCAAAAGCAGAACGAGGCCCTCTTCAAGCAGTCTGAGGAGGAGGCCGAGAAGGCTGACGAGGAGGAGAAGCCTGCTGAGGAGGCTTCTTGAATTTCGTGGGAATAGTGAAAAAAAAAGAAAATAACGAAGGCGGTAATCGTTGAATGTCTACAAGGAGGTTCACTATGACACCGACTGGGCAGGAAAGGGATCCCATCATTCGCATTTTCACTTTTCTGCCTTTCTTTGTCTATTTTGGCCCTTACAACCCCTTACATCTCCCCAACCCAAATCACAAATCACACTCCCCCCCTAAGAGCCATGTTCCTATATGAGGCGTAGATAAGAAGAAAGGTTCAGGGCAATAGGGATATGTAGTCAGGAAGAAAGATTACATACATATACACACCACAATTCCACAGCAAAAGAAAGAAAAGAAATGATTCCCCCCCTTCTCGCTCTCTCTCCAAGACTTTTTCCTTCTCCAGTGTTTCCTCAGAAGATGAGATGTGCAATAGATTGCTGCTGTGAGAATATGGTAGAAAGAGAAATGAAGACTCATTTTGCATGGTCTAGATTTACAGGGCGAGGTCTCTTGATGTCGAAGCTGGAGAAAATCATGGTCAAGGAAAAAAAGCGTCGAACACATTTAACTCGGTTCGAGCATTGCTGTCCTGACTGATCAGTTGGGCTCCAACAACAAGGTCTCGGAGATTTTCCCCCTAAATCTGTGGTGGGATATCGGAAATAGGCGATGCCCACGAAGTAGTCTGGCTAATTTCTTCGAGCTTCCTGGCTTCAGTCAAGGATTCCAAAGTTCTATCAAGGTTGATGGGCTCGGTGAGGATACCCGATTTTTTTAGGATTTCGGTGGTCGCCCTCATTTCCGGCAGTAGGATTAGAAAATTGTAATTTAGGGCTTTTCGAGAGCTGATAGAAGTAAGGACGAAACTGGCTGGAGGATAGGGATAGGATAAGAGACAGCGGGTACTGCTCGGTAATATGATGAGGGCGCAACCGGTATTTCCATCAATATGACTTGGAGACTCCTGTACCTCGTCGTGTTGTCCAAGCTGCATGCATGCATGTGCAGAAGATATGGAGAAGGTATGCATATGATAGAATGCCTAAAGGAAATGCTAGGAAACACCGCCTGGTCTACCAAGCAAGAAGTTTCTGCCAGAATTGGCGTGGTTGACTATTGATGTAGCACAGGCGCCAAAGCCATTTGATCTTTTCCTTGCTGGTCAAGGACAGTCGAGGATGCAGAGCAGAAAGAGTAGAGGGGCGTCTTCATGCACCAGCTCCTGTTTGGCTAGACATTAGGAGCATGGGAACCTGGGAAATTTTGCCGGTAAGGAAAGGAAATTCGAGATCGAAAGAGAATGAATGACGATGGTATTCGAGGAGTGAGAATGAGAAATGCCGAGATGGCTGACCGAAGCATCTGTAGTGGCTCACAGGTGCAAATTGGTGACTGACTCCAGTGATGACTCCAGTGATTTCATCCGGCCAGACTCCCATCGATGGATACGAAGTACTCATTGCCTGGCTCATGATCATGCTGCGACGTCGCAGTTTGTTGGAGCTGTCAAGTCCTGCCCAGCGTCACCCGTCTTCGATGTTGGATACTATTACCCTATGCAAGCTTCCTCTCTCCTCCAAATCCCAACATTGATTCGTTTTGAGCCTTGAATTTGGATTGCATTGGAGATGATGCCAGCCCTCTCTCGCCACCCGCAAATCCGCTTCCCTTTCCCTGCATTTCGGCCACCAAATGTACAATTGTAATGCCACCCTGGACCGACCCTGACAAACTTGACCATTGGAACCTGCTCAACAGAGAGTCGCGGTTGGGATTCTATTGAAGCTGCTTCCCTTCCTACAAAGCCGGAACAGCAAAGGGTAGTTTTTACATACATTGACCGCCCACATCAATTAATCAAGCAGGCACGGAACCAGAGGGAATCCAACTCGTCGCGCCTCCAAAGAAAAAAAGCCCGAGCCTGTTGGCCGCTAACAACAAACCAAACTGTGTAGTGAACATTAAGTGTGCGAAGCGGTAGTGTCAAAGTAGCTGCCTCGCCTCTTCCGGCCTTCCCCATCACTTTTTGCTCTGCCTCTCTCTATCTGTGCCTCCCTCTCTACCTCTCAACCTCTGTCTCCATCTCTATCTCTGCCTTGACGCAGCCCAGGACCGTGGCAGCACATCTTCTAGTTTACCTCAATCCTCCCAAGCCGGTTCGAGTCCCTCTTCCCCGGCCTCACCTTCAAGATTCGTCACCACTTTCCAGTGCTCTTGGCTCTCCCTGCATCACATCACGGACCTTTGCCACGAACCATCAAATCTGATCCGTCTCTTGCAAATCTAACTTTTTTTTTTCCGACTCCCACTTTTGCTTCTCCCCGAAGCACCAATTGATTTGGATTTTTGCCTCCCACCATAGCTATCCCTATCCCACTTTCTAAACCGAGCAGAGCACGATGATTGTCGAGGTATGGCCGCGTCTCTTTTTTTTTCTTCTCTGCTTTCCTTCCCTTTTCTTCTCGCCTTGCCCCTTGATTCTTTTAGCACCGCGCTCGCTTTGGATTCCTTGTTCCCGAGTCCTTCCATTCTGCCTTGCCCTGTCACCTGTCATTTTTTAAGTGTTGCCATGATTCACCAAAAATGTACACATTCATTACGCCTTGTAGATTCATGATAGCTTCATCGACTCAAGCTTGGACTGCCCATCCCATCTCTAGACATCTCGCGTCCTCCAACCTACACATCAATGTTATCATCATTGCTGGTTCCATCTTGTGCTCACCTTCTTAGAACTCCTTCTGGTCTTATCCCTCTATGTTCTTCATGTTTTGGGCTACTTCATCCCATCTTCAGCCTTTTTCTGGTGACGACCTTCGCACCTTCCTCATGAAAGAAAGCCTTTCAGCCTTTTGAGAGCAAAACTTCAAACCTCATCACTCCACCTGCTACACAGTCGCTCTTTCCCAACATGATTGCCAGCTCCTTTGACCTTTGACCAGATTCCAAGTCCAGAATTCAGATTCCACACAAATCATGTTGCTATGGACTGGCCCTAACCACCCCTTTGTGTTTACCTTCCTCACACACCACAGTTGGGTTCCTTGTTTTGTGCTCTGAGCTCTGCACTCTGAACACAATCCTCACCTTTTGATTTTGTTTTTCTTTTCTCCCTTGTCCTCTACCCTATTCCTGCATATCCATTCCCACATTCCAGATTTCATTTCCACTTCAAGTGAAGATGCCACCCATGAGAAACACTCGATCCCGATCCCGTACTCTGGGCCCGCCAGATGCGGAGGCAGAGTATCGGGGTTCTGTCCCACCCACCGCAGGCCCTCCAGCTGAGAGCCCTTACAACCTCAGGACCAGGTCTAACAAGAAGTCCATGTCTGACCTTAAAATTGTCCCTATCCTCATCGTCAGGGCCAAGTCAAAGCAGCTTGAAGTACAATCCTAGCTCTTTACTACAAGAGAACACCCTACGCAGTTGAAACTGATTTGAAGGCTAACAAACGATGTCTCCGATTCAGAGGAAGATTAAGCTCGTTACCGAGCAACATGTTATGTGAGTAGCCTACCGCCTCCTCCTCTCGCTCTGGCTTCGAGCAGGGAACTAGGACGAGGTCGAGCGTCGTGGGGAGCCACGCCGCCCGACCTTCCCGAAGAACGAACAAGCTGCCCCATACTCCCTGATCTGATACCTCAGTGACTGACCTACTTTCGTTCTGAGCAGTGACAAGCCCTCTCCCGTTGCGGAGTTCCCCATGCGGGAGTGGAGCATCAAGCTGTACATGGTTGATGATGCCGGAAATGAGCAACCAGCCGAGTGCTTCAACAAGGTTGTCTACAACCTCCACCCTTCCTTCGAGAATCCCGTACAGAGTATGTATCACCAGGGCGCCTTCATTGGCAGTGCTACTCCGACCCCTACCGCGTGACCTGCTTGCCTCGCATGGACTTTCTTTCCTGCTCCAGTAGCCGTGATATTCAACAGCAGACTTCTGACACAAACTCTTCTCGAACTAGCTTTCACGAAACCCCCCTACACCTGCAAGAACGAGGGATGGGGAGAGTTTGAGTTGACGATCGATTGTTACTACACCGAGAAGTCCAAGATCTCGGTCCCCCACGATCTCAACTTCCAGAAGAACGAGTACGAAGTCGTTCGAAGCGTCTCCTTCAAGAACCCCTCGCAGGCCCTTCAAGAGAAGCTCCGGGAGCTTGGACCCCTCCCCACCGACGACGATCGCCCTAAGAAGAAGGGTATTGCCTCGAAGAAGTCTAGCTCTCAGAAGTATGACTACGAGAAGATTGCCGATGCTATGGAGAAGCTCGAGGAGGATGACCTGCTCAAGGTGATCCAGATCATCAATGATTACAAGAACCCCGATACCTACATCAAGAGTGATATCGAAGGTAAGTACCAAGTCCCTTAGTTGTTCCGGAGCCTTTCCTAGCCGTCATGCCCCTTTCGATTTGTATGCGAGATGCGCAGTCCAGACCTTTTGCTGCCTTGCTAGTGCTTTTTTTCCTATGTTGACGATCCCGCCTAATTCTTCCAATTTCCATACTAATAGTTGATGACCTCACCGAAGCGGGCGAATTCTCCATCGACCTCTATACCATGCCAGATATTCTGACCAAGACTCTCTGGGACCATCTCGTGAGTTGACCCCCCTGCTCCCACCCACCATCGCTGTCCAGCAGAACTAACCAGAGCTTCCTGTCAAAGTCGAAGAAGGGACTTGTCAGCTAGATTGACGAAAAAAAAAAAAAACGACTCCCGCAAGGCATTAAGGGCCGTCTTGTTGAACGAGGGCAGGCGCAGTCGAGTGTAAAACTTTTGATGGGGGCTTCTCTGGGGGTTTTGATTTTTTTTTTTCTTGTTATTCTCCGCCTGGTAGTCTCGTCATGCTTTTTGCGGATCCCCCCTCTCTTTTGTTTCCTTTTTTTATTCCCTTTTCTTTTTTATTTATTACCAGGGTGTCCCCTCGAGGCTTCTTCGATTCGGCGCTGCAAAGGGAAAAGGGGGAATAGATGAATATGAGGACCATTTTGGTTCGAAACATTCCGAAACCTTTACAGAGAGCTCGGAAACGTTTGGTCAACGAGATACGCATGGATTAATTCGTGAATCAGAATCGATTTCAGTTAAGAAGCTTCGACTGTGCCTTTGACTATGCATTTGCGTTCCTTGAGTGCCGAGTGCGAGGTTGGCAGGAAGGGGGGGGAGTATGAAGAATGGACCATCCTCGTCTCGAGAGCTGGGACAGATTTTTGTCTTCGAGAGGCTACTCTCTGCTAGGGATAGGCTTAAGGTGTTTTTCAGCATCAATACGCAATACATTTTTCAAGGTCGTCTGATTTCTACTTGTATATTGGGGTGATCTTATTATGTGAAGATGCCAAGCTGCTTTGGCTATTTTTCCTTTCCCACTTCTTCGGTCGGTCCCAAATCCCAAGTCAACGACTCCAAGTTCGCTGATGTCCCTGGATGATGCTCTTAGTAATCATGTAGAGTGGAGAAAGTCGTGGCTTTAAATGAGCACTTGTGGAATATGCAACCAACAAGCACATAAGCGATTCTCCATGGCCAAATGGTTAAGGCGTCCGACTGTTAATCGGAAGATTCCAAGTTCGACCCTTGGTGGGGAAGTCACATTCTTTTTTTCGCCTTTCATCACTTTTATGATAACATTTCTATTGCAGCTCTGATTTCATCCTCTTTTTATTCAGCTTGTTTCCCTTTTTTTTTCCTCCATTATATTTATTTACTATCCATATCTTCCCAGAATATATTTTCTCTAGCTATTAGTCGTTCTAAAGTGAACAGGGTGACCTGGGCCCTGTCGAGGCTGACGATACACGGGCCGGAGTCCTTCGCCAGGGGATATGGACCAGAGACGAACCCTCCAGAAACTATTTCCACACTACCACTACAATCAGATGTAAACTAACAAAGAAGGGCTATAACGGCACTGGAGACCTCGCCCCTGCCAAGCCGTGACATCCGTCCCCGACCACCCTATGTCATAGAGAATCCACTCAAGACAACATCCGGATACCGGAGAGTAGATTAGTCCCCTGGCCTAATCTACATTCCTCATATTGAGGGAGTCACATTTTCCATGTTCTGGAGGGAGCCACTTGGGGCGACATCCTGGAACCCAGGCTTTGAAGCGGCGATGTCACGAGTTCGAGGTGGTGCTTGTGACCTACGTTTCTGTCGAGGCTGAGGCGTTGCGTTGCGCGTACCTGCATTGTCTTTTGACCTTGAGAATTGGGCCAGTCGATTGGACGTCATGGATTGGAGGCTGGGAGGCTGGGCTGTGTTGAGTCGGTTTTATTGGGAATTTTCGAAGAGGGTCATGCGGACGATCCCTGGGAAGTAGCCCGTTGGTACTACTGACGAGAGGGAAAGTACACTGCGAGAAAAGGCGAAATGGGCGGTCTGTTTCTAGAATCCTAGCTGTCTTTTTTTGAGTTTGTATTCCGGGGCCCCAGTGCACATGAAAGTGCTGGGTCTGGTATTATGCTTTGCCCAAGAACAATGCCGCTTTACCCTCCAAACGCGTCCCAAAACACAGTTGCCAGCTTTCATAATGGACAGCTCTCGCCGCAGAACCCTGTCTCGACTTCGTCTAATTTCACTCTGTAATTAGTTTTATTGTATTTCCCTTGGTTCGAAGATACCGCCATCATGTCCTGCCGACATCTATTAGGTCGAGGCGCCTCACCAGACCTTCGACATGGTGCTCGTCGTCGATTTCGGCGGCCGGTACGAAGTACACCCTTCTCGTCACTAGAGAGAGTTGAATATCTATTCGGAGAAGCACCCGACACGATGAAGTTGGAGGATCTCTCACATGCTCTAGATCTAACCGCCAATAAGGAATTCGTTCGACGAGAGATATGGGACTGTAAAGCCGAAAAGCGTTGTTTGAAGTTTACTCTGGGTGGTCCTGATCAATCGATTGGACCGAAAGACTCTGCCTGGGCCGCGACTGCTACAACAACAATCCTCGCTACCAAGCGGCAAACACCCATCCCCAGCGTCCAGTCGCAATTATTGGTTTCTGGATGTGGTAGTCGTGCCATGTATGCCGCGGCTCAACCTGCCAAATGCATTCTCGATAGATAATTCGTAGAAGCCAGTCGTCCGCTTTCTGCGCAGACACGTGACGCCTTTTCAGGCATCTATAGGTTACTCGGCAGCAACCTGTGGACTTGGCGGCTGGGACTTACAAAAAGGGATGAGGCTATTTACGAATTGACTTACAATCCGATTTTACGAAGTACACGTACTAAATTCGGCCCATTATGAACGAGGACTCGTTACCAGAGCATCTCAGGGCCCACGCATCTCGGATCCGAGGAGGACTGAAATTGACCCTGGACGGAGCCCGTCTCGAAACCAGATGTCCTCTCGACAATGGAAGACACACCACCCGAGCGCGGTATTCTCTCGGCCAGCTGGATGATCTTCCCTCCGAGATTATAACAGCCACACTACTCTCCCTCGACCTGGTGGCTCTAACGACGTTCCGCCGCGTGAACAACCGCGCGATGGAGCTCGTCGACTCTCTCCCCGAATACGCCAAGGTGGTAAAGCACTGCCCCAACGTCCTCCGCGCAATCCTCTGCCTCGGCGCCACCGCCTTCGACCTCAGACGTCTCCACAGCACCCTCTCGTCCAGCCGCTGCGCAGCCTGCGGCGACAGGTTCGGCAACTACCTCTACCTCATCACGTGCGAGCGCGTCTGCTACCCATGCTTCACGGGCAACGTCGAGTATTTCCCGCTGGAGCTGGACCAGGTCCTCGAGTACACCGCCGACGCGGCCGCGCCGCACGCGAAGCTGGAAGACTTACCCCGCGTCCTGAGCGTCTCCGGTCGGGAGACGGGGGTTAGGATCCCGTTGTTCGATAGGTTGGCCGTGTTGGCCGCGGTGCCGGATCCGCCGGCGCGGGCGTTCGATCCGTCGGGGGATTTTAGGAGGGCGGAGCCGAGGAGGTTCATGGCTGTTATCGAGGCGCCGTATTTTCCGGTGCGGGGACCAGGACGCGGCAGCGGCGGCGGGGCTAGTTGGGGGTATTATTGCGTTAGGTGTAAGGTGGAGAGGGGGCCTGGTCACATGGGTTGTAGGGTTAAGTTTACGAGGGATGGGTTTCTTGGACATCTTGGGAGTGTACATCATTTCGATGTTGGGGAGGTGTGAATTGGCTGTTTTGAATAGACTACTTTGTACTTTCTTGATCCTTCCCGTGGTTGCCCGGTGGCTGGACGTTCGAGGTAGGCCGGGCTATCATTTCATTCTACCGTGAATCTGATCTGGCGTTCCATTCTTCGAGAGCCTTGTAAACTATCTTGTTCGCCCCATTACGTATTCCTAGGAGGGATAGAATCGTTGACTCGGAATCCCAAGTTCCATGGATATGGTAAGACAGATTCACCAGGACGCATAATCGTCTTCATCTGTGGCCACTTGGAGGCCTTGTGTCCCCTTCTGATCACAGGTGTCGAATAACAGGGCCCCTCACATCATCGTGTTCACCGACATCTTGCCCCCCCCTGGATTTCGACTGGTCGCCAGGGTCCGCTCGAGATCAACCTTGAGGTCCGGGGAAATGAAACCAGGTAACATGACTAGTGCCAACGTGACCACATCTCGATCAATCGCCACCAAAAAAAAGTTTCTTTCAACCAAATGTGTTCTCGGACGCAATTTTTTCCCTCCCCGGTACCTGGGTGCAACGTCCGTCTACGACGTACCCGGTTTGACCGCGCCCGCTGGGGGCCCCAGCTTAAGCCGCATCAAGAAGCTGGGAAAGGGAGGCTGGCAGCAAGGCCGAGATGGTGGATTCAGTCCTGTGGAGAGGATGGAGACTGCCAATATGTGACGACCCCGAGGGGGACCAATTGGATGCGAGAGTTGGGATTATGTGGGGTTTTTATGCGGAGAGGATCTTTTTTATAAGTTTGTATGCCTGCACTAGATGTTCGTTTAAGCTCCATTGGAGGCTAGCGGGTTGCTGTCGTGATGTTGGTGATGCATAAGTAATTGAGGGCTAGTGCAAAGCCTGAGGAATATTTTTTTTCGGGTTTGTGTCTAGTGTATTATTGGTGTAGTGCGGTGCAGAGTACACTAAGAAGGACGAACCGCGAAGTATCATTGATATGTTGGGAAGCAAAGGATTGAAGCACCTTGAGGTAATATTGCATTTGGAAAGGCGCGCCTTTGGAAAGCAATAAGTCTGGGCGATTTGGTTCCCTGCCCTGGTCTGGACCAGATCCGGGGATGGGGGGCACAAGGGTGTCAAAGGTATCGAAGAGAGACCTGGACGAAGTACTTCAAATGTACCTTTGAGAAAATTTGTCCTGGTTACGGACGAGTCGGAGAAGGCGGAACCCAGGAGAAGAGGTCACGAGGACCCGACACTGCCATCACACAGATCAAATCACCTCAGATCCAGCTGTAACGACTCGATACCATGCGCTGAGAACCCACGGTCCACTCGAGTCATACAGATCATTTTATTACAAAATGACATCATTAGCAACTTACTCCTTCCTGGTGCCTGCCTTCTCGGTCTTTCGCCCTTTCACCTTGAAGGATCAAATCATGCCGTCCACGACCTGAGGAATGGGGAATTTCTTCGTATACAGTATACAAGTAAACTACGTCAAATACTGCATTGTAAGACTTGGAAAGGAAAATTGACCAGACAACAGGCGTTTCAAAGTCGACAGTACTTCGAACTTGCTCTCACATCCGCCAAGTGCTCTCCATCAGGGTACATGACCAGTACATTCAGTGATCTGATGCGTAACACACTTGGGTTAGTCCAAATTCGGTCCCCACGCACTCACACCAAGACTAAGAGGGCAGATGCAGCTTCGTACTTGACACATACATACAACATTGAACAGATCCAAGTGATCAATTGATCCATCGTGGTCCGTAATAATAACACAACACAAATCGAAGAATCTTGTTAACAAAGAGACACAGACTTGTGAGCGTCCAGGTGGGGAGGACGAGAATCTAGACTGGTCAAACAGTACATGTAGCAGGAGAAACCATTGAGTAATACATCGCGGAAGACGCCCTCGATTGTAACTCACGATACCCCTCGACAAGTTCCCCCGCCTCCTTCCCTTCAAGATAGATAGCAACTTCTCCTTATCAAGACGAGCCCGCCAAAATCCTTTTTTTCCTCCCTTTGAACTTCTTCACATACTTCGAACTACACGACACGAACATCCCCCAAGCTCGAAAGGGCATCTCGATCGAGACTCCTCCCACTTGCTCCCCCACCAAGACCTTTGTCCTTTCGCGTCTGATGCTTGCAATTCGTCCATTTCCCCAATTCCCGCTTCGCTTATCTATGCTACCTCAGATGCTCTGTTGAACGCTCCATGTACACGCGTACATTGGCCCAAGATCGACGACGCTGGATCTAATAGTCCAATCCTCGAAAAGAAATTCTCGGGTGTCGGTGGATCTCTGCGAAGCTATTACCGTTCCCTCAATTGCCTTTTCTATACTCGAACATCTCTGTCGAGTCTCTGCATCCCCTCGGGTTGACCGATTCTAGCCGTCCGCCCCTCCTGGGCTCCTGGGGCGTCTTGTTGGGTAGCATCAGCCTATCAGCCCCAACCGGCGACACGGCACTTCGTTTCGCCCCTGTGTAACTGCTCTGTGCAAGATTTGATCCCTCCCATAGGCCAAGGAAGAACTGGGAGAAGCAAAAAGAAAAGGGCGTCCTGCCGCAAACCCCGCAGCCCAGGCCGTCTTCTCTCCTGAGACATCCGCCGATTTTTTTGCGGGAGCAAATAAACCTCCACCTTCCTCCCTTCAAAACCCGCCGCAACCCGCCTTCAACCATCGAACAACTCCACCGAGAATCTACCTCCGCACCGGAATTTATTTTCCCCTTCCGGTAGTGCCGACTCCAACCTACGAACTCCGAGATACGCGACCGATACAGTTTGTTGATTCGGTCGGAGCCCGCTTTCTCTCGCCACAATCGTTCGGCGCGCCTGCCGTGCCGAGCAGAGCACCTACCCCATTCCTGACACCCCCCCTTCTATCTATCCAATCCTTGATTTGTTGCGATGAAAGGGTATTCCCGACATGGGTCGACTGGCTCGCGCCAGAGCCCGCCGCCATCCGCGTCGCCGTCCGCGTCCCAACAACAGCCCTCAACCCAGCAGCACAAGCGCGTCTACCAGGCCTGCATCCCGTGTCGTCGTCGTAAGGTGCGATGCGATCTTGGTAGCGTCGATAACCCCCACGACCCCCCGTGCGTGCGTTGCCGCCGCGAGAGCAAAGAGTGCTTCTTTAGCGCTACGCGCCGTAAGCGCAAGACCGACGACGGCCTCGATGTAGACGGCTATCCCGCCGACGAGTACGTAATTCGGAACGGACGGAAGCGCCTCTTTACCGGCGATCCCTCTCCTCCGGCGGCTCTCGACCGGCGTCTATACAGCGAAGTGCCCCTCATTCCCAGCGGCCAGATTCGGCGGGAGCCCTTGCGCCGCCCCGAGGGCCCGCGCAGCACTACGAGCACCGGCCACGGTAGCACGAGCAGCCGTCATAGCGACTTTGGTGCTGGCACCGGCGACGATTCGAACGCGCAACTAGAGAACATCGAGGCCCAAACGGTGATGCGTAGGGGTGTGTATGGGCCTCACGACGCACTTGATCTCCTCTATAAGGCTGCCACTGATGGGTTCGTTTGTCTCCACCCCCACCCGTCCCCCTGCTCTCCCGATGCTTTCCGGGCCGATGCACATGGGTCGCTAACCTACCTTGTCCCTTCGTCTAGTCCCTTGACCGCGAGCGACCCCAAGATCGACGGCCCCACTATAGCCACCACGTCGATACCCCCGCCTCCGACGACTCATACCGATTCCACACCGCGCCGAGACGTCCGAGACTCGAGGTCCGTGGACGAGAGGAACGTGAAGATGGAAGCTGCCATCGACCCCGCGCTCACCAAGAAGAACCTGTCATTGGATCCTGGCTACGCTTCAGCCGTAAAGGCATGGAATCGCTTCCGATTTGTCAGGGCCGGCTGGTTTTCCGCCCAGGAGGCAATTGAATATATAGACTAGTAAGTTGATGCACATGCACTGTGGCACCATTCACACCCACCCTACTGGCCTTGGGATTGTTTTCGACTGACCCGTTGCTTGCTAGCTACTATGAATATCTTTCACCGCTTACCCCCATCTCCCCGCCGACTTTCCGCAGCCCCGGATCTCATCTTACCCTTCTCACCGAGGAGCCTGTCTTAACGGTCACTCTCCTTACTATCGCCTCCAGATACCGAAAGATACCCGGCACCGGCGGGCTGTCCCGCTCGAATGCGATCCATGACCAGCTATGGACATACTTACGGGGCATGATTGAACGTTGTCTCTGGGGACAGGAAGCCTTTGGCGGCGGCTTGTTGCCCCCAGGCTCCGTCGTCACGGATGAGACACAAACGAGTAGCACGGCGCCTTGGCGCGGTCTGCGCAAGGGAAGCCTTCGTACCCTCGGAACGATTGAGTCCCTGATGATCCTTACGGAGTGGCATCCGCGAGCGCTGCACTTCCCTGCACCCGAGGCCATCGACGAGCTGATGCTTCCGTCGTATGACCGATCGGATCCCGATTATGCCTTTGCCGATGAGAGCGGTCAGCGCCCTGCTGGCGTTGGCGGCAAGAGGATCGAGAGCTGGTTGGAGCCGGCGTGGAGAAGCGACCGCATGTGTTGGATGCTTCTCAGCACGGCTACCGGTCTTGCCTACGAGCTCGGGGTGTTTGACGACATCGACGAGCTGCTCCGGGATGGTGCCATAACGAGACCGGAGTATGAAGAGGAGACATACCGCCAACGCGCATATCGCATCAAGAGGCTACTTTTAATATACGTTACACAGCTCGCCGGAAGGCTTGGCTGGACCAACATGGTCCCCGAGTCGCTTCGAAAGAGCGATCCGGCTGTATCCCGCCGACGGCCGACCGCAATGGATGGCGCCACTCCTGGAACGAACCCTTCCTCGCTTTCCAACGCGTTCAATTACATACCCGACCTGGAGCTCGACGACCAGATTATCCACTGTTGGGCGGGCATCAGCAACGCGATGCACATTGGAAACGAGAAGCTCTTCCGGTCGAGGCAGCACACCACTGACATCATCCAGAGTGGCAAGTACGTTGATCTACTCAAGGAATTCCATCCCATCCTCCACGACTGGCACACAGAGTTCGAGCGGTTCCGCCTTCCCCCATATATCCGACATATCCTCACTATCGAGTACGAGTACGTCCGCATATACATCAATTCGCTCTCCCTCCAGGCCGTCGTCGAGCGGTGCACCAGTAATGCAGGCAACACAGCCTCGGGAAATGGGAGCGCCGCAGGGAACGCGCCGCAGCTGTCACCCCAGACGCAAAACTATTTTGGAAAATTGCCTCTCGGGCAGCTGGGCGGATTCGGCGCGGCCGACCAAGAGTACGTTAAGGAGGTTGTGAGCGGGTGCCGCAACCTCCTCAGGACGGTGGTAGACGGCCTTCTTCCGGGAGGCTATCTGAAGCACGCGCCTGTGCGGACGTATTTCCGCATCATTAGCGGCGCTATGTTCCTTCTCAAGACGTTCGCGCTCGGAGCTCCCCGCGCAGACGTCAAGCTGAGCATAGACCTTATGGACAGCACTGTCGAGGCTCTACGCAACTGCGTGGTCGACGATGTGCACCTCGGCATCCGGTTTGCCGACCTCCTCGAGTCGCTAACGAGCAGGCTACGGAACCGGTTCATCCAGGCGCCAACCATTGCGCAGGCGGCCTCCGCTGACGCTAGGAGCGATCACGAGGGCGCCGCAGCTGTCGGCATAAATGGCATTGGCGGCCAGCATGCGGGCGGTGATACGAATGGTTGGGTGACGGATGCTTCTAAGCTACGAGACGGTATTAATGGACATGGTGAGCAAACCAATCTATTCCCTCCTTTTAACCCCCGCCTTTCTTTTACTAACAATGGATACCCTAGACCGTCTCGGCTCTCCCACAATGGCAAACATCTCCGCAACACCCTTCGATCTCAGCACCGGAACCTTCCCCTATCCCTCCGGTGCCGCCTCCGTACTCAACCCTTCCACCCCGGCCCCGATCGACAACGTCGTCGAGAACAATACGACCAACAACAACAACAATAGCAACAACCCTACCAGCGTCTTCGACGACTGGAACACCCCCGGCAACGAGATGTGGTACCTGCCGCCGGGCCCGGCCTTCTTCCAGAATATGGAAAACACGGCGGTGGCTATGACGGCGGAGGGTGTGAATGTCGGTGGTATGGATTTGCTTGAGTACATGGTGATGGATCAACCTTTTACGAACCTAGATGGACATACGTATGGAGGATCGTGAAATAATCAGAAGGAGTTGAGGGTTCGGGTATAGGAAACAGGAAAAGGCGGATGGGAAAAGGGATAATGGGATGGAGGCCATGGGTTAAGGAGTAGTGGGAGTTTCAAACTGTCTGGACTTGTCTCTTTTTTCTGTTTCAACTATTTTGGGGGTATGTTTCTACTTGTCATGAGCCATGAAGGCCAGTCATGGACAGGAGAAGGGAGTGATTTTTTTTTTCTTTCTTTTTTTTATTATCTTATGGGGTAAAATCGCAACAGAAAGCGTGGATATTGTTTAACATGCAGAGGAAATCATGGGAAAGAGGTTCGGGGTTAACAAAAAAAGAAACAAGGATTTAAGGGGCAAAAAATGGTCTATGTGAAAAAGAGAAAACAAAACTAAGTTAAGAGACTCAAGATTCGGTTTGAAAAGCGCGAGCTTTCTTTCTTTCTTTCTTTCTTTCTTTCTTTCTTTCTTTCTTTGGGCGGGAAGGGTGGATGATTCCCTATGTTGCGTGCATACCGGAGTTGACGAGACGAGGTCTCCTTCAAGGCTGAAGGCTTGATGTATGATGAGATATGAGACTGGACGGATCATGCTGGTTTACTTGCGGAATATGTGTTTGACTAGCGACGTGTATTAAAGAAGCTCTATTTCTCTTTTTTTGAGAATACCCATTTCGCCTTGCCGCGATCTTTTGTGTATCCCATGATATCTTTCTGCTTCATGTTCTCATCTCCGCTCTTCGAAATGCAATCCGCTCCTCTCAGTTCGCTTCCGCCCACTTCCTGAACCAGTCCAGGGCCTCGGGGTTCGCAACGCTCGCGTTCGTCTTGACGTTCATACCCGAAAGAATCTGCTTCACCGCAACCTCGATCCTAAAATCACTCTTGTTAGCCCTGACACCCCCTTCCCGGAAAACCAAATACGGGGGGGGGGGGAGCCAACTTACTTCTTCCCATTGCCCGTCTTGGGAATACCTCCCCCACACTCCTCCACCACGCCCGGAACATGCCTAGGACTCAACTCGCTCTTAATAACACCCTTTATCCTCGCCCTCAGATCATCATCAAACTTCCTCCCCTCCGCAGGCACGACGAAAAGACACACCGTCTCGTCCGTATCCGTCTCGCGCCTCCTGCCCACACAAAGCGCGTCCTCGACCTCGGCCGCGAAGAAGCGCGTGAGCACGTTGTAAATCTCCGCCGAGCCGAACCGGACGCCAGAGGGCTTGAGCACGCCGTCGGAGCGGCCCAGCATGACGAGGTTTCCGACCTCCGGGTGCGGGATGCGGATGAAATCGCCGTGGTGCCAGATGGGCGCGTCCGTGGCCGGGTCGGTGAATCGTTCGAAGTAGGCGGCCTTGTACCTGTCGTCGCCGCCGTCGCCGAAGAAGGTAAGAGGCTGGCAGGGGAAGGGCTTCACGCAGACGAGGTCACCGGGCTCGTCGGCTGCTAGGTCGTCGCCCGACGCCGAGTCGACGGCCTTGATGGCCATGCCGAGGCCGGCGCATTGGATCTCGCCCGTGTAGACGGGCAGGAGGGGACAGGGGGCGCCGAAGAGGGAGATGATGTCGGTGCCACCCGTGATGGAGGAGAGTTGGACGCGCTTCGGGAAGGCTTTATAGACGAATCGGAAGGTGGATTGCGGGAGGGGCGAAGCGGTGGAGTAGATTGCCTCGAGGGCGGAGAGGTCGAGGGACGGGTCGTTGACGGGGAGGACGTTGGCGGCTTCGAGGGCGGTGAGGTAGGCGGCTGAGGTTCCGAAGTGGGTGACTTTGAGGGAGGAGAGGAGGCGCGGGAGGGAGATGTGGGCGTGGGGCTTGAAGGGCGAGCCGGTGTAGAGGATGATGGTGGCGCCCGTGGCGAGGGCGGAGACGCTCCAGTGCCACATCATCCAGGATGTGGTGGTGTAGTAGAGCATGCGGGACTTGGAGGTGACGGAGCCGTGGAGGCTGTGCTCCTTGAGGTGTTGGATTAGGGTGCCGAGGGCGGTGTGGACGATGGCTTTGGGGAGACCGGTCGTTCCGCTGGAGTAGAGGACGTAGAGGGGATGGGAGGGGGGGAGTTGCTCAAACGTGAGGGGTTCATTGGGGGCACTGCGTTGGTCGTGTTAGTGGAGGGCAGTCACAGCGGACGCCTAGTAAGGATACATGTATGTACACGTATAGAGAGAGAGAGAGAGAGAACAAAGTGAAAGACGCACCTGGACAGGAAAGCCTCATATTCCTGAGCATCCAAACCCAGAGACCTGAGCTCACCCAGGCCCAAACCAGCGCTCTTAAGGTTATTAATCACAACAACATGCTTCAAGCCGACATCCTTCAGCGCGGCAGCAATCTCCTGCGTCTTGTGAACGCTACTCCAATCCTTGCCATTATACAGCATGCCATTATCCGAAAACAGCACCGTAGGCCTAATTTGCGCCAGCCTGTCAAGCACGGCACTCACTCCATTGTCGGGACTTATACCGGTCCACAGGGCACCGACGGTGGCGGTAGCAAGCATAGCCACGACGGACTCGAGGTGGTTCGAGACGAAGCCGGCGACGACATCGTTGGGCCCGACGCCGGCTTGGCGGAGGGCATTGGAGCACTTGCGGACGGCGTCGCGGAGCTGATCCCAGGTGGTCTCGACGAGCTCGGATTCGCGCTCGGTGATGGTTATCACGGCGGTGGAGGTGGGGTCGACGCGGTCACGGGGGAAGAGGAGGTTCTCGGCGAAGTTGAGAAGGGCTCCGGAGAAGAAGTCTGGTCGGGGGAACATGGACTCCGTGGGGAGGACCTATGGTATGTTAGAGTATTTTCCTTGTTTTGCATGTTGGGCGCAAAACAAGAAAGAGGAAAAAAAGACCTTGGCCGTACCTTGTCGAAAGGCCGGGACGCCTTAATCTCGGAGAACAACCAAACCTCCTCCCAAAAGGGACCAATATTATCTATGGACCACTTATACAGGTCCTGGTAGTCCTTGAGCTCAAGACCATACTTGCTGTTCACGCGCTCCATAAACTGCCACATCACAGTGGAGCGCGGGTTCTCGGGTGTCCAGAGGACCTCGCGGGAAGGAGTCTGCACCAACATGATGGCGGGGTATGTCTTTCGGCGATCTGACTTGGACACGATAAGATAGATCAACAAGTTCAAGAGGGGAGACGAAAGAGTATTGGGGAGGAGGCCAAGTTGTACGAAGTAGCGACTTCGGCTATGGACGATGCTAAGTACAAGAATCTGCTGCCCTAATGTGATACCAATCGGGAAGCGCACGAAAAATCCACGGTCAGAGTCGCATGAGATGGTAGCAAAAAAAAATTGAAGGGAAAAAAAAGGGAAAGGGTGGAAGCCGGTGCCAGGCCGGCTTGCCTCGGGCCGGTTCACGGAGGAGTCATTCACTGCTAAGGAGTAGGATTCTACTTCGTAGTCTGCTCCGATGACTGTCCAATCCGTCACACAACCCCTCCTAATGGGCAAGCTAGTTCATGTTGTTGAACGGGATGCTCAACAAGAAAAGAACAGCCACAGTGGCCGCCGCCGCAGGGTCCTGATAGTTAGGTAGTTTGATAAGTGGTTGTGGGGGCAGATCGTGGGGCGGGGTGTTCCTGAAAAGAACATTGAGGCTTGCACTTTAATAGCGTTCCTGGTCACCTCTCAGTTCGAATTTGAGACGGAGCATGATGATGAAAAGTCGTGCATCATCAATCAAATGGAACAGTGACGAGGCTACGATCGAGGTCACTCAGATGCCAAGAGATAAGATCAAGTGTCTATCACTGTCAAGATTGCTTCTCCCTCGTCGGGGACTCGGACTCTGTTGTCCACCTTGGTTGCGCTTGCCTGCATCGTCGGAGAGGCATGTGAATGTGGTGAATTGCGCAACAATTGGAAGGAATGAGCCGGACCCTCGTTGGTCTCAGTTCTCGACATGGAAGGACCAAGCACGAGTCTTACGAAGTACGAAGAAGTACGGAATACGAAGCAGTGTTGGACTTGTACCAAGGTAGCATCGATAGGTTTGAGAGGACAATGGAGTCAAATCTTGGACTCAATCCGAGGTAATTACATCAGCGGCAAGCGTCAATGCGTATTAATAATTTGAAGCCAGTGATCATTGAATACCAACGGGATTGATCGAGAGATATACTTCGTAGGGTCCTCTCTCGGTGCCCATTGATCCACGTTTTAATTCATTAATGTCTCTCGGGGAATTCAACTTCGCAGACAGCGATCGGTGCAGAAGGCTTCGCGAGGCGCAATGACCCTCTGGTCCCCAAATGAGAACTCAGAGCCCCCTGTGCTGATCGTGGTGGTCGTCGGGGCTGAGGCCTCCTCCCCACCCAGACCTGTTCTAATCTACAAATTGCACTCTCCTGTCTCGCCTGGCAGTAATTAGCATATCTCCACTTGCCCCTCCATTTTCTCCTGATCTTCAACCCCTACAACAGGTCGCGGGACCCAATCGTTGTGAGCGAATCCAGTGCTAGTGGTGTATAACATTAGTGCGTCGTCGCGTGCACCAATACATCACGCCAGCCAGGATACAGAACCAAGCAAACGCCAACAATGCGAACTCTCGTCTCGATCTAGCCAAAAACCTTCAAAATAGTGCCTGATATTTTCCCCGTCGCTGGGGTGAGGTGAAATATTGTCATGAAATCACGGATCTGTCAGGCTTCGTTGATATCACCGCCAAGATCGGCTCCGGCAAACGGCGTATTACGGGGTACATGTACTCTCTGTTGACACTTAAACGAGGAGAGCGGTAGCGATGAACGCGACTTGCTTTGTAGCGCAGAGTATCCAGCACGGTGGAGTACGAAGTACACGAGGGACAGCGAGGCGTCAAGCGATAGCGTTCCTCACCCCTCGCAGATACGGCTCATGACAGGGGGCGAGCTATTACCGATGTCTAGGGTTGGCACGGCCTAGACCTCTTGGCAGCCAAAGCCACTGCAATGACCGACTCTAGTCTGTGGATACTTCCACCGACGGTACGAAGGATTAATCTTACTCCCGACGAGGTGGATTGCTCGGATTTGATGCCTCAATGGTCTAGTGTAGTGTACTTCGTATGCTGTGGAGAGTCATAGGAGGGTCTTCTTACGTATCGAAGGGTCGAAGGAGACACCTGTCTCTGTGTTCTTCGAAGAACTCAACTCAACCCAACCGTGCTGCATTCCTACAAAGTATGTATTCCTACAAAGGATGCAGCTTAAACCACAATGGAGCTCACCCTGGATAAGAAGAAGCTTCTGGGGAAATGGTGTGGCTGAATTCAATTGTCATTGGCCTCTCTCTTCCAGCCTTGGCTGGAACCGAACAAGGTGCAGGGCGCCTGATTATGTCCTTATCCTATTCCAATTTTCGATCGCCACAACGTCATATCCATCGATGATCCCACATATATCTAACCAACAGCGGAGCCGACCGGGCTCTAATGGTGGTACTGTAATAATGAAGAGCGGCGGATGGGGCTGCAAACTCGGTACATTGGTCATTGCGGGAGCAGAATAGCTCTCCACTGGTACCCCTATTGTGGGAGAGCGGGTTCCCCTGGCAATTTCAATGCCACTTCAGCGTTAGCTTCCGTTTCTTCCTCTTCAGTTGAGCACTTGGCGCTGTGGGCTCTGCGCTGTCTGGCACTCTATCTCGCCTACCCTTGTCGCGTTCGTACCTCGTAGTGCGGCGCTGGCTCAAAATCGACCTGTCATAGCTCCACGAAGTACAAGTTAGTATGCGAGGTACTTGGATTTGTATGTGTTGTGCTCAGTGCTCAATGCCCTGTCTCTACGCGCTGTAACGCTGCACAATCAATCCCCTCGATGCGTTGACGACTGAATTCCGGAGCACCCGGGCAAAAAGAGAAAAAATTTCCCTTGAAACCCTTCCCAAATATCACCGCGAACCTACTTGTAATAGTGCTTCTTCCCGCCTCCTTTTCTTCCGTGCTATTATTCCCTTCCCTTTATTTTTCCTCCATTTTTTATTCTTATTTTTCTTTTTGTTTTATTTTGCTCTTGCTCTTGCTCTTGCTTCGGTGATTGCTCTCTTGCACCCTCTGCACACTCTCGTCACACGGCCCCCCTTTGCTCGGACCTGCCTCGCAGCTCAATGCCATTGAGCTCCTGCCTATGAACCCCGAGGCAGCTTCCTTGGTCTCTTAATTGCTCGGCGCCCTGAGGTCTTGAACTTAGTCTCGAGACTCGCGACCGCGTTTGTCCTCGACATCCCACGGAGGAACAGCAGTAATACCTAAGGAAACTCGTTACTCGATATCATTGCTTGTAATTCGAAGACCTCAAGCTGTTCATATTGCCGGCTCTAGCACACCGCTCGCTCCTCTACCCGCGCTGCCTGTTCATGATCCTCAGCGTGCGACCTTGGGTCTTGTCTTAATAACCCGGAACTGAACAATATCTACGGGCATTTTATCACCTCTACCGATCTCGGGACGTGTAAGTGTTTACCCGGCTGTTCCGCAGTTGTTCCTATTTTCGACGTCTTTCGGGGTGGTTTCTCCCGTTGGCTCTCCAACTCTCCTCAACTGTGCAAGCCGGGATCTGGTATGGGCCGCCTAGTGGTCGTCTGCCGTTTTTGCAATTGATCGCGCGATTGAGGTCGGGAGTGCGTATCCGCGTATGACAGAAGACGTGGTGTCTTTACGCTGTCAGGGCCCTTTCAATTCGGCTCGTGTCACATTCTCCATCGCTCCTGCACTTGCCCAGATTTCCACCGATATCACCCGTGCTGTTTCTGTTTTTACCCTTGATAATTGTACCGCAGTCTGCAGATTGCGCCATGCTTTGCCACCTCATCATCCCGTCCCCCGACTTCTTTCGCATCGAATCCCCCCACCAACTTCAATATATTTTCCATGTTGCCTGATGTTGTACTAACTGGCGCTCTTTTAAACGCGCAGCCAGGCTGTCCCCTTTCGACTCTAATCCTCCTGCCCTTCCACTGGGCGTTGACAATTCCCACATTGTCGCCACGCCCGCCACGATAGGCGTCGTCGTGTTCTTCATCCGCTTCCAACCCTGCGGCCGAACTCGGTAGACATGCCCCGGAAACTTCAGAACTTGTTCTCCAACTCCAACATGCCGTCGTCCTCCAATCGACCCGCCGAAAGACGACCATCATCTTCCAGGGGGAACCGCTTGAGCAATTTCTTTGCCAACCCCAAGAGCAAGGACCAGAACTTGCCCCAACAGACTCTGCTTGCCATGCAGCAACAGCAGCAGAGTCAGGTCGCCGCTGGCGCACCACAGGTTCCCTCAATTTCCATAACCTCCGTCCAGGGAGACGAGTATGCGGCTGGCCAGCCTGAACCGCTCGTGTCGTCGTCCACTCCCGACGAGCGCCAAGCGAAGCTTGATGCTCAGTTCGGTCCCCTTAATCATCCTAGCCACCTCTACGTCAGCAAGCACCATGGCGAGCCTCTCGAGCCCCCAATTATCGACGAACCTGCCTACTACTACGTCCTCACCACCTATATCAGCTACCTTCTTCTGATCGCCTTCGGTCACGCCCGCGACTTCTTTGGCAAGCGCTTCGGCGACCCCAAGATGTATCGCGCCCTGAAGTCTCAGAACGGCTACGCCCCCCTCAATGACGACTTCGATAATTTCTACGTCCGCCGTCTGAAGAGGCGCATTGACGACTCCTTTGCTCGTCCCACTACTGGCGTTCCCGGCCGCTTCATCACCCTGATGGACCGTAAATCCACCGACTTCAATTGCTCATACACGTTTACGGGCACCTTCACTGAGACCCTGAACATGAGCTCCTACAACTACCTCGGATTTGCTCAGTCTGAAGGTCCTTGTGCCGACGCTGTCGAGGAGTGCGTAAAGACATACGGGCTTAGCGTTTGCAGCCCTCGTGCCGATGCTGGAACCAACGACCTCGCTGTGGAAGTCGAAAACGAGATTGCGCGATTCGTTGGCAAGCCCGCCGCCATGGTCTTCTCCATGGGTTTCGTCACCAATTCCACCGGTTTCCCCGCCCTCGTGTCCAAAGGGTGCCTTCTCATCTCCGACGAACTCAACCATGCTTCGATCCGAATCGGTGCCCGTATCTCTGGTGCCGTCATCCGATCGTTCAAGCACAACGACATGAGGCACCTCGAGAAGGTTCTTCGGGAAGCTATTTCGCAGGGCCAGCCTCGAACCCACCGACCCTGGAAGAAGATTCTTATAGCCGTCGAGGGCCTGTACTCCATGGAGGGCACTATGTGCGACCTTCCCGGTCTGCTGGAGCTCAAGAAGAAGTACAAGTTCTACCTGTTCATCGACGAGGCTCACAGTATCGGTGCTCTTGGACCCCGGGGCCGTGGTGTATGCGACTACTTCGGCATAGATCCTGCCGAGGTCGACATCCTCATGGGTACCCTGACCAAGTCCTTCGGTGCCAACGGTGGTTACATTTCTGGTGAGAAGCACATCATTGACAAGCTTCGGAACACCAACGCTGCGAACCTTCTCGCCGAATCCCCCGCCCCCGCCGTTCTCATGCAGATTCTAGCCTCGCTCAAGATGATTACCGGAGAGCTCTGCCCCGGTCAGGGAGAGGAGCGTCTCCAGCGAATAGCATTCAACTCGCGATATCTTCGACTCGGTCTCAAGCGTCTCGGCTTCATAGTTTACGGCCACGACGATTCCCCCATCATCCCAATCGTCCTCTACCACCCCGGAAAGATGTCTGCCTTCAGTCACGAAATGCTCAAGCGAAAGATTTCTGTCGTTGTTGTCGGTTACCCCGCTACGCCTCTGATAAGCTCTCGGGCTCGCTTCTGTGTCTCGGCCGCTCACAACAAGGAGGACATGGACCGCCTCCTCGCCGCTTGCGACGAGGTCGGCGACATCATTCAGCTCAAGTACTCCACTGGTGCTGCGGGAGGCGCCGACCCTCTTCCCGAAGGTGTCGCCCCTGAGGATGAGGACGAGTGGCGCAAGGCCAATGGTCTCGACAAGGTCATCAAGCCGCCCAGGTGGAAGTTGGAAGACGTCATTGCCCGGGGGGCAGAAGATGCCAAGCGTCCTCTGCGATAGAAGCCCACACGAGCTTGGCCAGATGCCTAGCCTCGGCCCTGTTCGTGGCCGGCTGTGTCTTCCTTTTTCCGTCTTTTCCCTCTATTTTCAGTCGTCGTTGTTTACCTATACCCCCTAAAGATAATGAAAGAACACAGGAGCGAGTTGTTGGGAAACCCTGAGGCATTGTTGGATTTGGCGTCGTCATAGGCCTTATACAAATTCATCACCATCGTTTACACACAAGACTTTTTTAAACCCTTTTTACCACCTGATAGACCTGTTTTGTTGGAGTCCTCGAGGACAAGGATACGGTTGGTCAGGGTGCCACCCTCGCTTAGACTATTCGATTCTTCCCCGCCGACCCCCCGAGACGACGCTTCGTGACGTAGACGGCGTTTCTTCCCGTCTGCTATCGATCTCGGACAGAAGGCGGTCCCATGGGTGAGGTCACCATGTATCTCACCCCTTCCCTTTTTTCTTCTTCTTCTTCTTCTCACCCTAATTTTTCACTTTTTACCCTTTTTACCCTATTACTTTCTACTTTTTGAGCCTAGCATGGTATTGGAGCGCATCGGAGTTAATTGGAACGAGGAAAATGCTTGGATCGGCATCGGTGTGTGCGTGGGAGGTGGTGCATGTCCAGAGATGGGAGAGCAAGATCAAATAGGTGTTGTGTAGTTGTTAATACCAGACCCTGCGAGGTCTGCGAAACAAGAGCAAAAACCTGTGTACCCTCCGCATGAAGAGTGTCACTGCTATGTATATATTTACGTATATATATAATACCTCGAATGATCCGACACTTGATTTCTCACTACGTGCGGCCGGATGTTATTTGTCAAGGAGCTTGTTGATGTTGAGGCTCCTACTTCCCACGGCTACTCTCCAGATAAGAGGAGAGGAGCCAATCCCTATGCCGTCAATAACCTTGAAAACGTCACTGAAAGAAGAACAAATAGTCATAAAAAAGACAAGGACCCTTAAGCAAGGGAAAAAAAGGGGGGGGGGGAAAACGACGCGGGCCCGATTCGACTCCAGAGAGATGAGATTCCAAGTCTCACGCATCAACCACTCTGCCACCGTCCCCGGTATTAGTCATGAAAATCGGTAGCCCTTTAAAGCATACACAATATCAGAGCGACAAGGACTCTGGGGAAAGACGACTAAAAGAACCACCCCCCAAAAAAGAGAAATTTAAGCGACGCAGGCCCGATTCGAACGGACGCCTCCGAAGAGATGAGATTTCGAGTCTCACGCATTAGACCACTCTGCCACTGCGCCTAGTTCATTAGTCATGAAAATGAACGGGGGTATAATAAACCTAGGCGCCAAGGCTTATGCAATTAGCTGTCATGATAACCGTGTCTATCTCAGTATCGGGGGTGTCGTATTAACTTCCCTCTATTCATCGTCATCGTCGTTCGATTTCCTTGGAGAATTTGCCGGGGATGCAATCGAAATCCTAGGGGTCCATGAAGAAAGCCCTGCAATACTACATACTTCGATCGTATCCTGAATAAGGCTGGCTGTTCGATCTTTGTTGAAAGGGAGATGGGTGGCACCGCGAAACCTGAAACACCAAGACGAGAGATGTAGTGGGGAGGCGGGCCAGGCGCAGCAAACCAAGGTGGTATTGAAGAAACTCCTTGGCTCGTAACAGAAGGTTCAATACTTCGTAGAGATCAAGAAATGGGATCTGATAGAGAAGATCTCTCCCTTTGTTAGGGATGGCTTGGGGCTTTACGGGGTAGTAGGGGAGCTCGGTGTTCGTTCCTGTCGAGCTGAGAAAGATCTAAGTGGGACGAGTTTCTGATAGGGCTTCAAGGGCTGTATCAGCTATCTTATACGAGGTTGACGATGCTTCGTGTTTCCCTTGATGGGCCGTTTTGCCTTCACTCCTTCTTGTTCTTGGAGTAGCCCCTTGATCTGGATGTTTCAATGACCTTCGGGGTGGCTTTGATTTGTTCTATGTTCCCACCTCTTGGTCCTTGACCAACCCCGAATAGGAACTTCATATCCGGCGAAGAGAAAGGAAAGGAGGGGTGTCTCTGATGGATGAAAGAAAACGCAACCTGGACTGGAACAGAGGTCTTGGCTATCCAGTGTCAGCATCTCAAAGTTCTATGAGGGAAACACGGCTTCTATGTGGAGGGTCTAATAATAATCATCTAACAAAGACCTAACCAGATATGGTGGTTGATCGCGAACACCACATCCCTAGTTTTCTGTCGGATTTTTCTTTTTCTTCCTCTCTTTTCCGAACATCATCAGACGTACGGGATCCTGCAGGAATTAACGTAAATCACCGAAGAGAACAAGCATCCCCCCTCCCTTCCTTTTCGTCTCGGGTTAAACTGGATCGTGCGTGCTTCCCGGCCCACCAGGGACTTCCAAACGGTTCGTCGGCTGTGGAAGGCTCCGGGCCGTGGATCTGGGGGTTGTGGTGTGTGGGAAAAGTATGCGCTCAAAAATGTTTTATATGGGGCAATTAGAAATACTTTGTGGGCCAACGGATGCATAGAAGATACATAGAAGGGACGAAAAGGAAGAGAGAGTTGATCAATGCATTGTGTTGGCGTTTTGGGTGCTCGGTGTTTCTGGGCCTTCGATCGTCGGCCACCTTCATCGAGCTGTTTACTTGTACATTTTACTCGCTGGCCAAGGCGGAGATGGTCATAATTTGAACATATGAGCTGCGATCTGAGGTCGATCAGGGAGACAGGGCCACGAATGTTCGTTACGTGGACAATCTCGTCCGTTTTCTTCTATCTTCTTTTTTTCCTCTTATTTCTATGGAGGAAGTTGAGAGAAGAGGAACAAAGCTGGGCTGGCGGTTAAGCGCCACCGATTCGTAATTGACATGGACCCCATCCAATGGATGCCCTGGGCCAGTCTAGAAACGGGGAAGACTGAATCTAATTTTGGGGTCCTTTTGTCGCTCGCCTCCTCGATGGATGGATGATCATAGACAAGTTCATTGGGCTGGGATGTATGGGGCATGAGGAATTTCTGGCGGCAGTGCAGGTTCGGGCCCGCCACGCTAGCACACACAGATTCTTTGCCTGGCGAGTAATGCACGGAGCAATGGTTTAGTTTGAAGTTTGACTGATGTTGTTTCCTTCGGCGGTTCCTTTGTTTCTGATAGAGAACGGCGGACAATGACAACGGAACGTGTTTAAGGAGCCCTGGAGGCACGCATGAGAATGTGTCTTGGATTGATCAATCTAGCCATGACAAGTCGCAGTTGGTCAGAGACGCCCAGGGCCTTCTGCAGGTGAATCCATCCCCAACAGTCGCGTGCTATAAATATCATGGCCAGGCCCTGACTCTGGAAGGGCGTTTGGAGAAAGGAAGACGAGGCGAGCGGCTCCGATGCAAGTACACGACGGTATGCACTCAAGGTGATATACTGAATGAACATGGCTAAATATATCGATTTTGATCAGCTTGGGGTCCAGCCAACCCAGCAATGTAACGCTGTACCTGTCCTCACCACTGGTCCCACCATGTCGGACATCAAGAACTACGAAGTAGGCATGAGCGTTCTCGTAAACTACCATGAAACTGCACTGGGCTTCGTTCTACTCTCTCGTGGCTTGCTTCGTATCGAAGCAGTGGACGGAGCACTTCGTCCGCTAGCTGTAAATAGCCACCACTACAATAGTATATCTCCTAACAAAAAAAGATGTGAAAGAGTATAGAAACGCAAAAAAAGAAAGCGACTTCCCCACCAAGGGTCGAACTTGGAATCTTCCGATTAACAGTCGGACGCCTTAACCATTTGGCCATGGAGAATCGTATGTACTTTTGACGTGGAGTTGGTCGGGCTTCGAAGAGACAATGAACCCACCAGGCTAATGTAGCCCAGGCGGTAGAGCGGAGCGCATGCAGGCGAGTGGTACCCTTCGCCCAAGCTCAAATGTTCCTGAATCCCTTACCAAACGGCCGATGTCCAGGGACTCCCGCTTGGGGGCCTGAGCCTTTTGTGTCTGAGCAAAAGGGATCGATACCGGTGGTGCCGGTGCGAAGGAAAACCCCGTTCGCCGAGTTTCCCGCAGTGGGCCGTGCTGCTTTTACATTGAACTCTTCATCAAGGATGATGTTCCCTCCCTGCCTCTCTGTCCTACGAAGTACGCCGTAACTTCCATTGGTGGGTGTCATTTATTTCATTGATACATTTCCCTGGTCGTGGTTACCTCAGTACTGAGGTAATTTATTGAGTAATCAATACTAGGAGTGTACAAGTCCCGTAGACCTCGTCGTGTCATTGGTACTTCATAGTTGCCAGTAAGATGCCCAATGTTCTCCACACAGCGCCTGTTACGGGGACCGCCTTCCTTTCGAAGTAACAAAGTGGGAAGTACCTCGTACTTGTAGAAGGGGAGTGCAGGAGCAGGAAGCGCAGGGAAGGAACATCGAGTCCCTACTTCCTCGACCCTCCTTTGGCCGTGCCCCAGGAGATTAGTTACTGTAGCACTGTACCGAATTATCCCATCTCTCCACAGTACGAATTATCCCGTCCCCGCATTTCATCGCCCCTGGATCTTGTCACTCCCTTTTCAAGAATTCCCCCGACAACCTTATCATTCCTTCATGTCTATTACAACATCTCCATCCTCTGCTAACCTGCTGGTGAAGCTATTCGACTTCGCAGTATCCTTCCCTTGCTTCGAGCTAAAGGCAAGACCAAAGGTTGCGGGAACCGACGAGCAGAAGAACGCGCAACTCGAAAGATAATCCCACCTATTTTCCCGCGAAGGGAAAAGAAAGAAGGGCGGCAATCTTTGGCCACATCTGGCCTTAACCTTTTTTCTTTCCCTTTCCCTTTTTTACTTCTATTTCTATTTCCGTTTCTTTTTTCCCCTAAAACCCTTACCCGCCCAAATACTTGTCGCCGCACCTAGCCAGCCAGTCAGCCGGCCTGTCCTTTTCCCAACCTGTACTTACCTCACATATTGCCTCCCCCCCTGACCTGCATTACAGCCTCCCCCATCCTGACTTCCCCCTCTCTCTTCGGGTTGGAATCATCTTCTTCCGACCAAGCAAGATACTTTATCTCATCATCCTTTAAAATATAGGGCCGAGACAGCGTGGAAGAAAGGTAGCGACACCATTTGTCTACCGGAATTCGCGAACCGGGGCCCCCTCTGATCCCGGCGCCCCAATCCTAGCGCTCGCTGCCTTGCCCGTTTACGACCCCCGACGCCTGAGACCTTCGTCACCCAGAAAACTCAATCCGTCTCCTCGCCGCCTCCGCCCAAGCTCTCCTCCCACCTACCTTTTCGTATCCTCCCTCCTCTTCCTTCAGCTAGTTCCCGATTGCGAGACAGACAAGATGAATTTCGATTCGGGAACCGCCTACTCTGAGTCCGATGCCGACGACGAATACGAGGGCGCTATCGCTGATAGCTCCCCTGTAGCCGCTTCCGAAGTCTCCCAATTCGATTCCGAGCTCCCCTCATCCAACGAACACACGCCGACCACCTTTCACCATAGAAGGAGCGCCGATAGGTTACCAGAGACGATAATTTCGGAATGGACTTCGGACGAAACTGCTGATTTTATCAGCACAATTGGCCTGCCGCAATACTCGGATGTCTTTATAGGTTTGTGTGCCCCGTCCTGTGTCTCTCCTGCCGACATCTGCATGAAGCACCAGATGCCAAGGAGGCCAAAAGAAAAAGAAAAAGAAAGGCGAATACGAAAAAAGGAAGCGTCGGAGCCAAAAAAAAAGCACAAGACAATTTCTGCGCTCTCCTAGCTCTCCTGCACCCATCTTCGAGAAACGCACCTTCGGGAAGCAGCAAACTAACGTGCCATGGGTCCCTGCAGAAAACGATATCGTCGGCGAGGCCCTGATTGCCCTGATGCACGATGACCTCAAGAGCATGGGAATAAACAGTGTTGGCCATCGACTCACCATCCTGAAGAGCGTTTACGACGTCAAGAAGGCTCAGGACGTACCGATAGAGAGTGACCATTATGTGCCGCTGTGTAGGTTCCAACTCTTTAGAATCTTACCCTTCTCTGCCCGCCCCCTCACCAATCGGCCTCCCCTAAGCCTACCCGCTCCGAGGGCTTCCCTTACAGTCTTGATCCTTGTGTCATTTCAAATGGCTAACCGTGCCTGTTTTCTTCTTTATAGCCGCCGACGCCGAAGCGCAGTATGCCACAGCGACATTGAAAGATATCAAACAGCTCGTCGAGCAGCTCCGACTCCGGGACGAACGGATGAACCTATTCGAAAACGACCTTAGGCGCCTAACGGAGGACTTCAGGCGCCTGCGAGAGGATATGCTGCCGGCCTTACGACTCGCCAAGGACGCTCAACAGCCTCTACCCAATAACCCGAACAACCAGGTATACACTTACGAGACCTCCACCATGTCACCCCCAGCACCCACACCATCATCCAGCCAATCGACGGGAGGTCTCCGGCGCCAATTCTCCACCAAGAAATTGGCGCTGGGATCCATCCCAAAGAGCAGCAGTTCACCGACCCATCTACAGACTACTCACGAGCGGTCCATCGTGGAGCAGACGCTAGACCCGTCCAACGCTGCCGAGCGCGCCGTGCTGTCGTCATCTCACCTTGCCGCCATGAATGGCTCCGGCCAGACCACCTCGCCCATCTTCCCGCCTCCGAACATCCCATCGCCGACGTCTCCGCCTACCACCGGTATGGGCGGCAGCACAATGCTAGCTTCTCGATCCTACCGCGCGGATGGCCCAACATCCTCCTCGCGATCCACCTTTGCCGACAACGACCATTCACGAGACAAGCCCATACAAGCACCAAGGAGAAAGGAGACACCGGCCCCAGACACACCGAGCTCGAGCAACGCATCGGTCGAAATTTTCAAGTCCTTCCGCGTAAGCATGGACGACCCGTGTTACAAAGTACTACCTGCTGCTCTCAAGAAGTACCAAATCAACGCGCCCTGGGACCAGTATGCCCTGTACATTGTCTACGGAGATCAGGAGCGCTGCTTGGGACTGGATGAGAAGCCCCTCATTCTGTTTAAGCAGCTGGACCGAGAAGGAAAGAAGCCCATGTTTATGCTACGCAAGACGAATAATGCACAAGTCGACCTGACCTCGGATATGCCTGGAAGTGCAGGACTGGGCGGTTCCGCGAGAGGCGCCGCCACGCCTTATGATCCACCGGGAGGCATTATATGATTTTTTGATGCCTTGTCACAAACAGTGACTGTTACGATGATGCCGAGGCCTTGTTTCGGGCCAATCCGCCTACGCCTTATCCTTCTCTCACACACGACATACGTCGATGGACCCTCTCTCTCGACAGAAGCCGTTTCTGCGTACCTCCCATTCCACCGAGTTATACCCCCCCTTCGCCCCTAGGCCCTCAAGTGTTTTTCGGGCATTCTCACACCCGCAGGCAACATATACATGAGCCATCCTTGCTGGAGTTTTGTTTTTTCTTGTTTTTGGTATGGGTATCAATCATCCCGCATAGCGCTGCGTTACTTCATGGCTGCCTTTTTATTTGGAAAATGTATCTTGGATTTTGCAGCAACGCGTCTTAGTCGCATGTTTGGTATCTACCTCTGATATAACGCAACTCTGGGAACGGATGCAGAAGTGAATGACCACACTCTGCAGCATCTTAACTTTTTGGGCTATCTATCTGCTTTGGTTAACTACTACTAGAGCTCATTGGTCTTTTGGCTTAGTTGAGCACCTTTACAAGAACGCCTTGTGACATCAAGTGATGTTTTTGGGGAGTGCATCTGGTGTCCACTTTGGGTCACCTTGTTAGCAGGACACTAGGGCAAAGGAGGGTCTCTTCACTGGATAGATTTCTAGTGGCTTTGGCTTTCTGTTTATTTGGGTGGCTTCCTGCTTCTTGTCTGTGTTGTTTGTTGCTCTATGGAGCTCAAGCTTTGGGTTGTTGGGATTGTATGTTAGGTTTTTTTTTATGTCTCCTCTTCTTCTCTCTTTTTTTTTCCTTTTGTTTTTACTTTCTCGGCGGGTTGGATCTATGTGTAACTTGTAACGGACAGTTTTGTCCATGCCATTGTGCAACGGTGAGAGAGAGAAAGTCAGGAAACAAAACTGGAGGGGTAGGAGGGGAGGAAGACGAAGTACAGAGTGACAGAGTGAGGAACCCCGGGAGTCGATCTGGACACCTTGGAAAACAGAGATGACGTGGAGCTACTGAGAAGACGTGTAAGAGGAGAAGAGAGCCATATGCGAAAGAAGTTGATGCAACTTGATTCTTGATATTCCCGAGGAGATTGAATGGAAAAGGACTTGCCAAATGTGATAGTGTGGACTGTTCCTCGTGATGGGATGATATATGGTTGGTAGGTTGAAATGTGGATGAGTGAGGGCCCTTGACCGCGAGAACCGGGTCCAGAAACTTGAGGGTTTCTTTCGCCCATGCCGAACCACGGAGGAGTAGAAGTAATGTTGATCAATGTGGTGGAATACTATGAAGTATAAGTCCACGTATTATCAGCGAGCTCAGGGGTGTCGAGGATGAAGTGGATCCGATCCGCCTCCTACTTAAGACTCCAGGAACTAACTCAACAGCGAGGTGCCACCAGGAATAAGTATGTATATCCATAAATATATTTTCTACATAAATCCTAGGGGAGGAAACGATAAGAAGAAGTAGAAGTTAATTAGGATTTCCACTGGCAATAGAAAAAAAAAAGAAAAAGAGTATGCCCAATATCTCGTATCTCACACAGAACCACCAACTCGAAAACGCCCTCCACAAATGCATAAAAAAAAAGGAGGCAAAATATCCACCCTCTCAAATCCCCCCTCAGAAATGCACGCTCCTCTTCTTCTGAACCTTCTTCTTATCATTCCGATGCAAAAGCCCACTAACACTGGCCGCCGCCTCGCTAGCATAAGGCGTCAACGTATTCACCAACCCTTCAATCTTCTTCTTCGGCCCACCCTGCTGTGCCCCTCCTGCGCCGCCTCCTCCGCCTCCGGGGGCTTGCTGAGCCTGCGACGGCGGCGGAGCAAACTGCTGGGTACTTGGCCCCGCGGCGCCGGGAGGAGGAGGGGACCAACCCGCGTAAGCATAAGGGCCGGCACTAACGGGTCTCGCCGGCGGCCAAGCGCCCGGAGGAGCCAACGCCTGCGGGGAAGCAGGACCGCCACCGGGGGGTTGATTGTGTCTCGGCGGAAGAACAGGCGGGGGACCACTCGCGGCGGAGGGGGAAGAGGAGGACGACAGAACCTGGCCTTGTACGCCGTATTCTCTGCGCAGGCGTTCGGTCTCCCTCTCGACCTCCTCCTCGCGACGGCGTCGCTCGCGCTCTTCTTCGTCATGGAGCATCTTGCGGATGCGTTCCTGCTCTTCGCGGTCGCGGCGTTCGCGCTCTTTCGCTTTGCGCTGCTCGTCCTCGGCGACGAGGGCTTGGAGGCGTTTCGTCTCGGCGTCGACGGGGTTGGATTTGGAGTGTGGTCTACCGCCTTGGGGCGGGATGGTTGCTGCGACGGTTGCGCCGGACATGACGGGTGGTGCGGCGCTGGTAGTTGGCGGGCGGGAGTTTTTCCTGCGGCCTGGGGACGAAGAGGAGGATGAAGATGAGGAGGAGAGGTTGAAGACGTCGGATTTGGGATTGAGGTATAGGGAGCGGATGACTTCTGCGCCGAGTAGTAGGACGACTTCGAGGCCCTTGCGATCTTCGAGCTCGACGCGACGCATGTTTGGTTCGTACATGGTCACGGCGTCCGTTTTCCCCTGGGAGAAGAGCGCGATTGTGATGTCCGGTTCGCGACTTTTCTTGCCGTCGACGGACTTACCGACGAGGTAGCACGTCATGTCTCTGCTCATGCGGCCATCCCTCTTCCAGCGGAACATGATTTTAGGCACGGTGGGGTCCTCGGCAGTGTCTGCCTGCTGGGAGCGATCGAGGAGGCTCGCGCTGGGGACCTTGAAGGTGCGCTCGGGCATCTCGAACTCCCAGGTCTCGCTGCGGTTCCATCCCGATTGCACGCGGCGGATGACAACGGTCTGGTCCGGGTCATAAAGCGTGAGGGAGACAGAGTCAGGAGTCAGGGGTGTCGCTGGGGCCGTGGACTGTGAAGAGGAGTGGTGTTGGGCGCGGGCCTCGGCAGTGGAGAGGGGCGGGCGGGACCATTCTGGTTCGACGAGGACTTCGGCGTAGATAATGTCGGGGAAGGAAGGGTCGGCGAGGGCGACGGCATATTTGTTACGCGAGGTCGGGGCTGCGGGGTCCGGGCGGCGGAGGAGGAAGGCTGGTGTGGGGTCGGAGCCGCGCTCGGAGAAGAAGAGGAGGGTGTTGGTGGGGGAGTCCTTGGAGGGTTGGAAGCGGAAGGTGGGGAGGTTTTCGTCGAGCATGGTGGGCGTGAGAGGGCGAGGGATCGAGAGGGGTTTTTCTTCTTTTCCTTTTGGCGTTGGAGGCGGGGATGTTGTCTTGGGCCGCCTCAGAGTGGTGAGCTCTCGATGGAAGGTTGAGGTTGTTGTTGTTGAGGTGGTGAGGTTACCTTCGGTGGGGGAGGGGCTTGGTTGAAGGAGGCGATAAGATAGCAGGGATCGTGATGTTGTTAGGATTAAGGATAATAGGAAGAGGAAGAGAACAGGAATAGAATAGGAAGACAACGGGTGAAGTATGTGACAGGTTGAGGTTGGCGGGAAAGAGGGAAAAAAGAAGCCGTCACAAAACTGGGCGGAGCTGGTCTGACTGACTTATGAGCTACTTCAGACAGGGCAGGCGCTGCTCAGCCTCGACCTTAGCGTTCGCTGTTGGTCGCTGTTGCCCGTGATGGCGGGCGAGGAAAGGAATGCGACAACGTCAAAGTACGAAGTACTTCGTACATCGATGCATGATACGTAATCAGTCGCCGGGAATGACGAGTCCAAGAGATTTTGGTGCAGCGCGGGGCCGAGACCTCTACTGACTGGACCTATTGACGCGTCATTCAGTGCTCTGCGCTGCCAGACTGCTGCTAATAATAGAGCACAGCTCGAGTTCAGGCCTGTCAGGTCCCGACTAGCCAGTGGACTTTAGGCGGCTTAGTGGTCAACGGGTCGCTAATCCAGGGACATGGCAAGGCAACACTGCTGGCAGGGGCGCTGGCAGGGGCGTGAAAGCACTGAGAGTTCAAATTCAAATTTTGTCACTGCACTCACATTGATCTCTTCATTCTTCATATTATCAGGTGTCACTTGTCGCTAGAACCGACTTCAAATAGTCAACGTCCCTAATCCATTCTCGGGTCCCCAATTAACCTGACGAATGACCTGGATCTGTGGTAAGAGATTGATCAATTGTTGACTGTGCCTTTCTAGAAGTAAATCGAGATGTCCATATTCCTCAGTCCTCCTTGTACTTGTACATTTGGTCTCTGCTCCTTGAATAATATCAACTCGCACCGAAGCAGCATCACCGACTCATCTCCTACTTCACCTATCCCCATCCTTCTCCATCTCTACTCGTCTCCTTCCCTTCTCCCTCCCATTTACTTCGTATACCCAATAAGAGCCTCAACAGCCAGCACAATAGAAACAACCGCAGCCCCCGCCACACTCCCAAACCCAGCCCACCCAACATGACCCGCCTCCAACGCCAACGCCACAACCACAATATCCACCACATCCGCCGCCATCCCTCCATACAAAAGCCTCCTAACCTCCCTCCTTCCACGATCCCCCGCCACCGCGGCAGGGTTGTTGTTGTTGTTTCCGTCGTTCTTGTCCGAGCTCGTGTCGGCGCTCAAGAGGAGCTCGCCCATGACGATGTCGCGCACGCCAAAGGCCCGCGGGAACAGGGCGGCCGCCGGCGCGATGGGGATGCCGAGGAGGCCCAGGGTCCAGACGGGGGCGATGAGGCAGGCCGTGCCGAAGACGACGCGGGTGGTGCCGAGGACGGTGAGGGCCGTTTTGGCGAAGGGGGTTGGTGGAGTGGGGAGGGAGGTGGTTTTGGCGGTGGAGGAGTTGAGGAGGGGAGATGTTTGGGAGGCCATGGTTATGATTTTGTTAATGGTGCTTGAAGTCGTTGATAGAGTTGCGATTGCGTGTAAGTGGAATTAGTGAAGATTGTGAGAGTGATCGATTGATGTCTGCGATGATGATCTTGAGGATGAGATTGCTTGAGATATTGAGCTTGATGATTCAATTTGCTTCTGGGCCATCTTCTCGGATCGTTCCTTGCTCTCGCACTTATATACACCATTGAGATAATTGGGTATCTGTCTACAATGTTGGCATCGCGGGTGAGCATAACGACGAGGCATAACATGGTGACGCCAGGCCCAGTGAAAGGGACAAAATAACCCCTGAATCCCCGCCGCCATTACTCCTTCCGCGTCTTGTTATCACCAATCTCTAGCCTTTTCCAGCTTCGTCGTTCCGGCAAAGATCTCAAAAAACAGTAGCAAGAAATAAGCACTTGCCATCTCACCATAATCATCATCGTCATCGGCTCTTCGTACTTCGCAACCCACCCGGCCGGGAAGTGAACATTGAAGTTTTTTTTTTTTTTTTTTTACGCAAGCCTCGCGCATTCGCCCAAATCCATCGTTTTCCGCCTGCGCCACACCCTCACTTAACCCAAGCTTGTTTCTTTCTCCCTGCCTCCAACAAACAGCGCCAAAGTCCTGGAAACGGTTAAAACGCCCTTGACACCCTTCAGCTCCAAGACTCTTGGCATCTCCCATTGGCCCCAACATCCAATATTACACGGCTGAGCTGAACCTTGGGATCGTCCTGGACAATATTGGAGTTTAGACTGATTTGAGCCTCACATGGACACTCCTTTTACTGCACTAGAGCACAAGTACTTTGTACCGAAATAGGCCTTCTCTTTGTTTTTTCCCGTTAACGGACCCGGGGGGAGGCCACCTGTTAATAGATATTCAAGGGATTGCTTCGTAGAGTCCTACAAGTTGGGACGAAGTGAATGTAGGTCATTCTCTGCTATTTCGTATATAAGAATGAAATCCTCTTGATAGCCCAACCCTCTACACCCTGGCCATCGCCATCGCCATCGCCATCCCTATCCCCAGTCTCTCCAAGCCTCCTCCCCTTCTCACTCTCTATCTAAACCAATATTTATATACACCTCTATAAACACCTCTATAAACGCCTCTATAAACAGCAGCCATGTCGGCCCTCTCCCGACTCCTCAAATCCTTCACCTCAACGCCCTCCTCACCCTCACCACCAGACCCCCCCACCACACCCCCAATCCAAATCCAACTCCTCTCCGACATCCACCTCGAAATAGCCTCCCAATATACAACCTACACCACCCCCCACACAGCCCCATACCTCCTCCTCGCCGGCGACATCGGCAACCTAACCCACTACGACCCTTACCTCGCCTTCCTCGTCTCCCTGGTCCCCCACTACGACCGCATCTTCCTCCTCCTCGGCAACCACGACTTCTACGGCCTCACCTACGAAGCCACCGTCGAGACGGCCCGGCGCATCGTCGCTGAACCTAGCCTCGGGGGGAAAGTTACGCTGCTGCACCGCGCGAGGTGGGATGATGCCGAGTCGCGGCTTACGGTGCTGGGGTGTACGCTTTGGTCGCACGTGCCTGCGAAGGCGAGGGATGTGGTGTTTTATCGCGTGAGCGACTATCTGCAGATTAAGGAGTGGTCCGTGGAGAAGCATAATGAGAAGCACCTTGAGGAAGTCGAGTGGTTGAGGGAAGAGTTGCGTAACATTGCGGCGGAGCATAAAGAGGCCGTTCGGAAAACCAAGGAGGAGAATAAAAGGAGGAAAAAGGAACGCGAGGCACGGCTCCAGAAGAAGTCCAAGACCGACGACACCACCGCCGCGGCAAACGAACAACAACAAGGCACTGATGATGGACTAGAGGACCTCCCTCTCCCGCAGCGCCGCCGCATCCTCGTCGCCACACACCACGCCCCCGTCATAAAGGGCGCCCAGAAACCAGACAAGGCCGATAAGCCCTGGGCCTCGGCCTTCGTGACCGATCTCGTGCCTCGGGGCGGCTGGGCCGACGTCGACGTGTGGGCGTTTGGACATACGCATTTTTCGACGGAGATGGTCGTCAAGGGGACGCGGATCGTGGCGAATCAGAGGGGTTATGATTTTAAGGGGAACCCGGAGCCCAGGGATGAGAAGTTTGATCCGGGCTATGTGATTAACATGTAGGAGATATGGCGTGAATCCTCTCTTTGTTGATGTGATGGTAGGCTCGCATAAGCCAACACTTGGTTCAGTCATGGATACACATACTGTTTAATGATTTACTAGAGATATCCCAATTTAAGAATACTTCTTTGTTTTTGGAAATGCGAGCTAACTAAGATCCTCACTCCCTCAACTCGGCGGCATCTCGTTCTCCTTCAAACTGCCATCCACACATCATGTTAATACACACTCTTCGCTCATCTGCAGGAGGGCATTGTTGGGGCAGCCAACTTTTCCCCAGCCCGCACCTCCACACTCCTCGCGTGTCTTTCATCCACATGCTCAACTCGAACGAGTTTTGGTAGAGCCCATCCGCTCAACTGATGCACCGCTATTCGCTCTAGTGGTATCTGTATGTGCATCATCCAAATATCCATCCAAATAGTATAAGTAATAAAGTAGACAAGGAAAAGAAAAAAAAAAAAAAAGAGAGAAAAAGAAAGTGAAAAATGTAACTGCCTTGTACAAGGCTGCGCCGAAGTAAATAGGTGAGTGAAGGAGAACGCTGTCCACTGGCATTAAAGAGGTCGTACCAGCTCTCCAGCTCACATCTCGACCCTCCTCGGAACCTCACCATCAGGCATCATCATGCTCAACTCCGGCTCCGGCGGCAGTCCATGCGGGCCAGAGCCGGCTGGGATTCCCGGCACCGGTGGAACCACGTCGTCTGGGCTATGCTGATTCGTCTGTCCGTCCTTGGCCCTCATGACGGCCCTCTGGATCCGCCCCTTCTGCTGGTCCACCCAGCTGTTGATATTCCGGAACCGTGGGGGAAGATCCTCGCTCGTCTGCGTGTATATCGTGTCGCGTCTGCTCCATCCGGCATCCGAGTTATGTCCGACGCTCTCTCTTACGCTTTGCGGAGGCGCCACGGGGGCTGGTGGTTGGGGGACCACGACTGCGGGGGCTGTACCGGCTCCTTGTCCTTGGCTTGGCCAACTCTGTTGAATGATGATGTCGCCGTCTCCGAAGCCCGAGGATAGGGACGATACCTCGCTCAGCCTGTTCCCTTGTCGCTGTTGCGAGTTGTACGTTCCAGGTTGAGATCCCGCGCCGTCGGGCATGGTGCGATAAATCCAAGTTCCGTATTGCCCTTGGATTGAAGTTTCCGATGCATGGTGTTGATGATGAGACGCCACCACAGCCGGCTGAGGAGCGGGTTGAATGGCGTTCGCGTCGTCAAACGGGTTAGCGGACGTGGAGGTCTGGAGTGAACTAACGGGGCTGATGTTCGCTAGGTTGTAAGGTGCTGCGCCGACATCCGTGTCTAGTTGTGGCATGCCCAAGGACCCCGTAGTGCTAGGGGGTTGACGGCCAAAGCCGAAACTAAACCCGTTGAGACTCGCTCCAGCCACCCGCCGTTGATCCGTAGACGTCTTTTCCCCCATAGCGGGTATCGATCGGTTATCGTCCTCGAGCGCGTGCCATTTCCGTGCCCACGGCCGGTTCTTGACCCAGGGAATTGATGCCAAGAGCTTTCCGACTTGGGCCTGCCTCGAGATGCTGCCTCGGCTAGGTGAGCCGTACGACGCGTCGCTAACACCATAGGCACTACCTCGCTTCTTGCGCCGACTAGCAAACCGCCAGACGAGCCAGCTCAGAACGCATACACCAACGAAGGCACCTGGGCGATGGGCGGTTAGTGACGGGAATATAATTGAAACAAGATTATTTATTATTCAAACTTACCAATTGAGCCACCCCCGATCATTATGTGCTCGGTCGTGGCGTCCTTCTGACTCTGGAACTTCGGCTTGTCATCGTCGTGTGGAGGATCATCATCCTTGTAGTACTCCTTGTCTGGAAGCGGAAATGCGTCTTCAGTTGGCAAAACAGTCGTTGTTGACGTTAACCTTACAGTCTCGAGAGTCGCGGTAACCTGGAACGGAGGTCAGCAAAAAATTTTGAACCCTTGCATCGCGAATATGAAAGCAAATACTCACCGATGCTGAGATAGGAAGAGCACCCGTAAATGTGGGCAAGATTGTAGGCGAATCGGTTTCCGTGTCAGACTCCGGATCTTGAACATTTAGAGCGGGGGCCGCATTTAGATCGGCTCCGATGCCAATTCCGAAAGGAAATCCCGTTATCGACGGTCGAGCAGCGCTGACGGTGAACGTCTGGATGATCTGGGGTGCACTCGTGCTGGTGAGCCGCGGCGGAGGCGGCTGCTCCGCTGACGGATATGAGGGCGACGGATATGCTGGGTCTGGTGACGGAAGGAGGGGTTGCGCCGCCGGCGGCGGCGGCGGTGGTGGTGGTGGTAGCTGTGGGGCAGCCTGTAGAAGACCCTCCTGTCCAGGCTGAGAACCAGGCGGAGAGTAATATTCCTCGTCGTCGCTCTCGCTGTCGTCAAGATCGTCGCCCGATTCACTCTCACTGGCATTCGGGTCGACAGGCGCTTGTCTCCTCCGCCGTGGATCGCCAATCAAGTATCTCCTCCGGGTCCGACTCCCACTCGCATCCCCCATTGCTCGCCTCGGCGAAAGGGCGCTGCCTTGCGTCGGTGACGGCGCCATTTTAAATACTGGGCCGGGTGGTTTCTTGTGTTCCCGTGTCTATCACCGTCTTGAATGTTGGATATGCATGACCCTTGGATTACCTTGGACTGAAACCCTTCAAGGCAGCTGAGAGCTTGGCAAACGTCAAGGAAAGGGATCGAGGATATCGAAGTCCCAAGCGAACCGGCGACGAGAGAGCGAGCGTATGGTTGAAAAGAAAGAAAGAAAGAGGAAGAAGAGAAAAACCCGGAGAATGACCAAGCACGTCTCCAGGTATCCAAAGAAAGAGAAAGACAGACCTCCTGGTCTCGAAAAAAAGAATGAAATCAGCAGGTCGTCCGGTCGAGAATCAGTTTCCTGAAGCGACAAGGTGGACACTACTAAATGAGAAAAGCAAAGGTATTACACGATGGAAAGAAGGCTCGGCCTTGGGAAGAGAAGAAGAGAAGAATTTGAAAGCAAAAGGAAAGGTTAAACGCAGTTAAAGGAAGGATGATCCGGCCCAGCCTTTGTGGAAATGAGCAAAGAGTGGTGGAATGGTAAGGTAGAGGGAATAAGAGCAAGAAGAGACGAGGAAGCACATGGACGTTGCATACTGCCAAAGGGGAAGCGGGCACTAGGGAATCGGAGACGGGGCGGGGGAGGGGCGAATGGGCCTGGGTGCTGCGCATACGGAGTACGCTTAGAGAATGATGCTTCTGATGATTTCAGGGGCTGGCGATCACCCAGATCTAAAGAATGTGTGGAGCTTCAGGCATTGTTGCGTGAGACTGTGCACTGCGATCCTGCCGTTGGCTCCCTATGTCTGTCGTAGAAACTCGGATGCACGGCGCCGTGGGGAGGAGTCCACGAGTGTCCGCATTGAGGTACGAAGTACGTAGTTTAGGATGGGGGACTTACAAGCAGACCAGGGGCTCCGTAAAATCAGGAGAGTGCCGAATCCAAGTCACTGAATGGCGACTACCTCTGACCTCCGGCTTGGGTCTGACGCCACCATCGATGCAGAGTGTCCAAGAAGTATTCATGATATTGAAACCAGAGAGCCTGGATGGAGCTGGACTCAATGCACCAGCTAAACTGGGGTTCTCTTTCGCTCATTTTCTGAGATGTCCATCGTCCTCCATAGAGCACAGAGGATCTCTTTTTCCCTCTCGTTTCCTATAACATTGGCGGTGTTATTGAGGCTCGTCAGTTGCGTAAACCTAACAGACCTAGTTGCCGATACCCAGTCGATTCTCCACGAAATGTGAAGCCCAAGCTTTAGAGTGTGGGTTCCTCCACACTAGGTCTTGTAGTGTGCTTCGTCGTCGTCGATCCTTTGGTGAGACAGGGCGCAGTCGGGCGTCGGTCCAGGGGTCGTTGCCGTCTCAGCGTGTCTCAAGTTCCTGGGAACGTGGAACTGGGTGGTTCGTGCTGACCACTCAGAGAGCCGCATCCGTCTCCTGTCCTCCCAAACTGGGAAAGCCCCTACTAAATGGTGCCAAAGGCTAAGGGAATCAAGTCTGAAGACTGCAACAACCATCTTCTTTTTTTGTGAGGCTCAAAGAATCATGTGTATTCTCTGGAGGGCTCGTGTACTTAGAAGTAAGCCACTCTTGGGCCTTAATGTTAGGGAATATTCCGACCGGGGATTAGGATGGGAGGAACCCAGCCGAAAGCTAAGAAACAGTTGAGCCGAGCAGTCTTTTGAGAAGAGGAAAAGAATTAAAGAGAATGGAGTTCTCCCGGCTGCACCCAGCATACGTCACCCCTGAAAGGGCCTCCATGTCCATGTAATGTGCCGACTCCTTCCTTCTGTGTGTTAGGGAGGCGACGGGTTTTGAAACATCATCATTGATCGTGCAAGGCTAAGGGGCCGTAAATAAGAAACTGTGCACACCTAGTCATGGTGCGTCAGTTCATGGTGGTGCGGACTGGATGATGCTGCGAGGCAGAAGTGAAAAAGATATCACGACTCGACCGAGTTCTCGGGTCTCACGTATGAGGACTCGTTCTTGATGGTGCGTTCTGTGATACGAAGTAATTAATAGTGGACGAAATAACTTCAATTTCCGGTTCGGGGCTGTCGTCTCACGTGCCTACTCCGTACACCCGAGTTGGAAGTCGCGATCTGAAGACTCATCAATTGATATCTGCAGCTGGCAACAGTCCATCATCAACTTCACTCCTCTTCCTTCTCGACAAGTCTCAAGAACTTCCAAAAGCACACAAGGAACACTAGAGCGGTACAGGCAGATAGATGTTCTTACAATTACAAGATGGTACGGTCTCTGTTTTCTAAGTAGCCTCTTCGCATGAGGATCATTCGCTAAGGAAACCATCTTATCACGGTCGATCTAGGTGATCAAACCACGAGAACCCACGAGCTGGCCGACATTTCCGGGATCGAAGCTTCTATCGCCATCCCCAGTCTCCACCGGCGCGGTAGGTGCTGTAATGTTATGCATCGAGTTGTCCCAAGAGCATGCACCCTCGACCGTGTGGGATGTAAAGTACGAAGTAAAGAGAAGTGTTTGTTCTGGGCTCGCGTGTCATATTTCCAAATTGGAAACGAATCACGGAAGTGCGGCATCTGGAATGCTAACCGCATGCCGATTCTGGATATTTTCCGTGGGACACCGACCTCCTCGAGGGTGAAACGAATAGTCGGTTTAAAGGAGGACTATTCCTCCGCCTCCGTCGGTCTAAGCAAGGCCGGCACTTGCGTGGGGGCATTCGAGCTCGAGATATTACCGTCGTCACCGGGACCCAGTGAACTTCGATGATAATGTAGAATATCCCTCAATACGCCCGTGCTCTCTAGAAAAAAGTTCCATATCCTAGCTTGCAGCCCATCCGCTTCGAGCGATTGAGACGCGAAAGGCACGGGGTAGGAACGGGAGGAGCCCGGAAGACCGTGAGCCCGGTCGGCCGGAAAACCGGCGAGATATAAGCCCCCCATGGGTCTGTCAGAGCGTTTCAATGTTTACAAATAAGGAGAAAGTCAACGGGATTAGTGGGGAGGGAACAAAATAGCCACCTTGCCATATTCGGCCAGCCTCGGAGTAAGAGATCCGCATGTGGAAGAAAGACAAAAGTTTTCTCCTTCTTTGAGGGCATATCGGGGCGATGGCAGTGGCTTCCTGGAGGTTGCGGTCGAGGGAATGCGACAGTTGGTGCCCAGCTCGACGTAAACCTGCCATAGCCTCGTGTAGAGGAAGGCTATCTGAAGCCGCCTGTGTAGGATAGAGCGATATACTGCTCCTCGCCCCCCGACGTCCATACTCTAACCCAGCTGGTAATAGAGTCTGTCCATCGTGCAGTAGGTATCCTCACCGTTTTCAAGGCATGTCTGAGAGGCGAAACTAACTACGAACAACTCAGGATATGGAATCGGCTAAGAGAGACTCTAGGGGACAAAGATAGGATTGCATATCCCGGACTCTCTCTTGGGACGTTTTGTTGTAAAAGTCCTCACCCAGGAGGGTCGCCTTTCGTCGTTGTGATTGAGAGATGATACAGGTGTTGATTCGAGCACTCTAGCCACCGGAGCATAACCCTCGAAGGACGAGGTAAAGAGCATTCCCATCTGTCTCGATCCTCCCTCGTCGCAGGAGAGTTCTCGGTAGACGGAGGTCTTGAGGTCGCTTGGAGGGTGGGAGGAGAGATCCTTTACCAGAAGGAGCGAGGCCCTTCTCCCCTTCCTCAAGGACAAGTGGCCCACAAGCTTAGGAATTAAGCTATCCTGGGGTACCCCAATAGGGCCGGGGATTGATAGCGAAGTCTAATTGTATTAGTAGACAGCGCACTCTCGGTATCTATCCCTCAGTCTTCTCTCTCTCTCTCTCTCTCTCTCTCTCTCTCACACACACACTCTCACTCTCTCTCTCCTCTTTTTATTATTATTATTATTATTATAAAATTTTTTTTTCTTTTTTTTTTTACTCATCTTCGCTCGGGGTTCACACATCCCGACATGGCATTGCGAAAGTCCGATTCCACTGGTCTTTGAGCAACGTCTCTTACATCTCTCACCAAAATGACCATTGCGCTACAAGCAATAGACCGACATTTGGTGGTGCAAGTCGCTGGGGAAGGTCGCGAGGGCACACTCCGGTTCTCCTCAAGGTTCCGGGGTGGGAACATCTCCGAACTACCGAAGACGGCACCCCAGACTCGGCGGCCTATCACAAGCGCGCCAGAAGCAACCTCCGAGTCCTGGTCCTTGCAGCCAGTTTAAACCAAGAATGGCATCAGAAAGGGCACATTTGGTTTCCTCTTGCCGCTTCCGACTTCTTCCTCGTTTCCCGCAGCAGTTCCTCTCCGTATCATCCCGATTCCCTTTTCTCCTTTCTGGCATGTGCGTGGTGTAACTCTGCCTCTATCCAAGAGGTTAGTTCTCAACCAAAGCCAACGGGGAGGCTCTCAGCTAAGTCCCGGTTTTTAGTGGGACTAGGCTAGTCGGAACAACCGGTTCTTCTTGTTGTCGGGTCCTAATTAGTAGCAGTTATTAGTTTGCGTCGTGTACGAAGTTGAATGTAATTCTACTTCGTACATTGCCCAAATCATTGAAGAATCCCCCAGGATTATCCTCCACATTCTCATTTGCAATTTGGATGCTCTCCCATCACCTCCAGCCACCAGAAGTGACTCACCTTCATAAGCTCCCTTCGAAGGTCCAAGTCCTTCCGAGTTTATTGCAACCTCCCCGAATCTTGACTTCCATTCCCCCATTCCATTCCTTCAAATTCTCGTAGGTTCATCATCACATCTATGCGACAGGCAATCTCATCCCATGTGCCTCTTGAGCTTCCATTCCGACTGAGCACATGGCTTCTGGTCCACTGGCTCAATTAGGCCCGAGACGTTGCTCCACCACGATCCACAACGCATACACGCTCCCCCGCTGCGAACGCGGGTCCAGAAGCTAGTTTGGCGTTGGTAAGAGAATTGGCGTCCGAGAATCTCAAAATACTGTAGTGTAGAGTGAGTCGTGGATTGGACCCGCTCTCGTTGGTTCACGCCGTTCTTCCCTAGCCAGGGGCAGCAGTGCTAAAGCCCTTCGATGCACGTTGAAGTTTTGAACCATGTGAAAGTGTCATTGATCCTTTCCCCCCCTTTTTTCGCGTTGTGGCGTAGGGCTAGGTGGGAATAGGGCAAAATGTACATCACGAAGGCCCGATCGACTTGGTCACGGAGGTCTTCGGACTGAATGCCGAATAATGTGCGACTGGAACCCCGCATAGAAGATGTCGCAATGTGAACAGCAGCCTCTTCCGTTTCCCAGGCGCCGCGATCGCAGATATCAACAGCTGGTTCTTTGGCTGAGGCTCTCTAATCTCGACCACTTCACGTTAGCGAATGCAAAGCGAATGCAGATGAATGCAATAGAGGGCTAGCCATTGGATCGGAAAGCCTGCAACGCCATGTCGCATTACTTCCTCTGTAGTTCTAGCTTGTGCCCTCCAGCTCCTGAGATTGAGTCACTATCGCTGGATTGATATCCCAATGCGGCTCTAGCGCCCCCTAGAGTCCAGACTACGGAGGTCGAGACAAGGAGCCTCGGCCTGCTATGCGCTCCAACCCGTGCTCTTTCGCATCAATCTAAACTACATCTCACGCTACATGTCCCGCCACCGATCTACAACCAACCACGCCGGCTCCGATAAAGGTGAGTCAACGTAGATTAAGAGGGAAGGACGGCACATGATATGAGAAATTCGAGGCTGGCGAGCGTCTCTCTCTCCGCGCCCAAGCTCAGTAAAAGTTGAGAAGGAAAGAGATGGGAAGAAAAGGGTAACTAGGTAAAGGGGGTTCCTGGATTTGGGTTGCCACGGGGAGAAGAGACCGGAAATTTTCAAAAACCTTCGTGATCCAGAAAGAAGATAAAAAGAAAAAATTAAACGCGGGAGCTTGGATCAATTCCAGAATGTACTTATGTACTGGCATATAGTGTGTACATACACTATGTACTTCGTACTTGTACAGGATTACGAAGCGCCTAGAATAGAACAGTTGAAGTGGGTTGCGACTCGTATTGTAGCTCAATGATCAATGTACCTGTGTACTTCATACTGTACACTACCTTTACAGCAATCTACGATATACACCCACTGTACGCCGCCAGTGCCTCCTGCTGCCCGAACCGCACCCTGCTTGGCCTTGACAATCCTACGAGTCGGTTCCGCAGTGCAAGGCCAGGCCGAGTTGGCGTTCGCTTCACTACTACGAAGTACTTTGTAAGAAAAAGATTGATCAGATCGGATCCTATCTGAGCAAGGATAGGACTGCCATCTCGACTGCTACTGCACTGTACTCCGTGCTTCGTTATGTTCGCGCTTTCTTCCTTCCTCGGCGAGATACATCCACACCCACCCTTGTCGCCATCTCTGACTCCTTCAATTGGCCTCCCGCGACTTCCCCTTACCTACTTCGTAGTTACCAAGTTACTAAGTAGTAATACTGAGCTAGAGTACTTCGATACTTCCATGTCAATCTTGTAGCTCCCGTACACTCGTACATAAGGACAAAAAAATTATCAGTCCCTTCCAGTCTTACCTCCATCCTCTCTCTCCATCACATCAGATCGAACCTCTTCTCTCACCCTTTCCTAACCCCTTTACCTCCCCCCAAAGGTTTCGAGTTTCCTCCCCAAACTCATTCCGCCCTCTCTCTCCCTCCCTCTTCTCCCCGCGACACCGACTCAATGGCGCAAACAACCCTCAAGGCCCTGCGCGCCTCGCGCCTGAGCACCCGCCAGCTCCGCGCTGCTCCCACCGCCCGCGCCTTCTCCTCCACCACCGTCCGCACCCAGTCCCTCGCCCTTGTCGCGCGCAACAGCCTCAGGAGAGGACCGTCTCCCGCCTCCGCCGCCGCCCTCCAGTCTCACATCGCCTCGAAGCAGCTCTCAAGACCGTACTCGACCGAGGGAGAAGCTCCCAAACAGAAGCCTGGCGCGATCAGGTTGACCTTCCGCTGGCTATGGCGGCTAACTTACCTCTCCGTCTTGGGCTATGTTGGATACGTGGGATACACTGTCTACGCCGATAGGCATCCTCCGGCCCAGTCTCCGCCTGATCCGAACAAGAAGACTTTGGTCATCCTCGGTACGTTTATCTGAACATTGCTTCATTTTCCTCTCTTCCTCGTGAAGCGCTGGGAGCGCAATCACATGCTGCATGTCCAAGATGCGGTATCTCGCGTTCAATCGGGCTGCAAGAGCGGCAAAGGGAATCAAGAACGATAATGGATCGGAACCAAACTAACTTGGAAACTTCCACACGCTTGCAGGCACCGGCTGGGGTTCCGTCTCCCTCCTCAAGAAACTCGACACAGACAACTACAACGTCGTCGTCATCTCCCCGCGGAACTACTTCCTCTTCACGCCCCTCCTCCCCTCATGCACAACGGGTACCGTCGAGCACCGCTCCATCATGGAGCCCATCCGCACCATCCTTCACCAAAAGTCCACCGGCGTGACCTACTACGAAGCCGAGGCGACCGAGATCGACCCGGACCGCAAGGTCGTCAAGATGCGCGACGAGTCCGAGATTAAAGGAACCGTGTCCGAGACCGAGGTCCCCTATGACATGCTCGTGATCGGCGTCGGCGCCGAGAACGCCACCTTTGGCATCCCCGGTGTACGCGAGCACACCTGCTTCCTCAAGGAGATCGGCGACGCCCAGCATATCCGCAAGAAGATCATGGACTGCGTCGAAACAGCCGCCTTCAAGGACCAGGACCCCCAGGAGATCGACCGCCTGCTGCACATGGTCGTCGTCGGCGGCGGCCCCACGGGCGTAGAGTTCGCCGGCGAGCTACAGGACTTCTTCGAGCAGGACATCAAGAAGCTCGTACCGCACTTCAGCGAGCGCTTCAAGGTCACCCTCATCGAGGCCCTCCCCAGCGTTCTCCCCTCCTTCTCCAAGACCCTCATCGACTACACCCAGGAAAAGTTTAAGGAACAAACCATCGACGTCCTCACCCAGACCATGGTGAAGAAGGTCGAGGAGAAGCAGCTCACCGCCGTCGTCACCCGCCCCGACGGCGTCAAGGAAACCGTCACGATCCCCTTCGGCCTGCTCGTCTGGGCCACGGGTAACTCCACCCGCCCCATCGTCCGCGACCTCATCTCCAAGGTCCCCGCCCAGGCGAACTCGAGGCGCGGCCTCGCCGTCAACGAATACCTCGTGGTCCAGGGCACGCGCGACATCTGGGCCGTGGGCGACTGCGCCGTCGCGGGCTACGCGCCCACCGCGCAGGTCGCCTCGCAGGAGGGCAACTTCCTCGCCCGCCTGTTCAACAACATGGCCATGACCGAGCACCTCCAGTCGCACATCGCGCAGCTCAGCTCGTCCCTGAACCTGCAGCCCGGCGCCGACTCGGCCAAGGTTGCCGAGGAGATTGAGAACTCGGAGAAGCAGCTCCGCCGCATCCAGGACGTCAAGCCCTTCCAGTACTCGCACCAGGGAAGCTTGGCTTATATCGGTAGCGATAGAGCCGTTGCGGACGTTAGGTGGTGGAATGCCAACTTGGCTACCGGTGGCAAGATGACGTATTTCTTCTGGAGGAGCGCGTACCTCTCCATGTGCTTTAGCACGAGGAATAGGCTTCTTGTTGCGAACGATTGGGTCAAGTCGATTGTTTTCGGTCGCGACGTCTCTCGTGAGTAAAGAGAGGTGAAGATGCAAAAAAAGGAGGGATGATCCTTGGTGTATGGTGACGCTGTTTCGGGGGAACGCGTATCTCTCGACTTGAGATAAGATCCCGTCTATTTTAGAGAGAAAAGTTCCTCAGGAGAAAGGACTCCTCAGATTAGGGGGAAATAAAAATGGATTCGATAGATGGAAATGATGTTGCTTTTGGTTTCTTTGGGAAGGCATCCCCGGTTATAACTTGTTTGTTTTCCCCATCTGTTCTTGTTCTCGCACTCCCTGTTATTTTTGGTTTTGTATGGTCTTCCTTTTGTCCTGATTTTGTATGAATGGCGTCGATAGATAGATTTCTTCTCTTGGATGAGCTATAGAGGTTCGGGCTCCCATTGGGGCCCCGTTAATATGCTGTGGTTTTTAGCACAAGACTACAAGTACAAACTTTTTACTGCCTTTCTTCGTTCCCTCGTGAAGCGCCTCCCCCTTCCGGCTTGACAGAAAAGAAAAACTCTGGACCTGTGTCGGGGTAGAGCTCGACCGTCTCTTCCCCTGGTACAAGAGGACCGTACAAGGCCCAAGGCAGGAACCCATTAGGATCAGTATTCAGCACATTTCACCTGGTTTAAAACAGATTCATTCAATGTCCCCTCGAGGGGGGTCATTTCCATTCTTATATCCTACCAAGAAGGCTATCATATCAACGCCCTCTCATCTTTTCCAGCCATTTCCACACCTGGCCTACACCACTAAAACAAAAGAGAAAAGCAGTCCTTGGAAAAGCCAGAAAAAAAAGGAAAAGCAAGAGAGTGACAAGCCGTGGAAGTATCCAAGGAGACAATATTCCAGTCCCTCGGTTCCAGTCCCATTCCTAAATGTGCCGTTGAAATTTGATTGCCCCTCCCTTTCCTATCCCGATTTCAAAACGCCGTTATGCAAAGAAAACATGGTACAAAGGGAATAGAGAAGAATTGAAGAAACCCCTAGAAGTGGCCGGGACCGAAATACCCTAATGTTGAAGACCGTTTCCGGTCCAAGAGATAAGGGAGAAATATGGAGAAGGAAAACAAGACAGATATCAAGAATTGAAAAACTTCGGCTTGGCTGGACTATGTTCTCCAACAAGGTCGAGCTTCCGAGGTAGAAAGGTAAGAAGAGTAAAAAAGACACGCGAGTCGAAGTGAAGATATTCGGAGCCAGGCCACTAGTACGAGGGGGAGAGGTCGACGTTGCAGTTGGGGGTATAACGTGAATAAGTAGTCGTAGCTTTACAAGGGAAGCCAGCGAAGAGGAAAGCAGTAGGCGGGGAGCATGTGGTACTCTGGTCCCGGAATGATCGATAAAAAAAAGACAAGGCCCCAAAAACTCGAAAGAAGAAGAAAAAAAGGCATCAGATTTCGTCATAAAACATAATGGGTATGCGTGGACATCATCAGCGAATTGACAATCCTTGCCAAGTCATCTAGATGGTGCCTCGCAACCGTTGCTTCCTGGCGAGCCAATCGCCCAGCATGTTGTCAAGTTGCTATTCTCGAGTTAGTAAACTGGGATCACCCAAAAGTGTCTCCTCCCTCGGGTTTATACTCACTGTAGTAATCTCCGCCAATTTGGCATTCTGCTCCCTAAAGAGCGATCCCACCAGAGGATGATCCGGGCCGGCAGGTGCCACGTCGGTCTTGTCGTACACCACGACGAGCATATCCCTAATGTCCGTTCCAGTCTCGAAAAAGGCCCGCAGCTTGGCATCGTTCCAGGTAGCAGTTGACTCGGCAGTCGAGGTAGAGTTGGTCGTAACGGAATCCTGCTTGCGGAGGGTGGTGGACCCTTCGGTGTCGATGTCGACGAGTTCGGGCGATGGCGACGCCGAATGGTCTTCTTGGCTCGACGTGTCGACCATGAGTGGTGGAGGGCGGTTGGCGCTTGTGGGAGATGTTCCCACTGGTGAATCCGTTTGCCGGTCGCTGGGCTGCTGAGGCTGTGCGCGAGGACCTCGTTCGGTGTCCTGAGGTGTTGATGTACCATTCTCATTGGTGGATTCTTGGGAGGTCCCGTTGGTCCGCGATAGTTCCTCCTTTGTCGGCTGCGACGAGACTTCCTTGGCCTCTTGCGTTTCCGAGTCGACAATACGCATGGTCGCCGGCGGAACGTTGGAAACGTCGTTCCTGGTCTCGGAAATGTATGCGCCCATGTCCGCCGGCTTCTGCGCCGTGGGGCCCTTGCCACGCGTGGGCGAAGGTTCCGTTCGAGGTTGCTGCTTCTGGAGCTTGCTTGGCTGTCGCTGAGGACCGGCGCCTGACTTGTCGGTCCAGCCATCTCCTCCCTCCACTTCGTCCTGCTCCTTGCTGTCACGAGGTTCATTGCCATCCATCGACTTCTTCGGCTCGTCGTCGTAGTCATCGGCGCCACCCTTCTTCTTATCCTTGCGCGAGAAGAAGTTGCGGATCACGCTAGGTTTCTTGTCTTTGTCCTTCTTATCCTTATCCTTCTTCTTCTTGTCGTCCTTATCCTTGTCGAGAACCTTGTCGAGACTTGGCCGTGGCCGGAGCTCCTCCGACCCGGTAGAACCGCGGGGTGTATTGTCGTCCCTGAGTAGGTTGGGAGTGAGGGTGATCTTCTTGGTCTCAACGGTATCATCCTTGAAGAACGAATCTGTATTCCGGACCGTGCCGTTTCTTGAGCGGCTGACACCGTCTGACTTTCCGTCAAACATCTCTTCGCTCGCACGCTTCAGATGGGAATCATCAGCCGACGCTGTTTTTGCAGGTTCTGGCGTCTTGGTGGTTTCCTTGACAACACGCGGTTTCAGCGGTTCGACCTTTGCTGTTTCGTCTTCGATTTCGCTCTCCGAATCTATCTCGATCTCTTCGATCTCAGCTGACGAGGCCGTAACCTGCTGCTGCTGTTGCTGCTCGCGAGCTTGCCTAGCCGCCATCTGTTGTTGGGCAAAGATTTCCTCTTGATCTTCGTCATCACTGGAGTAGTCAAAATCTTCGTAGTCGACGTATGTCGGGGCTGCAAAGGTTACCGTCTTCTTCCGCCTCCGAATAGCGGTCTTGAAGGTCGGTTTCGACTTTTCAGCGGTTTGGTCGCCAAGCATGGTTGCAGATAGCTGAGTGGTTGGGTCTAGTTAGTTGACGATCGGCGTCACAACGATGATGAACGTAGTAGGATGAGAACATGAGGTGGGATTCTTACGTCAATATTCCGATGCTTGTTCAGACGCGCTAACCTTTCGGTAGGAGTCTCGATGTGCTCGGCGGGTAGGTATCCTATTGTAGAGTTATTAGCCAGCCGGTTCTCTGAGACGACGAGCTCTTTGAGCTCTCGTGAATATCGCGCATACCTATACTGCTATCCTTGACTATTCTCACCAACCACCAGTAGCTATTGCTGTCGTCTAGCAACACCATGGTATCACCCTTGGTCGCGTTCGCCTGGCCTTCTACGGTGGCGACGAATGTGTGTAGCGCGTAAACGTACTCGAAATCGATGTCCTCTGGATGTTGTAAGCACTCAGCGCTCTAACCCGAGCCAACGTACATGGGATCATCTGGGAATGGAATCTCGCTGTCATCGTCACCGTCGTCATCTTCTTCTTCGTCTTCTTCTTCGCTCGTAATGTAGGGAATCGCAAGGCCGTCGAGTTCACCCATGGGCAACTCATCAGGATTGTTGACGTGTTCGCCCCGTTCAAATTCTCTCCGTTTCGTGTGAAAGTCAGGAGTAGGGGGACCATGTCCTGATGGCCAGCGCGAAAGCTCTTCTTCCATCTCGGAAATTAGAGACTCGGGATAGTAGAGAGGGTAGTCATCGTCAACGCTCGAGGTTCCGGATCTAGGTGGGTTGAAACGGTCGCAGTCTTGGCGGGTTGCGGAAATGAAGTTATCGTCGCTGGTCTCGGACGCGTTGGAACCGGCGCTCTGTAGCGGAAACGGAAGAAGAAGAAGAAGATGGCGATGACGACCTGTATTCTCATTATGTCTCGGGACCCCCACTAGGTGGTCATCTCCAATCATCTCGATAGGACCTTGAGGCGGAGCACCTCGTGTAGGCGACGGGTCGGGAATCGAGGGCCTAGTCTCGCTCGGGGTCGGGAATATCACAGGAGGAGTGATACGAGATGTATTTGGGGATAGAGTAGAGGAGGTCATCATGCGAGCGGCACCCGGCAGAGAATCCACCCTTCGCGGCTAGCGAGGAGGAGCTCCCGCAACGGGGTGGGACGCAATCGCAACACGGGGATACACACCATCCTCAATGGAGGGGGAACTGGAGATTCCCCCATTCATATCGTCATCGTAGTCGTCGCCGTCCATCTCCATGTCGCTATCGTCCTGGACGCCTCCATTCTGGGCGACGGCCAGCGCATCTTGCTGGTGCATCATGCTATTCGAGCGGGAGTTGGAGTCGTCTTCGTCGAGGTCGGAGTGCGAGCGAGCGCGGGATTTAATTTCAGAATCGTCGAAATCGATCTCAATTTCGAGGTCGTCGAGGTCGTGGTCGTCGCCGTGATCTTGTTGTTGATCGCCTCGGAGCTCGGTTGGCTTGTCCCACACCAGGCGGGGGCTGCGGAGATTCTCGTCGGCGGTGTCGTGTGCAACGTCTCTAAGGGTTTCGGCCTGGTGGGGACCTATGTTCAAGGAAGGACTGTTACTGTTGCGCAGGTTGGATTTGGAGTGGTCCTGTGCCGAAGGACGGTCGTGATCTTGGAGATCAATAGTGTCTAGTCGTTGGGAGAAGGAGCGCGTGTCGCCAGAGGTTAGCCAAACTTGGGCCTAAAAATAAACATAAAGTAAAGAAGAGAGAGAATGGTGAGGTGTTTTTGTTATCGATGCGCCACGTAACAAGGGGGAAAAAAGATAAAGAATTTGGAGACGTAGAATTGGGCTCAAATCGAAAAGCGAGGGAAAAAAAATTAAAGCGATCGGGATCGACAAGGCCTAGACAAGAAAAGGGGGGGAAGACAGGGGAGGTTGAGGCAGAAAGAGGCAGGGAGAGCCAGCGAGTAAGAGGCGGCACAGCTTGGGAGCACAGTCTCGAACAACGAAGCCCGAGCGGAAGAGGGAAAGAGAGCAGCGGACGTGAGGGTCCATGCAGGCCTGCATGGGATCAAATGGATTAAATGTTGGGTTGGGGACAGCAATGGCAGCGATGGCAGTAAGGGTGATCAATTGATCGCTCGCTTGCAGCGAATCCGTCTTGTTCGAGGAAATCAATGCGATCGAGGTTGATTGATGTTGATCTGTCAAAGTATCTCCGGGGGATGATGCGATCAAATGGCGCTCGTCGTGTGAGCTCTGCCTCAAGCTGGATTTGCTGCGTCGGTGTTTCTTGTCTCTGACTCTGACCCTGACTCTGACTCTGTTTCTGTGCCTGATTCTATGCCTGTTCCTGTTGCCCTGCCTGGGGAAGGAGCGACGAAGGGGGGGAAGGGATACCAGGCTGCACGGGGATACGGGGGTATGGAAATAGGGAAAGGCGAATATTCAATCTTGTGCCCCCAACTTCAATTCCATGCTTGAGGTCAACAAGGCCGAGACAACATTACTCAGTCGTCGACAGCACCCAGACCAGACAAGTACGGAGTACAGGCCCGCTGAGAATCAAAGTGCGTTCAATTGTTCGGCGCTGGCCTCGTCATGGATTGATAGCACAGGCAGTTTTTTTCAGGATTCCTTCATACTTTGGTAACTATTTCCAGACCAAGCAGCACTGGCGCATCGGATCTGCCTCGTATTCCTTCGTGCTCCAACTTCGGAATGTGCAGTGTTCGGCGCCCGTGTGCACTTTACTTTGCAAGGTCTGGCCCAATAACGCGCGCGTGGCTGAAGGGGCTGCAACGGCTTGCTGGCGATCATCTTGCTTGGGGGACCTGTACGTACCGGCACGTATTATTTGAAGTTTGGGCATTGTCGAAGTCTGTGTGGTTCCAGCATCAAGATGGATTCCAATCGGGTTCGGGTGGTCGCTGGGAGAAGGGGGTCTTGAAAGGAGAGGGTGAGAAGATGAGGAGAGAAAAAGGAACAAGAAAATGATAAAAAAGGAAGTCGTACGAATTAGGCGAGAGGAGATGAAGTCCAAAGTCCAAGTCTATGACTACTACAAGTACGTTATGGAGAACGGAGTAAAGGTGCAGTCGAAGTGGCCAGTTGCGTGCTGTTGATGGATCCTGCAAGGAACAAGACGGGAACTTTGCAACCCCCTTACGAAGTAGTTAGTGCCAGAAATCGATTGATCCGGCCAGGCGATCCATACAGTTCATCCACGACGCTGCAGTGTTCATTCAATGTCATACTTCTATGTACGAGTGGTCTGCTTCCGTCTCCGCCAGTAACTCTGCCTCTGCACGACTTCGTTTCATTCGTCGTGCGCTTCCAGAGAGGATTCAAATTGATCAATCAAACAATTGATCTTGATCAAGGGTAGAAAATCTGGAGTCTTTCGGGCGTCCTTCCCAATCCTTGTTTCGTTTCGAGTTCGACCTCTTTAATTTTTAATTTTTTTTTTCTTCTTACCCCCTTGTCCTAGTGTTTCCCGGCACCTCAGGCCATGAAACAGCACGCTAGTCCTCAGAGTCAGTCATTGGCACAGCCATTGTCGCCCTTGTCCTTTCAAGGACTCGCTCGGTCAGGGTCCTCCCGGTTGTTTCCTGAGTCGTGATTCGACGTCGTCCTTGGTGTGGACGGTTAAAAGAGCCCCCAAAAAGGAGCCAAAAAAGATGGTTAAACGAGGGGCTCCAGGTGGTTGGTTGGCTCCTCCACAGGGACAAAGTTCCTGTCAACGTCTGGTCGCATCGAGTCCGGTCCGGTCCGGTCCGGACAGGACTGGTCGACTCACATTCGAGGACGAGGGCGAGCATATCAGGGGAGAAAAGAAAAGAGCCGGGATGGAATTAAATTCTTGGCTTAGGGCAAGGAGCGATCGTAGGAAAACTAGACACAAGCTTAACGACAGAAAAGTTTGCTTCGTTTGGAGACGACGGGTGCGAAAAGAAGCGACATTGGAACTTTCATTGAGGTTCCTTGCTTCACACATGTACAGGTACCAGAGGTTTCATCCAACTCCTTGCACTTGACGACTCCGCCTTGACATATTTGAAAGCAGCATGGGGCAAAAAGGCCTTGATGGCCTCTAGAAGCAAGAGCCGGGGCAGAAAAATCACCGACCTACTACGAAGTACACAGAGCCAAAATCTTTAACAAATCTGGGCATGTCAAACGAGAAAACCCGCTTGACACGAACCCCTCATAACTCACGGAGACGTCCTCGCCCAAAACGGGACTGCGGAGGGTATATAATATCATCCGAAGTATATGCCCAAGACTCCGCAAAACTACACTCCGTTTTGCTCCAATCGAACCATCCGGCTCTTACTTTGTAGAAGGTAAGACGTGACATGTCCGGATCAGGGCGATGTTATCTTTCATAAAGATGTATCAATCCGATATTGAGGCTCGGTGATTGTACTGGCGCCCACCACAAGGAACCGAAACAGTTACCCACCCCGCGGAAGGTATTCATGGTCAGAACTCGAAAAGCTACCTCGCATCCCCGATGCTGAGGACTAAAGGCTGCGCAGAGAGGGGCCATATCGAAGTCATTATTAATAACGATCGCTGGGCCTTAGGCCAGCGTTACGGTAAAAAAAGAAAAAAAAAAAAAAAAAAATACACTGAAAGTGACGGCGTGAGACGAGGTAGAGAGAGATTGACGCCATCGGCCAGCGTCTCACAGGAAAGATACGCTCCGCATTCTTATAATCGTATGGTCGGTAGTCGGGCACCCACGGATTCTAGTCCGTCGATATGATCCCGATATCGACTGCCTAGGTAATTGATCAAAATCTCGATCGTGTCGATGGGGACTTCGTCGAAATCCGACTCCGACATCTCAAGATCTACTGCCATTATCTTGTTCCCGACAAGATGGTAGTTGTCCATCTTCAAGTCGCCGTGCACGACCATACAAGATCCCAGCGCGTTGATGGTTTTGGATATCAATCGATCGAAATCCTCCGGCTCCAACACAGCCCCCGCCGGCGTCGCCAGACTATTACCGCCTATGTCAGATAGAATATGCGCTGGTAGATTTCCATTCCAGATGCAGCCGATATATCTCGGCACGTAGACGCCTTGCACCGATTCAACTCGCGTGTACGCGACGCGTTCCTCCTCGAACTCCGTCTCCCACCCGGGCTTTTGCGTTTTTAGGATGAACGTTGGCGGTAAGAACCACTCAGGGCAACGCTTTTCGAGGTATGCCCCGATAGAGGCGGGTAGTAATCTTCTAAAGGCCCGGAAAACTCGACTGATGATTGACGGGGGATCATGAATACGCAGGACGTTGGGGTGGACGTTGTCAACTTGCTGTCCGACGGCTCGAATGAATCGAGTGCCAAACCGGAAGCTCTAGTATCAAATTAGTTTGGCTCGCTTGATACACTAATGAATATACAACACATACGACTGGGTAACTAGGACGCTGCCGCAGCTCAATCATTTGGACTATCAATAAAGGATCCCAACTAAAGCTAGGATGAGATTTAGTAGTTCAAAGTAACATTGAACATTTTCTTGTGTTGCTACACCGAATGTACTATCCTTAGTCATCATAGTGCACTTTCCTAGTATGCCTGTCAATGCTCAACTCGGCTTCGCTGGTCGCGCCTGCTTCTAAGGGCAGTGTTCTGTTAGCAAATATTGAGGGAAGGAGTCGTGCCATATGATCAGGACGCTTGGACTGACTTCCATTGCTAAAAGTGGCCCGCAGAATGCGTTGGTCCTTGAATCCATCCCAGCATCAAGAAGCTATCACAGCGCTTCCAAAAACGTTACCACGCTTGTCCCACGCCAGAACAGTCCCACGTTCCGAACCCATGATAAAACGGAAACTGAACAATGTGGAAGCTCTCTCTGATGTCGGGAAATGGTCTGTTTTACATCCTTCTTAGGATTATCATGACGGCGAAATCGAGTTCCCAGTCTCAGCTGCTGGGAATTTGATACTTCGTTTTGCACTTGTTCTCGCTCTGTTGGACCATGGCTCCGTCTGCAGCCTTCCTGCAGTTGGTCAGGCATCAACTAAGACAGCAATGCCTGGATGGTTTTCATGAGCAGGCTGAGGTCCTTAAAACAATCAAGTCACTAGAACGGAGCATGAAACCATCTCTGGCCTCCTTCATGACAACTCGTCTCTCGAGCACAGCGAATCGTTGCACGCATCGACAACTATTGTAAAACGGCTTTCCAACCTGGAGCTACGATGGCAACACCGACCCAGGTCGGTGTTTTGCTCCGGCAGCAGCCTAATACCCGCATCCAGCATACCGACAACACCACACAAAGCAATAAAGAGTGGACTCGCGAGTTTCTGCCCATAACTCGCTTCCTTGTCCATACACGACGTAGCCCGGACACTCAAGAAACTGTCGCAAAATGGGACGCCTTCCTAGATATAGACGATGACCACGACCAACGAATGCGGGAGCCCTGCTATCCTCCAAACGAGCTAGTATGGTACTTCGACACAGAGGCCGACATCGAACATTGGTTCAGCAATGAAGTCGTAAGTGTGGTACTCGCGGCATTCTCCCGATACCCCAAGTTGTCTGTGTCTTACCACATCAAACCTCTCTCGGAAATCAACATTGCCGAAAACACCGATGCCATCTTTTGGGCTCGGCACAACCATCGACGCTCGCCCATTGCTATCGGGGAGTTCAAGAGAAACCTTATCGTCCCCGACGTCTGGCAGAATGGTAATATTCGGCCTATTGTACCCCAAGTGCGACTGTCCCAGGAACTTCGAGGGTAAGCCATCCAGACCAACTTTTCGCGCTCAACTTGCTTAAAAATGATTAATGCAGGTACGCCTATAAGTACGAATGCCCGCAAGTGTTTTGCTTCGACGGCAAGACCCTACTCATTCTTCAGTTCCGGGCGGAAGCCCTGGGCTTGATTCACGGTGCAGACTGTCCTGTCGACTGTTGGGTCATCCCGTTGGAGCAGAACGGAGTAACGTTCCGGACCGCGCTCTATCTACTTCTCTGTCAAGGCCTCAGAAGGTTCCAGGCGGGGTTGTCCCCAACGCCGTTGACGATCGACCAAGTCACAGCACCGCGCCGTCGGTTTTTCGACGGTCTGCCAATATGGGAGGTCCGAGGCTTGGAGTCTATCGACCATCCTCAGGGGTACCAGAGGTCGGTTGAGCGTAACACCGGATCGCTGATTTGGAAACTGCCAGGCAGTGATAGAATCTTTCGGGAGTCACCTCCCATATGGCAGTGACATGACACAATAGTCGCTGGGGAATATGTTGGGACACGACTATCCCTTGAAAATTGGGGCCTTCTATGTCGGCACTTCTCTATCTTGGTATATTGAAGTGTTTCGACACATGGAAGTAGTTCTTTATTAAGATGTATCGATTGCATCTGGAAAGAGCTATGGACGCTACGAAAGAGTGGCTCTTGAGACAGGACGATGGAAGTAACCTCTGAATATATGATGGAATGGTTGGTCTCTTCGTGAGGCATGGATCGTGCCTCCCATCGAACCTGGAATATAAGGCGGGAATTTGGGAAAACATCAGCAATTGGAAAATGTAAGTTTACGAACTTGGGGATATGGAATCTGCGATGGAAATGGGGGACTCCATCAGATACGGAAGCAGAAACAGCTTTCTCCAACAACGAATTAGAATACTTAAAAATAAAATACAGAATAGAAAATAAATAAGGGCTCCAAAAGGCCGCCCATTTGGCAAACAATTGTTTCGACAAGACAAAAGCAATAATCTTGTCAATGCCTCGCATCCTTGGCAAGGGTACATCGCGGCATTTGCTCCTCGTTTCATGTTTTTCCACCATACCAATTAGCTTCCCTCCCTTTCGAAATATGAAGCCAATGACTTCCTTGCCCTCAAGTGCTACCAGTGACCCGCCCATCCTCTCCACTAATACTGCGATACGCCGACGCAAGGGGTTTCGTACTCCTCATCCTAACAAACTCCATCCATGTCATTCCAGACTGTCGGACTCCACTTTCAATTTGTTCGTTCTCTCCCTTCAATCGTGGTTGCGCCTGGCTGGGCAAGGACCACGGGACGTTATGCATGCACTTTACAGCCCAGGCAAAGGAAAAAGGAAAGAATATCCCTCGCTTCCAGTCACGAATGTCGATGCCTCAACCTAAAGCCCCAAAATCCACACTCTCACCCAATAACTACGCACCACGACGCCGTACGTAGAGAAAACGCGGCTCCGAATGGTCCATCACCTCATACTTTCTTGCATCATGCCGCCGGGCCCAGACGCAGACGCAATCGAGCGCAGATGCAAGGCAAGTGCAGCACATTGAACTTCACGTATTCGCTTCTTCTCTCCTAGATCGGCTTGAATAACCTATCCTGATCCATCATCGACGGGATTAATACCTCAATACTCTTCTCATTGATGCCGAATACTCCGTAGTCATGTTGCTATCTATAGCTATCGACGAGTCCCAAACGACCAGGGAGGCAAGGACTGTCAAAGACACCCTGCGAATAAACCACGAAGACGACTGTCACCCCTCATCGCCTGATCTACCAGGCAATGGAATGTCTGTCACAAGTGCAACGTTGACGCCTTCCGCCAGGGGGGAGTAGCAACAAGAATAGAAACATCTCAATATACATACAAACGCTTGTGCTGTGGTGTATAATTATAAGAATAATGCGAGGAAGAAGAGAATCAAGTCACAATATCAAAAAGCACAGAGAACTCTACAAAGGTGAACGAAGAAGAGATATTATAAAATGCGGACAAAAGGCAAGAACTGTGAAATGAATCAAAGCAAAACACCGTCTGCTCCAAGATCCTATGCTTCTGAATGCTGATTACTTTTCGTTCCCTTAGAATTTTTGTTGTTCCCTTTTTTTTTCTTTCTTTTTTTGTGTGTATCCCTTTGTGAAGCTCGAAACCATTACTCCCTTCAACCTCGAACCGAAACAAGAAATATTATTGCATAAAAAGTAGGTACGTCGTGCCTGAAAAGATAAACTGCTTAAGGCTCAACACCCTCGAGCTTAGCCCTGACCTTCGACATGCTATACAGAAATCTGTTAGTTTTGCTCACTTTCGGTAAATGAAGGAATAAAGGTCCAAAAACTTACAAGTCGTAGAAGGCAAACTGGCTTGGCGAGCTGCCATACTGGTAGATGAATCGGCTGGCGAGGAAGCTGCCGAAGATAGCCCTCAGGTACGAGTCGGGAACGCGCGAAATCATCGTGTCAAGACCGATCTCTTGCTGCAAAAGCTTGGGTAGAGCATCACCCAGGACACCACGGCGGATAGCCGTGTTATCCCAGAGCTCGGAGTGCTGAAGCTCCTCATCGAGCTGGGTGATGGCAGCCGAGAGCTTGTCGGAGATGATGCAGCGGGGCTCACCCGTCCTCTCACGCTCGCTCCAGATAGCCTCAAACTCGAGTTGGGCGTTCTCCTGAATCTTGGCCTGCACTTCCTTGACGTAGTCCTTGTAGAACTGGGGCGCCTCGCCAGTCTTAGCGTCGACACACATCTTCTCGACGAAGCTTTCGTCATCAAACGACAAGCTGGCGAGTACCTCCATAGAGGAGGAGGTGACACCACCCTTGTTGGCGCTGGCATCCTTGAAGAGAATGCATCCCGCAGCCTCAAGGCGGAGCTTGGCATCTTGCGTGATGAAGAGATTGGCACCTTCAACCATGTAGGGGATGGTAGCACGGCCGTTCTTGATCAGCTTGTTCACCGACACCACATCGATCGACTCGGGGCGACCACCGCAGGGCACGAAGCAGTCAGTCAAACCAGTGTCACGGAGATGGTACGTGTTGCGGAACGCCGTGCCGTTGGAGATAATCTCTCCGGTCGGGAGGGTGATGTTGGAGTCATCGCAGAGCACGCGGTATCCGTCCTTGGAAAGCTTAGATACGTCAAAATGGTTAATCATGACGCGCTTCTTGGCCAGACGGAGGAGTTCCTCCTTATCAATTCCATTGGGGTCGACGAGGACACCCGAACCGTCAACAACGGATGTATACTTCTCATTGCTGAGAAGGATCTCGTTACTGCCGAGGTCTCCGTCGGGGCCGCCGGTCTGCATCTTCCTGACAGCGGAGGGGTCAAGGTTCAGCTTGCGGTAAATGCCAGTGACGTATTGGCGAACACCGAGAGTCGTCATGCCGTAGGTATCATGAGGGATACCGCCAAGCTTGGGAGACTTGCCGGTGAAGAAAGACTTCCACCAAGGCGCTCCGCGAGCGCGGGCATGCTCGGTAGCCCAGTCGACAAGCTCGGCAGTGTTCTCGTCGGGTCCCATAAAGAGGATTTCCTCCTTGCCGTAGAGGTCGACGAGGGGGTTCTTGATGCCGGGTGTCTGGGCAGGGAGCAAAAGATCAAGGATGCTGTCAATGTACTTCTCAAACGCCTCGCGGGCCTTGTCCTGCTGCTTAGGCTCTAGGAGAATGACACCCTTGGCGCCACCCTCGGGAATATCCTTGTTCTTGCGTTGCTGAGTGCTCGACAGGGCGTAGTTCTCGTCGAAGAGGTTTCGGGCGTTGACAGCGTAGGCCTCCTTACTTCGCGACTTGACGATGCGGATACCTCCACGGGCAATATCCCTGAAACGAAGATGGAATCCACGGGCCTCGCCGCAGATGAAGAGGAACATGCCATAGAGAGGGTTGGGGTATTCCGTGGAGGGCAGGAAAGAAGGATCAAGGCGGAAAGAGAGGCCCACCTTTGTCGGCGTGAAGAAGTTGGTCTTGAGGACAGCGTTGTTGAAGACACGGAAGGCGGTCATGACCATCTCATCATTCTCGTTGGTGACCGTAGCCGAGATCTTCTCCTTCAGCTTATCGTCAGACATAGCCTCCAGAGCCAGCTTGGGGCTGCGTCGGCCGGAGTTAGTGCCATTAGTACCATTGGTTCCATTGGAATTCGTGAGGCCCAGATGGACAGTGGCAAATGACGCATAAAATGCCCTAAGGAGGGACGGGTATGACTTGATGATCTCCAAGATGTACTGGGGAGAAAACGTCTCCGTACGGAGTCGGCGCTTGAGCTTGCTGAGCAACGACAATTGGGCATTGTCCTTGAGATCAAGGAGTTGTGAAAGGGTCACGTATTCGGAACCCAATCTGTTGAGGAAGTGTTGGATATATACCCAGACACAGTGGCCATAAATGGCCTCCTGAAGGCTCAGCTCGCCGGTAGCAAACAAGCCGTGAAGCTTGTTATGGGGAAGGCAGTAGAGGAGAGAAATCTCCTTTGTGATCTGGTGGATGGACTCCTCGAGAGGAGGGTAGTTGCCCTCAAGGTTGGTGGCCTGCTTAAGGTACACGCACATGACGGTAACACCATTGGAGAACTGCTCCACATACTTGCGGGAGCTAGTAACTCCGTAGTAGTGGTAGAGATCGCTGAGCTCGGAGAACAGACCTCGGGCGGTACGGCTTCGGAAAGCAATGATCAATCGCTTCTCTTCGCTGGCGGGAAGGTCGAAGACCTCAATCACGGGACCGGTTCGGCTGACGGCCAGGTTGATGACTTCCTGGTAGATCTGCTTGGTGTTGCTCGTGGCCTTCTGCCAGAACCCGTTGTCGGAAATAAGCTCGAGGCGCGATTCCTTGGGGTCAGTCTCCTCTGGCGACTGGCGGAACTGGCACTGATAGACGAAGTAGCAGCGGAGGGTGGACTTGGAGCCGTGATTGGCTCCGAGGGCGCCAGGAGAACGGAAGGTCTCGACCCTGAACTTGGTCTTGCCGACATGGTCAAGGTATTTGGCCTCAAGTCGCTCCTCGTACCTGGGGCCGTTCAAGCCAGTCTTTCCAGGCTCACTGGTATCGATGTAGATGGCATGGTCCTCGGCCTCCATGTCAAGGCGGATCTCCTCTCGCTTGTCTTCGCGGGCAAGCGCCGCAACCTTGGCAGCATACAAGGAGGTGATTTGGCTCGCAATCACGCTAGGCTTCTCCAAGTTGAAATATACATCGTCAATACCGAGCTTTTCATAGAAAAACTCGATCTGATCATTGACTTGAGAGGCGGGGATCAAGCCAGCCTCCTCAACAAGTTTTGTTACTACAACACATTCAAGTTAGTAAGTTGTTAGGCTGTTTCCATCAGACAAACTCTTAGATTGACGCATACCTTCAAGCTTCTGGACTGGCTTTTCCGCAAAGGTAGGGGCGATATAGCCCAGGGTGGGTTTCCTCAGAGGCTGGTGAGGGAGGCAGATGTGAGACGGCTGAGGGGAGGGGAGGCGGCTCTCCTGTTCCTCATCGCGAAGATTCGCTACCGCCTTGGCAACGGGGGCTGGTAATGAAGACATGATTTCGGAAGGTTCAAAAGGGTCTATATACTCTGGAAACCTGTCCAAAGATGTGTTAGTGACTGCTATGACAGACATCTTGAGAAGGACAAAGCCTTGGTCAAGGCAAATTCAGAGGTAGAATCTCTAGGTGAGCAATGAAGAAAGATGATGAGTGAATGCTTGGAGAGAAGACCAGAAGGGCCTAAGGGGAGATGCCAATTGTAGCATCTTTATATCCTCAAAGGCCCAGAGTCTGTAGTTTCTCACTCGAGAATGACTCTTTCTGTGCTTGTGACATTTGCCCTTGTCCCAAACAGGTATCCGTAGGGGATGCAATTGATAAGGGATCTAGCCGGATGCAAACAAGACACTCGTATAGCGGTCGTTATCTTAGAGCTGTACTGTACTGTACATAGCTTGCAAGTTGCTGACCTTCTTCACCGCTGCTTCATGCACCACTCAAAATAACCAGAAAGGGGCTTTCTGGAATATTGATATCGATATCAACAGGAGGCAAAAATAAAACTTACAGTCCAATGTCTTAGGACCTTGGTTTTTCTTGCTTTGAAGACGGAATGCTGCAGAGGATCAATCGCGTTAGTGACGTCATAAACAGAGCGCAACAGTCTTAAGAGGCTTAAAAAAAAAAAAAAGAAATCCCGAGCAGAAGAACCACTGTGAAACGGAGACACCGAGGCCTTTGCTCATAGGAAGAGGAATTGAGGAATCAGGGGATAGTGTCTCGCGGTACTTTTTCAGACACTGCCAGCTTGGGGACGAAATTTGTGTGTGTGGTTGTGTGTGTAAGCTGACTGAGGCTTCTGACCCAGAAGGCATCTCAGCCTCGAAATTACCAGCCAGCGACGAGATAGCGCTTCCCCACAAGGCGGTAGCGGAATGGAGGGGGGGAAGGTTCAACTGCCGTCGTTGCAGTGTTCCTGAATTGAGAAGGTGTGCATGGATGGGCCAGATTAGAGAACAAAGGGTGACTCACAGATCGTGCTTGTGGTGGGACTGCGAGGAACTCAAGCGGGCGCAGAACAACAGGCGATTAGTATACGAGCTGAGCTCAAACTTGATGGATGGCTGCAGGAACGGTGGTGGAGAGGCGGCTCGCTAAAAGATAGGGGGATGATCCGAAAAGTCCGTTGGGAGTTTGCTGCCGGTCTTGCGTCTTCTGATAAGAGCTACAGGTAGGGTTGGTGAATATCAAGCCGTGGCTGCGGGAAGATAAAGCGGTAGGGCTTGCGCTGAAGAGATAGCAGGAAGGATGATGATTGGTACCCTGGCTTGGTCAACAGTGCAATTGACTTCCTCTAGGGAAAGGGGTGGTAAGGATGCTTTAGATGGCGTTTCGAGAGAGGGTTCGAGAGACCCTGGATCTTAGATCAGGGACATGAATGTGGAAAAGTCTAGAGGGCTTGTGGTTGATAGCTTTTATGCCAGGAAGCTCAGTGAGCACGTCGTGAAGTCGCTGGTGGGTGCCATGAGATGAGAGAGGGAATCGAGGCTTATATACGAAAGCTTAAGAACAAGAAAAATAGGGGACAAAAATTGGAAGAAAAAAAAGATACTCGACTTGATGTACACAATAACTGTGGCCAAATCCTAAAACTAGCTTAGGTGATAATAGTCACCTGTAGAGCTCGATTGTTTGGAAGGCGTTGTCAGAGCAAAGTGGGCGGGGGACTTATGACGATGGCGACAGAATTAGACGGAAGGTACGAGCCGGCTGAAGGGGCGGCATCGTTGGGAAGGGCCAGATGGACCAGCGTTACAGAACTCCAAAGTACAGCGGGAATACGCAGCCCAGCTGGGGAAAATTACGCTGTTGGAAACGCTATTTTTTTGCGACTCTTCTAACGGTGTAGTCAACGCAGGAAGTGACAGCCCGAGGAGGCCGGCCGCTCTTGCCAATAGGAGCTCCACTCGACGACCTTTCGGGCATTTGATGCTAGCTTTGGGTCCCTGATTGGTCGTTCACCTTGTACCTGGAAGGAGTACTCCGCATCGCGTTGGAAGTACACCGTATGAGCTGCGAGTAGCTGTTCGTACCATGCCCCTACCTTCCTGGTACTAAAAAGTGACTCTGTACTTTTTGTACCTCTAAAAAATAACCTGATGCCAAGGTATTCTTATTCCTGGAAACAGGGTATTCTACTTGCCCGCTGCGGGTCGATACTAGCGACTTCAAAGCTGCAGTCACATGTCATGTGAGCGTGACATGATTTCCGGCCTTGAACTCGCCAGGGTCACCTCCTGTCACCTCCTTTCGCCGTTCAACAGAATGATGTTTTTTTGAATCAACTCGCCGGCTACTGTCGACATTGGGCACCTGGGACAGTTGGGAGAGAGGCTTCGTGTTCAATGCCCAAAATCCAGACACCCCCGATATTCGGGTCTTACGAGTCGCATTTTCTTTTACAAATTACAGTGGTATTTTTTCTTGGTATCCCGCGGAGACTGAGCGATTGGGTCGCCATATCCCACGTTACTCGTCCTATGTTAATTTGCTGTGGCCCGAAATCCGAACACCCTCCGCCGGTAGTGACCGTGATATCAGGTGACAATTCGGCGGCGCAAGTCCATGCGTTTCGCCGACGCTTCCGTATGTGGCTCCGTACGGAGACGCTGCACCTTAGCCGCGTATTTTGGGAGAAACGCAGCTCTAAACGCAGCCCTGAACGCAGCCCGGCCGCGTTAGACTGGTGATGCAGGCGTCGTATTCTTGGACCATCCTGAGTCTCGGCGTCATACGAATAATAAACTCTGTCTCAATCTAGAGCCCCTCAATTCCAAGCTCCTATTTCGCTTCGAAGAATGCGAGGGAAGACACCCCGCCCCCCATGGATAGGACTTGGTCAACGAGGGGTCCTCAGCCATTCTCCCAGAACACTTTCAGGTCCGGTCCCGTGGTTGTGACACATAGCCACTGTCTGTCCCTGTGACTACTGCCAGGGGCACCGTAGCCATTCTTCACCTCTGAATTAGCTTCACGATCCTTTTCTTTTCTTCCTCAACACGCGCATTACAAAGGTGTAGCTCAGGGATTTTCACCGCCGCCCGGCTCTGTCGGGTCCTGTTACTGACTCAATCTCAACAAATCAAGGGCATATGCCTGGGGGTAGGCCGCGTGATCCTCGATCATTACTAAAACCCTCCCGGAAGGGGAGGTATGCTTGCGTCTCATCAACGCCAGCCTCCACACGTTTGACAAGCATCGTGAGCTTCACCGTTCAAACAACTTTCAAACCACCTCTTCCTGGACGAAGTACGTACACTGTAGAGTACGTAGTACAGTACGTGAGTACATAGTACGTAATACAGGATCAGGTACTTTCGGGTAGCTCCAAGCTTCAATTGTTCCTGTTGCTACTAATTCCAAGAGCTGCCAGACTAATAGACTACTTCATGCTTGCCCCAGCCCCGGGCCAGGCCAGCTAGGGTCACAATGCCGGGAGCTCCTGCATGGGGCTTAGCCTTTAGCTTGGGTTCCTGCAATACCTTCTACTTTGGAGGCCTATTTTTGACCTAGTTTGACCTAGCAACTCCGCGTGCCGTATTTGACTTTTTTTCTGAAGTAGCCGAAATTTCAACTTTCACGATGGTTGGATCTGCGCCGTCAATGGCAAAAAAAAAAAAGTCTGGGGGATCTCATGACGGAGGCTCGAGCCAAAGGACGCATGCAGGGGTGGCACCAATTCCCGGCCAGAGCACGACAACACGTGCGCCCTGCTGAAATTGACGAATGGACCGGATTCCTTCCAGACCCCGCGATTTGGCCCTGCTAGCTGCACGATTTACGGTCTGGCAGGCCGCATTGGCGACTTCTTAGCCTCGAGGGTCTTTTTTCTTTCCTTTCAGGTCAGATCCCGGGAGCTATGGACGCCCCTCCCCCTTTCCCGCCTATTCGTGGGTCAGCTCGTCCGTCACGGGGCTCGAATCGTCGCTCTGAGACGCTCGGAGTTCCCAGGGAAACTCCCCGATCGGGCGGCGGACAAACAACATCTGCGTTTTTCTTGGAAAAAGAATATGCAATTTCTCCCTAGGAATACGAATAGGCAAGGGCTACATAACGCAATTCATCCTTTTAGTCACAGAATGCACACCGGCATCCGTACCTTGATGGTGAATCGACGCTATTAGGTACTTGTTTATGCGATGTGCATGTGCGATGGCACATTTGCGAGCGAGGAAGCATGAGATACCCACCTATTGGATCCGCTCCTGGCGGGTATGTCTGAGAACCCCGTTGACCATTTACCTATTTGCATCTGGAAGGCGTGTCTTGTCGATGCTCACGACTTGACGAAGGATGCGTTTCTCAACACTTGTCCGGTGGCGATTGGGACATGATACCGCCTCATTTTCAACAGCTGATGTTTGCATCAGGCTAGACCGTTGCTTATTTTGCGTTTTCCCCGCAGTCTCGGGAGGCAAGACCGAGTTCTTACGTTTCGATATGGAGGCTAACGCTGCGGGGCGTTATGAGCAGCGGTGTAAACGCTGGCCTGGTGTGTCCTTCCGGATCCGTGCTTTCGGTACGGCCAGATTCGGGGCTCAAAGCTCTTCTTGGCACCCGCACGCCTTGGAATCCCGCCCTGATCTGGGGAGCCACGCTCGGAATCTTGTTGTGTCGCGGGGCTCCACCTTGCTTGGATTCGGACCGCGTACGACTTCTCTAAGCCGGCGTACTCGGCTGGACCATACCCTCCAGGATCCGGGATGGATCCATCGATGCTGGTGATGGCTTATTGATCTATTATGCTAGCCACCACAGAGCTTGACGTTTGACCGTTACGCCCCCCTGCAGAGGAAAATGGCAGCGCAAAACTGAAGTCGGTTGGATTTTTCCGTTTTCTCCGGGCAAAGAGACGCAAGCCTCAGGCACGCAGTGTTCTAGACTTGCTTCATTTTTTGTCAATATTGCGTAAGAGAATACACAGACCCACATTAGAGGATCATCAATACATACGAAGTAGATGTAGTTTTTGAGGGGTTTCGTGATGCCAATGTTCTTTGTTAGTTAACGATGCAAATTTTGGTACTGTATATACATGGCATGACTTGGGCGGAGCGGTCTAGATGCTCTCCATCAAAAGTCACGGGGCTTGGCAAATTTGCGATCTCTCCACACCTTCTGTTCCTGTCCTCTTGACACAGTCCGGGGAACTGCGAATAAGGGTAAAGGGGCACGGTAGGATCAATAGGGCTGACGACTAAGCCGGTCTAGCTGTGTCCAGCACCAAGACTAGCCAACTACCTACTAGTACTCATTACGAGAGGACCCCTTTCTCTACAAGGCCAAGTACGGGGTACTACGAAGTAGCTACCTATTTGGTGAAGAGGTGCCGAGAATGATACTTTGCGCCATCTTTTTGCTACCCCCAACCACTACAGGTTTGTTGAGCGTTTGTTTTTCTTGCGCAATACGCTGGTGGTTAGAGGACAAACGCTGTATTTACGCTGCCCAGTGCATCTGCAGCGTTCCCCGTGCCGGGACCAAGCACGGAAGCTCGCCGTGCCTCAGCGTATCAATCGCCGGTACCCCGCCAGCCCCGCTCCGGTGTCACGGCAAAGAGAATCGCACTGAGTGCCACTGGCCACTGAAGGAGGAACTGTCACTGGCTGCGAATAGCCCAGTACCGAGGTACATAGTATCGAAAAATTGGATTCCCTCAAGCAACACCGAAGGTATCCGTCCTTGCATCTAGAGAAACACTAGTGGATTAGAATTGGAGCTCTAATTCTATTTTTTACTATTCTTGGGGGGCGGTAGGAATACACTACGACTCTAACACGACCAAGCTTTGAGAAACGTGGACAAAAGAATTTTTCCTGGATTCTTTTTTTCCCAAAGTTGACGAGACTTGCGACAATGCCAAGCCTGGTCCCTCAATTGAGGTACAAAGTACACCACGTTTGGCGGGGCAATTGCGCAGGTTACACTGTCGAGCAGCCACTTGGGTCACCCGGCACTTTGACATCGAGCATTCTGCTGCGCTCATTGCATCAACCCTCCAAACGTCGAAGACTTGTCAGACCGGCAGTACGTATCCCTTTTTAGATCAATTTATGTGCCATGCATTGTCCCCTCCAGTACTATGCAAGTGATGCAGGTATGTGACAGTCTTCGCCACCAAACGCAACATGTAGACCGAAGCTTGCGCGGTTACTGCCTCTTTCTTCACCCTCGACCTCGATCTCGCGCATGCATGTTATGTATCAAATCTCACTCGCACATCCGAAGCAAATCCTTTTCCAAATCCTGGCAACAGTCTACGCGTCCCAAGAAGAACTTCAGTAGAGAACACGAGGACCGGAACAGTGTTCCACCGTTTCGATACACATGTCCTACGATTCTTGACGTTGCTAACAAAAGTTCGGGAAGACCGACCAATCTCTCGACTCCATCCGGCATATGGAAAATATCCGTCTTTCAAAAAACGGAATTGTGTCCCTCCTTCGTGCTTCGTGACAATGTGGGCGGCAACTCGCGGCAATTAGCGCTTTACACATCTGGGACCTTCTGTAACCCCGCGAACTTAGCGATCTCCGCCACATCCATGATCCCCACGGCATAAAGTGGGAAAAAAACGAAAAATTCGCTCTTTTTCCTCGCAACGAGCCATTGGAAGCACCTTTCTTGCAAATCTTAATTTCTCCGGTCCTTCTTGCCCCCCCGGTCACCAGGTGCAATAGTGGACACTAATTCCGTGCCAAGTCCACATTCCCCCACCGATCCTCTTCGCTCAGTGCTCACGTCCGAAGTACTCACGTACCCCATCCTCCGCCCCCGGTGACCCCGCCATCCACATCCAAGCCCACATCCACTCCCAGCTTCCAGCTTTTGAGCGGTCTGCGAAGTAGCCCTCCATCCAGCCCCAGCCCCGGCCACCGATCCATCCATCACCGTCAAAGTTCTTCCTCTCACCTTGCTGGGCCTTCCCCAAACTGCAAAGTGCCCTCTTTCTCACACCGTACAGTGTATATACCATACCCCACCTCCTGACCCTTGAAGGAAGCCATGGCTGCAGTTGATACCTTTTCGAGGGAGCATGCGACATCCCTGGACCAAAACGATGCCCTGAGTTTCACGAGAAACGAGTTTATCGTCCCGACGAAAGCCGAAGCTCTGAGCAAGTCTCTGTCTGAGAGAGGTCCGTAAAGATTGCACACTATTTTCCGGTAGTCTCCTGCCCCCCCTCCCCCTCCGCCCTCCGCCCCTTTTCCCCCTCCCTCCGCAAGGTTCCTTCCCGTGTTCTAGAACGATCCGAGCGCGCATGCTCTCTGGTTCCTGGGTATTGTGGGTACTGTCACAGCAAGGCAGCTGACACTTTTTGTCTCGCTATGACTTGCAGGTACCGGTGTAGTCGACCCGAGTCAAGGGGATGATGAGGGCAGCAGACCGTGTACCTACCTTGTGGGGAATTCCCTGGGCCTCCAGCCAAAGCGGACGGCGACAAGGGTGAAGCAGTACCTCGACACCTGGGCCACCCAAGGCGTGCAGGGCCACTTCAAGCCGCTCGAGGGCAGTCCGCTGCCGACATGGCTTGACGCCGATGACAGGATCGCCCAGATTATGGCCCCCATCGTTGGCGCGGACCCTTCTGAGGTCGCTGTCATGCAGACACTCACGGCGAACCTTCACTTCCTCATGTCGGCGTTCTACAAGCCCGATAAGAATGGGAGACATAAGATCATACTCGAGGCCAAGGCTTTCCCCAGTGACCACTTCCTCGTAGAGACCCAGATTAGACATCACGGCCTCTCTACGAAGGACTCCATGGTCCTCATTGAGCCCGAGACGTGGGATGAGCCGCTTCTCACTACCGAAAAGATCCTAGCGGTGATTGAGGAGCACGCGTCTACTACAGCCCTTTTGCTCCTCCCCGGAATCCAGTATTACACGGGCCAACTGCTAGACATTCCCAGAATTACGGGGTTTGCCCGCGAGCGCGGCATCTTCGTCATTTGGGATCTAGCGCATGCAGCCGGCAACGTAGTCCTTAAGCTCCACGACTGGAACGTCGACGCGGCGGCATGGTGCACTTACAAGTACCTTAACTCCGGACCAGGCTGTATCGCCGGTTTATTCGTCCACTCGCGCAACAGCAGCGTGTCGACAAAGATCGAGGACGATGCTTCCGAGGGCGGTTACACGAACCGTCTTGCGGGATGGTGGGGCAACGAGAAGCAGACCCGGTTCGTCATGGCTAACAAGTACCACCCTGCGGTTGGCGCCGCCGGGTTCCAGATCAGCAACCCCAGCATCATCGACATCACCAGCGTCACTGCCTCTCTCGAGGTGTTCGAGCTCGCGGGTGGCGTCGGCGCGTTGAGAGAGAAGTCGAAGAGGCTAACGGCGTATCTGGAGGGCTTGTTGAATAACATGCCGCAGGATCTTCGGGGACTGTTTAAGCAGATTACGTCGACGAACCCTGATGAGCGAGGGGCTCAGCTGAGTCTACTCCTCTCGCCTGGTTTGTTGAACACTGTTATGGAGGAGTTGGAGAAGGAAGCTGTATTTGTCGATGAGAGGAAGCCCGACGTCATTCGGGTGGCCCCAGCGCCTCTGTATAACACATTTGAGGACTGCTTCAACTTCGTTGAGGTGTTCGGAAAGGCCTTGAGGGTGGCGATAGGTTCCAAAGAATGAGGGATGATGGTGGCAGGAAAGAGTATCTCGGCTTGGAATTGAGCTTGGGTTGTGCCCCTTTTCGAGGTGTTTAGCATTATGTAGCATTTCATCCCGTGAGAAATGATAAATGCAGCCATTCCCGAGACATTGAACTAATTTTACGTACGCCATCGCTCTTGAAGCTACAGGCAGGTCGCGAGAAAGGAGCTGCGTACGACGTGTTACAGCATATCCAGAGTCTCGCCAAGAGGATTGGATTAACCAAGGCGGAGTTGCTGCTTCGTCTCTTCTTGCAATTGGCATGTGTCATCCACGAGCCTCTCACACAGCAAATCCGGGATTCAGCTGCCACAACGATCGGCGTTTTACCTATTCGCAACGTCATCATTTTTATCTTACTTTTTTCTTCTTCTTTCGTCTTCAATATTGATAGATCGCCTTCGATAAATTAAATTGGAACCTCACGGGCGTGCACGAACTTCGAATCTAGCGTCGCTTGTTGCAACGGCTGGTCATGATTCGAGGTCACAGGCCCGTGAGCATGAGGCGAGGGTCATGCGGTCTGTTTCCGCATTCGTGAACCCCTCCCTCTCTCGTTCGTTCCTTCCCGCTGACGTCGGTTCTGTGTCACCATGTTTCCACGAACCTCACCTCGTCTCAGCCTCTTTCCCTCCCTCACCTTTCCCACCGCCTTGGGGTAAATTGTTCGTCAAATTCGAATGTTCTAACCAAGTTTGGTGAATTTCCTTTTTTCTTCTTTTCCTTCCCCGTCTTCCATCTCATCGGATCGCTGGTTCTTGGGCGTTGGGGTCGGTGTCTCTCCCATACAAGCATTTGCCGCGACTCATTGCATTTCACCGCTTCAAGCTGATCCAGACAACAATACGCATCACATGTGCCTGTTCACGATTTTCTAGACTTGCCATACGTCATGCCTTCGCATACATGGAATCCATTTGATATATAGACTCTTTCCAGGATTGTACACCGAACATCAGCATCATGAGGACCTTCCTATACCCCCCGGTCTCCGGCCTCAGCCCCTTCCTCCGCCTGCAAATCATCATCGCCACCGTCCTCTTCTTCATAGTTCTATACCTTGTCTTCGATCCCTCGTCCACATGGCCACCGTTCGGTCGGCGCAACCCATTTGTCGGGGAACCCACCGAGTCGGTGAGCTGGCACCGCTATGTCCGCGCCCCACGGAGTGATGTCATACGCCCCGTCGCCGTGCTCGAGAAGCTCACCAAGGGCCGCGTGCGCAACCAGCACGGCCTCATCAATGGGAGCGGACCGACGGTGCTGGTGAGGAAGAATGAGACGGCTGACGTGCCGAGCATCGTGGTGGATTTTGGCATGAATACCGTCGGTATTCTCTCGATTGAGTTTGCTCATGCAAAGGGGGACGGGCAGAGTTTGCCGGGCTTGAGGCTGGCATTTTCGGAGACGCTGAAGCACTTGTCGTCTACGAGCGATTTCTCGCGGTCTTATAATGCATGTTCTTTCTGCCAATTACGCGCATAGAGTTGGATTTTTTTTCAACTAACAAAATATATTACAGGCTCGCAGAGGCTCTTCGAATCATCTAACGCCTGGGACAGATCAGGTATGTGCCTGGGCCATATAACATTGGTAAATATTTATGTATGCCACAACTAACCTAGTTTCTTCCCCCCCAATAGATTGCAGTCAGGAAGCACAAGTACATCTGGACCAACCGGCTGGGCTGCGAAGAGTCTGGGAAGGTCTGCGCTGATGGACTTCACGGTTTCCGCTATGTTCGCATCTCTCTTGATGCTCTCAAGAAGGATGCGCCCTTGACTACGCCTCAAGGCACGGTGGCCATCTCATCCATATCTCTAAAGCTATCTGCGTTTCATGGTACTCCCGACACCTTCACTGGTATGTTTGAGTGTTCGGACGAGGATCTCACCCAACGGTGGTACGACGGCGTATACACAAACGACCTCTGTACCGATACGTTCCGTGCCAACGACACTGAGCCGAGAGATGCTGATAGTGACAGCCTCGACGGGAAGTTGGTGTTGCACGATGGCGCTAAACGGGATAGAGATCCATACGTTGGGGACCTGGCTGTCGCTGCCTTGACGACCTACTTGTCTCATGATACGAGCGAGGCCGTGAGGAATGTGTTGGCTGATTTAGCAGATCACCAACGCGAAGACGGCTGGATCCCACCAGCGAGCATGTGAGTGTTGGTGGGTTCTATACGACGAGAAGCTCAAGGTGAACTAACATTGACAACAGTTTCCGATACACCTTGCATCTGTTTGATTATCCCCTCTGGTGGGTAGTCTGCACATTCGACTATGTAATGCACACCGGCGACATGAAGTATCTCCAGAAGTACTACCCAAATCTGGTTGCGGTTCTTGACGGCTTTTATCCGAGTGTCATGAACAACGAAACTGGCCTCGTTGAGAAGGGCCGACGGGGCACTGGCGGCTGGGGCGACTATGCTTTTATTCGGCGCACCGGGCCTGTTACCTATTACAACGCTCTCTACGTGTATGCCCTCCGTCTGGCCTCTGTCTTAGCAGAGTCGCTCAATGCTACGAGCCATAACGCTAGCTTAAGCGACGCCGAGAGGTGGACCTTGCGAGCAGACTCTGTAAGTGCCGCGTTGAACGAGCACAACTTCGATCACACGGAGGGGCTTTTCTACGATGGCACTTGCAGCCGTGGCAAAGTATACTGTCCAACACACGCCCAAGACGGAAACAGCATCGCCATCCTCGCCGGAGTTGTTAGCCAGGAGATAGGCGGTGATCCGACGCTCCCCACCGCGCAAACGATCCTCCATCGCTGGGGCAACATCACGGCACGCGAATGGGGAAACGCCTACTACAGCAATTCATTCCTTGCAGGCGACTACGGCGACCGAACGTACGCCTTCATTTCCTACTTCGAGATCGCCGCCCGTTTCGAAACGGGCCTGGTCGACTCGGCGCTCGAGGAAATGCGGCGGCTTTGGGGATACATGGCGGCTCGGGATCCGGGCGTCACGTTCTGGGAGGGGAGCGATCCCAGCTACAATCGTGACTCGTTCAAGAGCATGGCGCATGGTTGGTCTTCGGGCGTGGTTGCGCTACTTACGAGGTATGTGCTGGGCGTCACGCCCGAGGGGCCTGGTTTCGTGAGGTGGAAGGTGAAGCCGCGCGAGGGTGATCTCTCGTGGGCGAGAGGGGTGGTTCCCGTTCCGGGGTCGAAGGAGGGTATTCGTGTGGCCTGGAGCAGGGCCGAGTCGGGGAGTTTCAGTCTGGAGGTCAAGGTTCCGCAGGGCCTTGACGGAGGTATCATTGCGGTGCCTGTTATCAGCAGGCCGGCGGAGGTTAGAGTTAATAGTGAGGTCGTTTGGGGGGACGGGGTTGGTGGGCAGTTTTCTGCGAAGTTGGAGGGCGGGTATGTTGAGTTTGAGGCGCATGGAACTGAATTCTCGATCGTGGTTGGCGCCGTCGAGGGAGGAGAGCTGTGACGAGGGGTTTCTGGGTTTATTCATTTTTCTTTTGGTGTTTGGGTTGGGTTGGGTTGGGTTGGCAGAGGCATAGGATATTTTGGTATGGTCTCTAACGTCTGGCATCAAATCGGTGGTGGAATTCTCTTTTTCACGATATATCATTTCTGGAGCATAGGTCTTCTCTGAATACGAAACATTTTGCATCCGCGTCTGCTCCTTGTCCGGAAAGTAGCCATGGAGATGTCGAGCGAGTTGGACTAGCACAAGCTTGACGTCGTGTTTAACTTTGGAGCTTTTCTTGAGAGCCGAAACCTTGTTTCTTGCTTTCCGTAACCTTCCTCGCAAGGAGTTTTTGCCACCATGATTGTCCATCTTGATATCACGGGTACATACTGCACTGCCTCATGTCACTGCCCCCTTTTCCTTCCACGTAGCGATTTAAACCCAAGGCTGGTTCAATGGCCGCGTCACCGCCTTCAGGGCGAACTTTGAAGCACCTGTTATAAATAGGTGGCACTCCAACCACCGCTTGGAAAAATAGAATCTGCCGCCACGATTCACGCCTGAGAAAAGATAATTCCTTTACGAGCTGATCGATTTAAAGAAGAGAAACAAGAACGTATCTAAAAAACGAAATCATAAAAAGGATGTTTGGCCTTCACGGGAGACGACACGGCGGCGGTATGTTTTACACTCGTCCAATCGGCGGACGACATTTTGGAACTTCTATCAGTGCGGATCGGAGGGGCGTACATCGTGGACCTTGGAGGTTTTCGCTGGGCAAGTTTAGTTGCTTTAAGTACTGAGCTCCGACGCCCTCTTCGACAAAGAACAATCATACTACACTCTGACGGTCCTGCTGGGGATGAGGGAAGAGAAAAGAAGCGGGCTCTGAGGGCATAGTTGGGCGGTTGATGGTGTTTAAGAGCGGTCCTCTCAGTTGGTTTTTGGATGATTCAAACTAGACGCAATATACATACCCCTTTCTGTTCTGTTCCGACTATTGCCACGAATTGTAGAGTGGGTAGCTGTGTCAAGCCGTTCAGATGCATGACTTTCCCTGTTGCTAGCTGAAGCGAGTATTTCGTCCAGCGACTTAGATGGCAGCTGTATGATCCCATTATTAGAGATCTCACAATGAAACTGGCAAGACCAACGTCGTTTGAGGCAGTGCTGTTCGACGTTGATGATCATGGTTAACACCTTGTTCTCCGACCTCACGAGAACGGGAAACGTGGAAGGGTGGAAGAGGGGCGCGAATATGGTATGGACATGGTATGTTGGAGCTAGAACCAAGGCTGCCTTGACATCTAGACGTTAATAAACTCGAGCATTGGACGCCCAACACCGGAATGCCAAAGACAAGCCATAGACGCCCTCGAAACCAAGTCCACGTTCACATCCGATCAAAAACTCCACCTCCCCCCGCCCGGTTTGCCCGCAATAGAAAAACGATCCCTTTGATGCGTTGTCTCTCTCCCTTGAGAAAAAAAGAAGAAAAGAGGTCTTTATTTTTCTAGCGACGAATTTCTTTTCGTTCGTCTAATTGCCAGCGACCTCCCCCCAGTTTAATCAGATCGCAACGCAAACCATATCCGATGCATCCGACGGTCCAAATCGTGAGCAAAAGCGCAATGAACCCCGATAAAAACAACCAGACCAAAGTTTCCCTTTTTGTTTCCACGGCCTTTTTCATCACTTTTACACCTCGGTCGTAACCTTCGCCTTGGGATTCGTAACCTTGACGCCTAATTGCTTCGCCCGGGCAATGATGTCAATTCGCTTCCTCGAGGAGACGTTGTGGGCAATCCTGTGAAAGAGACTATGGTCAGCATATCTTACTCCCCTTCTCTCCGTAGAAGGTCCTGCGATCGTCTTGGAATCCCTCCCCCACTTTCTTTCCCCCCGATTTCATGAGTGTGGAAAATACGTACTCGGCAGCGTGGGTTCGGTTGTGCATGAGGAGGAGCTCGACATCCTTGACGTTGCTGACGAGGAAGGCACGGTGGCCAGAGGGGATCATGAATCGGGTCTTCTTGTTGGAGCCATAGCCGATCTACACAACGAAAAGAAACATTAGTATTCCACCCCAGTACTCTCATGGCCTCCCAGGGAGGGGAAAACAAGTAACGTACCGAGGGCATGGCAAGGTTGCCCTTGAACCGCCTGCGAACACGGCTGTCGATACCCTTAGGCTTGCGCCAGCTGGGGTCGACGCACTTGAAGCGGTCGCTCTGGTGGCGGGTGAAGCGCTTCGTGCCTATTCAACACCAAACATGTCAACTTCCAACATTCCCCAAGAAAATAGATTTTCCATCATTCGAAATAACAAGACGGCCATCGAGAGCAGGGCAATTCGTGTCGGGCGTCGTCTCGGTAGACTTGAATCGGTCGGCCACGAAAAGAGAGGGGGTATATTTTGGTTCGAACATACGCTTCTTCACGATGGGAACGTGCTGCTTGGCGGAAACCATCTGGAATTTCGAAAACAAGAACAATTTAGTATATTCGCGAATTGATGGACAGATGAGGGTCGGGACGCTTCTATCGTACCTTGACTGTCGTGTTTCCTGTGTGGTGTTAGTATTGAGGGTGGATTGGCTTCGTCGTCAAGGAAAGGTTCAAGGGCGACTGAAGTTTTTCCTAGCCGATTTGACTCTGTCAGAGGGCTAGGGTAAAGTTCTGGAGGGACATTTCTGTGCGTCACGTGCGGGGTACTTTGTGTTGATTTTTCGAAGCCGCCATTTTCCCGCCTCACAAAAGTCTTGGTGGAAGCGAGTGGGGCTTCGAGTTTCTAGCTTGGCCAACCACAATTTGCATGGACAATTTTACCTCACCGAACCCACCGAGACTCACCGAATTGAGCAACCACACACCGAAGGCTTACAAGTTCTCAGCGAGATCAATGCATGATAATAGATAAGATAGATGTTTCTTATATAAAGGGAGATTCATCATTAGAAGGCGTAAAATCATAGACATGGAGAGGAAGTAGAGAATCAGAATCAAAGTACTAGTTAATATTGTCATCATGCCCATGCAACGGAAACCCAATGTCATCAACTCGTATGTCTGAACAGCATGCTGCCCTGTCCAATTTCCACGTCTATGTTTCCCTCGATTCCATGAATTAATAAAAAAACTAGACCGAGTACGACAAACGAATACGCGCCCCAAAAAATCTCTAATAAACATCGGCTGAAGTCTCTTATTGAGTGTGGCATTGTGCCTGTCCAGCACCATCTTCGTCCATATCTTCCCAAGCATTTCCAGCTCGAGGGTCACCCGAGCGAGCTCCCATCTATAGCACAACTGTATTAGCATTCGATGGCACTGCATACACGTATCTGGAAGGGGGAGCTTTCTCAAACTTACTTCTTCAAGGTCTGCGCCGTCTTCGTAGTGAACGTCGTCGACCTCCTCGGCAGTGATGGGAGGAGGGGGTCCAGGTAGGAGTTTGCTGAGAGCTTCGAAGTCGGCCTCTTTTTGGAGCCAGCCGTCCTTGGGGAATTCGATGTTGGCGATCAAGTAGAGGTCTCCCTTCTCGTCGCCCCGCTTAAGAGGCATACCTTCTCCAGGAACCTTCAATACGTCACCGGGGCGTAGGACATGGCCCTGCTCGCGGGTGATGTGAATACCTCGGCCATCGAGATGCGTCAGCACGGTACGGGAGAACCCGCCAAGAGCTTCGCCCAAGGTGACCTTGAGCTCGGCAGACAGATCTGAGCCGACTCTGGAGAACACATCATGCGGCTCCTCGACCAGGGTGAAGACGATATCTCCAGGAGTCTGATCGGGGAACTGGTCGGCCTCTCCCTCGAGAACAATGCGGTCTCCCTGCAGGGAACCTCGGGGGATGTATATCTCGAGGACCTTGGTCTCCTGCGTTGTACGTTTGCCCTTGCACTTCTTGCATCGATCTTTCTCTTTATAAAAGTTGCCAGAACCCTTGCAGTGGTCGCAGGGCAAGACTTCTCGGGTCAGGAGACCAGGGCCGACTTGGCGCAGGCCTTCCACAACACCGTGACCCTTACACTGTTCACACTGCTGAGGCTTAACCTTATCCTTGGCTCCGGTGCCCTTGCACTGGGAGCAGACAATTTGCTTGTTGGCAGAGAACTTGACCGTCTTTCCTTTGTAGAGCTCTTCCAAGGTGACGGTGTATTCCTGCTCTTCGTCAGGCCCACGCCTAGGTCGTCGCTGGCCAGGAGGACCCCTTCCAGGGCCACCAAAGCCGAAGCCGAACATCTGCGAAAGAATATCCTCCAAATCGGGACCTCCAGGGCCACCGGGACCGCCACGAAGGGCAGCCATTCCCCCGGCATCGTAAATTTGCCTCTTGTCTTCGTCACGCAGAATCTCGTAGGCTTGGGTCACGGCCTTGAACTTCGCCTCGGCTTCATCTCGTCGTTCCTCGGGCACTTTATCTGGATGGTGTTGCAGCGCAGCCTTGTTGACGGTAAGCAAACGTTAGACAGAGTGTTTGCGTTACAAACGGAAAGAGGGGGGAGGGTTGTGAGGGGGGAATGGATACTAGTTACCTTTCGGTACGCCTTTTTGATCTGGTCTGGTGTGGCAGTCTTTTCGACGCCGAGGAGTTCTAGCAAAACATATATCATCAGTTTACATGAACCAAAAAAAATGTAGCCAAGTACCTCAACAATAGCTTACCGTAGAGGTCAATCTCCTCGGTCTCTGGGGGAGCTGAGCTGGGGCCTGAATCTGCCATGTTTGTGGTGTTTCCGCGGTGAATGACGTGTCGAAGAGGTGACCTTTCTCTGGTGGGCGTCAAACGCGGTTGATATCCAGAGGGGTGATGGAGCCAAAAGAAGGCGTGAAGTCTGAAGAAATTTTGGCGGGGCTGTCGGGGAAGGCACTATTCTGATCTCGCATCAGAGGCAACTTTGGCGAGGAGGGGGTGGGGCCGGCTGTACCTGTTGCACCTATCAATGGAGGGAAAACGCCGACTGGAATGGAGTAATAGTTGTAACGATGTACCTTTAGGCTTCAGGCGCCGCAAGTCCTAGAAATGATGGAGAGAACTAGAAAAGTCGCCTCAATTCCATCTTGATTACAAACTCCACAGATTTTGGCTGAAACTCAGCTCATCAGCACGATCCAACAAAAAAAAATTGCCAAGCGACTGAATTTTTGCGTTTCTCCGGGTGACCAACGCCTCTACATTTCTCATCAAACGGTCAGCGCATCGTGCGGCCCGAACGGCTCTAAACGCTATCTGACTGGCCAAACCTCCCACCGGGGCGCCTGGGCTGTACAGAGTAAGAAGTAGTAGAGGCCCTGCAGCATAAGGCTTAAAGTCATCAAAGAATCACGACTATGCTAATAGGTTGATCAGTGTGAGGTCAACAGGAACAGGCTACATTGCTATAGACACAGGATGTAACCGCCCAATCAAGGCACACTTGCTTGAAATTGGTCCAGTCCTCAAGTAATTTAGGTTCTCTTGTCACCGAGAGGTATAGAATAACTGTTCTGGCTTGCTCTTATGGGAATGCTGAGCCATCGCTTCAATTGTCTTGGGGGATGGGTGACTTGCACATGCTGCCAGTCGACACAAGCCACATGCGCCACATTTGCTGTCAATATCAAAATGTGGCGATCAATACGAAGTACCAAATTCACAGTGTGGAATCGCGGCGGCAACTCACCTCACACCTCTAAATGAGAATCTTTCAAGCGCCCTTTCTCTGTTCAAGCTTCATTCGCGATACGCAGTTTTGCGCCCAATTTCATTCAATTAGGCCACGATGTTGGCCACCGGGTCTTCCCTGCCCGCGTTAGGTGGACCCCGGATTTTCGTCTGCCGATTATGCGCGAATCACAGCTCACAAGTCCTTCAGAGACCGCGGCCCTTCTCAACAACACCCGGATTATCACGTAGTGGCGGCCTTGGGGGCTTACTCCGTTCGAGGGGAGGAAAGGATAAAACCACCCAGTTTGCCCTTCCGAACACTCCGGCTAGAACTCGTTTTGCGCCTTCTCCTACGGGATATCTCCATCTTGGATCTTTGAGGACAGCCCTGTACAACTACTTGTTAGCGAAAGCAACGGGTGGCCAGTTCATCATCCGTGTGGAGGATACAGATCGAGTATGAATTAAGACTATAATTTCCGTCCCTCGAGAACTTCATTAACGTGCCGTCATAGTTAAGAATTGTTGGCGATGCAGAACAGAGACTCTTTCATGATCTCAAATGGGCTCGGTTAACATGGGATGAAGGTACTCACGCCACTCTTCCGAGCTCTTCTCGTATTATTTATACGTTAATTTCTAACGCCGGGCAGGTCCTGATGTTGGCGGTCCATATGGCCCGTATCGGCAAGTGAGTTTCCGCTCTTCGTGACTCCACTTGAGAATGTGACATTGGACTTACACGCAGATAGTCTGAGAGGCTTGACAAGTACCGCCCGTTCGCAGACCAATTGCTTGAATCCGGCCAGGCCTACCGCTGTTTCTGTACGGCCGAGGACCTCGAAAAGCACAAGGCACAGGCCGTAACACAGAACCAGTCGACGCGGTATCCGGGCACCTGCCGAAACATATCCGCAGAAGAGTCGGCCGAGAGAGCGGCCAAGGGAGAGACCCATGTCATCCGGTTCAAGGGTGGAAATACTTTCCCCTTTGTGGACCGCGTCTATGGTAGGTACGAGAAGAAGGAGGAGGAAGACGATTTTATCCTCATCAAGAGTGATGGATTCCCCACGTATCACTTTGCCAATGTCATCGACGATCACTTGATGGAAATTACCCATGTCATCAGGGGCGCTGTAAGTTTGGCTCTCCCTTTTTTTCTTTACGAACTACCTAGCGGTAAGGCTGACATGTCCTCTTAGGAATGGCTCATCTCCACCCCTAAGCACATTGCGCTGTATGATGCGTTCAAGTGGGCCCCGCCAGAGTTCTTCCACGTCGGACTCCTCACAGATAATGCAGGCCAAAAGCTCAGCAAGAGAAACCACGACGTCGACGTCTCGTCCTATCGACGCCGGGGTCTCTTGCCCTCTGCCTTGAATAACTGGCTTGTGCTTCTCGGCTGGGGTCTAGCACAGGGCTCGAGCAAGAACTCCGAACTCTTCACGGAAATGGAAGACCTTGTCAACAAAGTAGGTTCCGCTGGAACACCCGGGGTATCCTCTAGCCTTCTCAAACCCGTGATACTGTACTGACTCCGTCGCGCCTAGTTCTCCCTCAAGTTCACCAAGGGTAACATCAAGGTCAACCCTCAGAAGCTTGACTCTTTCCAACACAAGCACGCCGAATATCTCTTCCAGAATCCAGAGGCGCATTATCCCGTCCTTCGCGAATCCATCCTTACACCAACCGTAGAGTTTGTCAAGAAACTCGACGCCTCGGGCAATAATGCCGCCGAAGAAGTCAAGTCCTCTTCCGGCGTCGTCTTCGACCGCTCCCAGCACGGTGGGCTGATCTCCCATTTCGCCACCCCGGAATCGGCAGAGGAGTACCTCCTCAAGATGTTCCATATGAACACGGCCCGCTACGGACGCCATACGGACCTCATCGTCGAAAACCCCCAGCTTGTCTGGACGATCCCCGCCTCTGCCTACGATAGTCTTACTTCGTCTTCTACAGAGCAAGTGTCAAGCTTCAGCAGCACCCTCGCTGCTGTCGTGGATACCCTTCACCCTCTCTCCGCGTCCGCAGACTCCTCCCGCTCCCCCGAATGGACCCAGAAAGAGCTCCAGAAGGCCATATCCGAGGCCATCTCTTCCCTCTCATCTCAATATCCCACTCCCGAAGCTGCCCGCGACACCGTCTATGCTGCGCTCCGTTTCGCCCTTCTAGGAGACGCCAACAAGCCCTCGAAACCAGCCAGCGTCGTCTTCTACCTCCTCGGCCCCGAAGAGTCGCTGAAAAGACTTGCCGACGCTTCCAATGCTCTAGCGAGGGTTCGAGACTCGGCCTAGACTCGAGCCCTGAGATGTACATTTTCTCCCTTCTCACCTTCTCATAAATTGCATTTTTTTTTTTTTTAGAAATACTTGTGCATTACCCCAGGAAGGGCATAGAACGATAGAGCTACCCAACCGTGTTTGAACAGATCAAGTTTACACCCTGTATAATACAATAGACGATTTATACCGTTTACGTCAAGTAGCGAAATTTGTTTCCAATTAGATAGAGCCAACATGGTCGCATACTGGGCTGCATGAACTCGGGTGAATAATTTGCCGAAGCGCTGCTGAAAACAGGCAGCAAGGCTGCAGGCGGGGACTCTTCAGGGAAGCCCCCGTTGCTATCAGAAACTATCAGAAACATCATCATGACAGCTCAGAATCAAGAAATTATGAATGCGAACCAGTCTCGCCGGCGGACTGATCTGGGTCCAACCCCCGTGAGCAAGACGAGGCCCAAGATAGACAACACGCTCGCTTATCAAGGGAGAGAGCTCGACGAGGATAGCATACGCTTGGTTGAGATACAGCCAGCCGAACATGATGCCGACTCCTTGGTCTGTACTCTACGCGAGGTCACCTTCGGCAGTAAGCCCAAGTTCGAGGCGCTGTCATACATGTGGGGTACAGAGGTAGCGGACGATGCCATCACGATAAATAACGTCTTGTTCGAGGTCAAAAGGAACCTTCGAGATGCTCTACTCTTCTTCCGTCGGCGGCTCGCATCCGGAAAAGCCCCGAAGTTGCTCTGGATCGATGCCATCTGCATCAACCAGGGTGATGTGGAGGAGCGGAATAGGCAGCTCCGGATCATGGACCAGATATACTTTAGGGCCCACACGGTCGTGGTCTGGTTGGGGAGTAGGTATGCAGAATTTCAGAGGGAGATAAATGCGAGGGCGAAGGCTGAGGAGGCTGAGGAGGCTAAGGAGGCTGAGAAGGGAGAGAAGGGGGAGAAGAGAGAGGAAGACGACTCATCCGCTAGCAGCAACAGCATCCAGCAGAAGATGGTTCGACACCTTCGAACGGACCCATACTGGGACCGCCTCTGGATCCTTCAAGAAATCGGGCACGCGAAGCAGCTCCGGGTATGCTTCGGCGACGAGGCCTCGCCGTGGGACCATTTCATGCACCTCATCACCATGCACAACGGCGATGGGAACACGGGGCCGCTTCGGCTGGACAGGCTCCTCCGCCAGGAAAAGTACAACGACTCGCATACCCTCAAGAGGCTACTCGAGGAACACAGAGACGCCAAGTGCTCCGAGCCGAGGGACAAAGTGTACGGGCTCGTCGGGCTTGCGACGGACGCGGCGGATTTTCCGATGGACTATAATAAGTCCCTCTACGAAGTGTGGAAGGATACGATGGTCTTCATGAATCAATGGGACTTGTTCAAGGAGGAATCCCAAATCATCTTGATCGGCGCGTTGGTGAAGAGGGCGCTTATGGAGGACCACAGGGACCCCCTCAGTCAGATTTCGAGCGGACACGAGGATCAAGTCGACTCGACGCAGCTTATCGAGAACCGGAATAACCCCCTTGTCTTCTCCCTTGACGCCGTTCCGCTTGGGTGCATCACCTACGTCGGACCTTTAGCTAGTGATGTTATTTCCAGGCCCAGCGAGGCCTCAACGTGGCGCATGGCCACCCAGCGATGTTTCCCGGCGGATGAACGAGGGTCAGCTCATCGGGAGCACGACAGTTTGTTCTACGCGCTCCTCGAATCTGACGAGTCAGAGATGGAGATGAAGTGCTTCAACAGGCCGAGTACTGTCGTCTGGAGAGACCAGGGAACGCACCGCACATACCCTCCCAGCGCGCAAAAGTATATCGAGAACTTTCACAAGATAACAGGGGCTTCGGCCGCCCAACCGCCACAACAGGCAGCGGACAGATTAGCTTCCGTTCAGCCTCGACTCTACTTAGCAAGAAAATACGGCGGCCCCACTTCACGGAAGATGGGTGTTGCTTCAGGGCTTGTCCAGCCGGGAGACCTCGTTTGCTGGGTCCGCTCATCGAGAAGGGCCCTTCTGGTGAGAGCTGTCGATGTGGATAATTGGTGTGCGAAGCTGAGGGTGTTCGGCACGGCAATGGCCACGGAGGATCTATGTGGTTGGACGCCGGACTACGACTACGCACAGCGATGGGAATCGCTGAAAGAGGATTGGAATCTGGGAGTCCAGGTTGATGCGGGAACGATCTTCATGCTTTTAGAATAGATTAGGCCTTGGTCTGCTAGCACGCTTGTCCTTAGTACCCCAGATTTCTGGAGAATGTAAAGGAGGAAACCATATTCGCTCCTTACTGTATAGATTCGACATCTGCCTTCTACTTACTACCACAATTCAAGAACCCTTCCCTTGTTCTTCACATCGTCCGATCTCTCCCGCCTTCCCAGACCCATCATGCCATCTATAAGGACCCGTCGTTTCAGCCACACTCCCAAACAGAACCAGACCCCAAACCTTAAAACGCAAGACCTCACCCCAACAAGGTCAAGCGTTGCACCGACTCGAACCTTTTTCCCACGCAGGGTTATCTTTTTTATCAAGGAGCGAAAAAAAGAAGAAGAAGAAGAAGAAGAAAAATAAAAAAAGGTCCAAGAGTAAGTGGACCTAGCCTTGCAATCCCCACCGCACTCTTACACTCCCCTGCCTTGCCTCGTTCTCTCGCGGGTCCCACGATGGGTCTTGCTGTTTCAGATGGTGAAATTCAAAACCTTCCCGTTGGAGACCCGGATTACGAACTGTTACTACTTCGTACACCCCCGTAAACTGGCCCTCCGTTTTGTGGCCCTTATCAGCGCCACGAAAAAGCTTGTTTCCAACTGGGAAAAAGGGGGCCAGCTCGAGGAAGCTATCGTGCTTACACGTATCTTACGAAGTACATACGTGGACACTCGTCACACAGGGAGCAAAGCGAAGCAAAGTACGATGTACTGGACGTCAACTGAGCTTGGCACAAATGTTTCATCAAGATATCAGATTAAAACTAAGAAGAAAAAAAAAGGGACGAGTTGGTTTGGTTACTTCGCATAAAACGAGTATAAGCTTGGGAATAATAGAGAAAGAGAAAAAAAAAAGAAAAAAAAAAAAAAGGGCAAAGGATTTTTTCAAGATCCCTCGCAAGTGTTCGCCTAAGCGGACTCCTTGTAAAACTCCTCTGGAAGAAGATAAAATAGTCCCAAAATTCTAGGGAATAACCAAAAAAATTAAAAACATGAAAAGGGGATGGAAAAGGGGGTGGAAAACCTAAAGTCGAGGCTCCCAGAAAGACGATATCCCCACAAATGATTTCCATCTCCCGCAATTATGATACGCAACCTCGGAAACCCCCTTTTTGTAGTAAAAAAAAAAACATGGCAAACCCCCTTCTTCTCTCCACCGCTACACGATTCCAGATCGGAAATAAGGAAAAGAGAAAAATAAAGGATTGAACCTTGGTAATGCGAGACTGATTCCCCTGTTGTGGGGTGTGGCCCTCAAATAGGGTACGTCTCAAGAGAGGTACCCTATGATCTAAGTTGTGGATGATGTCGTTGTCCCGCCCTCGGTAGCATGCAAAGGAATAAAGGAAAAAGAAATAGATTGAAGAGAGATATGGAAGGGCCTAGTAGATTGAAGAATAAGGTAAGGATGCGGATGATGAGAGGATATCAAAACTGGCCTGGGTCGTCGGTGAAGTGCCATTGCTTCATAAATAGCATGGTATATAAACTAGGCAGATGAATAGATGAAGATAGGAGCAGGCCAGTAAATAAAAAGAAAAAAAATAGATGGTGTATTCTCCAGTCATTAAGTCGTAGCGTCGCTCGATGCGTATGTGTATGCGTATATAGGGGTATAAATGATCTAAACCTCTTGAACCCAAACCTACAATCCATCGTGTTAGCCTCATCTCATAAGCTGTAGCAGGAGTAATGATTCTGTTGACGAGACTCACCTCCATCTTTCCAATCTCCTGCCGTTGCCGCCGCGCGTTGCTCTTGACCGTCATGAGAACCATGTCCAAGTCGTCCTGGTCACCGAGCGTGATCATGTCGCCATTGGGCACATCATCATCGCGGACCTTGATCTTGAATCGTCGTCGTAGGCCAAACTTGTCCCTGACACGATCAACGAAGTCTGGGAACTCGATGGCGGATCCGATCATGATGTACCTTACATCCTCGGCGTGCACCTTGACGCGGACTTTGCGGACTTCTGGTCTTCTCGACTGGCCTCTGGAAGAACCGGCCGACATGGATCCAGTATTCGCCCTGCGATTGCTGACCATCTCAAAGTCGCCTTCATCAAAGGATCCGTCGTCGAATTCGCTTCCCTCATCGTCCTCCTCCTCGATGTAGCGGGGTACGTTGCGGCGGCCTTGTTGACGGCTGCCTCGGGGACCTCCATTACCACCCTGGTACATATCGTAGACGTCGTCAGCGTAGTCCTCTTCTTCATCATTACGCTGGCGTTGCGAGTAGGATCGTTGGGGTGTCGAGGAATTGGACCTCTGAGGGCGGCGTCGGGCATCTTGGGGTGATGACGTCTTCTCGTAGCGATTGTTGACGGCTCGGTCGATATTGAGTTTCGAGAGGGTCGGCTTGGGTCCATTGCGCACCGAAGCCCCTCTGCTGACACCACCACCACCGGGACGGTCGTTCTCCGGTGGAGGCGTGGGAGGGAAGACATTTCGTGAAGTCGGCGGCTCGGATTGTTGTCTTCGGCTCTGAATGCCTGGTTTCACGAGATTGGTGGCTGCAAATGAGATGTTGTCGGTCGGTCGGTCGTCCTTGGCATCGCCCTTGCCAGCCTGTCCAAGAAAGGTCATATTAGCAATTGGATACCCAAACCCGGAGAGAGTGATTTCTTTGCGTACATTCTTTATCTCAGACCCAGCGAACCCGGTGAATGCATTGGCACGGTCTGATGCGGCTACGAGCCGGGCCTTTCCTAGGTAGTCCTTGGTCTTCAGGTTGCGGACCTTGGCATCGTTCGGACGGTAGACAACCCCGACGGGGATCGAGAAGACGGTGTAGCCCTAAAAAGTGTGAAACAGCAATTGATTAGTACATGCCAAAACTGAGTCAAAGTCGCAAATTGCCAAAGCCAGCTGCAAATTGTCCACGCACCTCAGCTTCCTCGCGAATGGCCTCGTCGATGACATTGTGGTCCTCGACGACCTTCTCCTTGACGGCGTACTGGAGGTCCTGGAGACCGGCATCCTTCTGCTGAAGGTAAATGTAGCACAGACCCCGGTTGAAGAGGACCTCGCAAGAGTAAAGCTTGAAGAGAAGGCCAAGCTGAGCATAGTCGATCATTGTGTTTCCTCGGAGGTAGAGCAGGGTATCGTTGAAGTTGGCCAGCGCTTCCTCGAAATCGCCGAGCAGGAAATTCGAGACGCCTTGCTGGAAGTAGGCAACGGCAAGGTATTGATCTAGGCGGATCGCTCGTTGGTAGCATTCGACCTAGAATTACAATGTTAGCTCCGTGAGGCAGAGGGGAAGCCGCCCGTTGCTGGGGGTAGGGCGGTGTTAGTGGGAAGTGTCGGGGCCGATGCCTACCGCTTTCTCGTGCTCGCCTAAAGTGGCGTGGATGACACCCATGTTGAATAGAATCTTGGAGGTGTCGGAAATGTTCTCGAACTCTTTCAGGGCATCGTCGAATTCGTTGTTGTCGTACCGCCCAAGGGCAGCGACCCACGTCTCGATTTCCTACAACATCGTGGGTTAGTATGCGACGGGATCCCACAAGCAAACCGCCGTTCCCTTGGATTTTGAACAGCGAGAAACAGCACACGTGGACAGTCAACTCCATATTCGACGCTGGGCTTACCTGTTTAAGAGACATCGTGGTACTTCAACAGAGGGTAGACCTCCGATTTGCTCTGTATCGGTGGGAAGGAGAGGAAGGAAAGCGACGAGCAAGCGTAAAGCAAGCGAAGAGCAGGCGTAGAGCAAACGTCAGGACAAAACGAGGACGAATTGCAATTACAATTCCTCGTAGGTAATTGTCGCCAAATGCGACGAGCAAAAAATTGGTGGTGATCCTGGCTTTTGGGCAGTCTTGGGTGTTCGTGTGCCTGAGTGTGTTATGAAGTAGGAGATCCAGGTCAACCACGGAAGGGAAGTAGTGAGGGGTGGGGAGGACTTGGTTTTATTAAGATTGATCAATGCTGGGAGAGTCTGGGACTGGGCAGGACGGGCTGGCAGCAGGCCGTGCTTCGGGCTGTTTCCGTTTTACTGCGTCGATGGTGGCAGCGAATAGCGAGGGAGGGGGAGGGGAGGGACAGAAGACAAGGGATAATAACAGGCAAGGGATAATAACAGGCAAGGGACAGGACGGGTTGGACAAGGGAAGGGAACAAATAGGAACGAGAAATGGGAGAGAAATTATTTAGTGGACTGTGACATGGAGTTTCCCCGCTTGGCAGCGCATTCCAAAGTCGCTATTAGTAGTTTAATCCCACACCACAACCCAAGACCCTCCTCCCTTGCGCTGTGTTCTCGTCTGCTGTGCTGCCCTTCTTCTGCAGGGTTATTAGAGCCTTGGCATGAGTGATCTCTGTCACTGGCCTGTTCGGAGCTCGAAGTTTTTTTTTTTTTTTTTTTAATTCTTCGAAATTGATATTGTTTATTGACGCCTTAAAGACAGTGACTGGTTGAACATTTCAACCCCTTGCTGTTTAAGATTTGAACAGAGGCGGAGGAGAGAGAGACTACTAGAGGCTGGTGGAAGAACTCTTCGCACCACAAGAGATCGCGCTGGTCTCGAGTTGGGTTGCCCAGGTGGCAGCTTGACCAAGGATGGCGGCTCGGGCCAGACAAACCCTTGAACGAGGATGTAGACAATCGCGGAGAGCAAGGAGGAACACCAAAAGATGATGAGTCGACTGTGATCGCCAAACGGATTAGGATGGGCTGAGAAGTGGTTGCACGTTGTCTTCTTCCGGAAAAGACTGGCTAAAAGAGCCCCGTCCACTGACGATGTTGTTTTTTTAAGAAACTTCAAATGATGGAAAAGAAGGTGGGAATGGGGATCCTGCAACGTTGGCACATGAGGAACCTGCAGATTGGATGGTGGGAAGAAAGGCTCAGCGCCTAAAGGGTGAATGCGAGAGGCGGGATCGATGGGATGGAATCAAATCGAGCCCAAACCAGCAACCAGAACCAGCCCACCCCAGCCGGTGGGAATATCATGCAAGTCGCCTCACGGCTGGGATTATCATGCCCCATGGACGTTTCCAATCCTCGTCTTGGGACGTCATGGGTACTTTGGCACTACGATGAGGTGCACGAAGTACGAGGCGCTCAGTGTCCAGGACGGGCCAAAGCACATCGAGGCAGCGAGTGTACCAAGCACTGGAATTTGTGAGGACAGTGTCAGTGTACCACAAGTAGTCAGTACGCAGTAATCCACCCCAGTGAAGGGGTCCTTGTGGCTTGGCAAATATTCTCCTAACGAGACGGGTAGTTTTTAAGGTTAGAGTACCTTCGTCGTATCTTCCAGGTCCCCCTGGTCAAGCCCTCAGTACGGAGTACTCAGTGCTGAAATGGTGCTGGCTTATGGACTCTCTGGCCGGCCCAGACCGCTTGATAACATCGATCTTGCTGTCCAGTCAGTCCCACTGTCTCGACCTCCTGCAACTGCTCGAGGGGGTGGCGTCAGGGCTGTCCATCCAGGGTCCGAGTGTGTGTGGGTGCAACATCGACCACCAATTCGGCAACACCATCTTTGCCAAGCGTCCTCAAGAAGACACTGCAATGCTCTGGACACCAAGCCACAGTTTTTTGTCGACGAGCTCACTTCGAGTATCGCAGCGAGTGAGAACATATCGCGAGGCTCAACCGCGGCCGCCCGGATGGACTGTCCCTCGATCCTCTCAACATGCTGCGATGTCAATATGACTCCCAATTAACCGATGCGGCAGTCGAGTCTGGGAAAGATTACTCTGCTCCCCAGATCAAGGCCAGACTGCATATCAGCTAGCAGCCCGCCTTTCACTCTATTGGTTTTATTTCCCCCCCCAGGAACGGGTAGATGCCGGACCTGTTCTGCATACGTTCAAAAGGGTTTCCCCTTCGTACTCGGCATATCGAATAATTCGATCAATGGTATTTGATCCTCCGACTCGTTTCTTCGGCGTCTTAAGCTTCAGAAAATCGAACCACTTTCTACCAATACAGGTAATCCTGGTATGGGGGTGTGTGCCCCGTATCGAATGTTCGATCAAAAATCCCGGGGACCAGAAAGGAATACCAAGCCTTTCCCGTCACAATAAGCCTATCCGGATTCTGGTACAGCCTGTGATACGTGTGTCTTGATGCAGACCATCGAGGGCACGGAGTAATGGCGGGGGTGAGGTACAGGATACAGGGTCGATACTCCGTTCCCCTGTCAATGCCACGAGTTGAGCACTGCGTCTGGTGCCTGGATGCAGAAGTACGGAGTACACAGGCGATGAGGAATATCGCCAGGCATTGCGGCACTCGAGCTAAACCCGAAGGAATACGGTCCCGATACGGTCCCCACTGATGACGCTTGATAACTCGGCACGCTGGAAACTCTCGATTTCGTCCAGAAGGTCATAGTGCAAGAGGGTCCGGTTCCATCGATCCCCTTAGTGCCAAAGTTACGGCCACCCCTTTTACCACAAGTCCACGACCCACTCGTTTCAAGTCGTTAGGAGAGGGCTGGACCATTCGAGACCACGAGGCTTCCTCCCTCGCGTCCAACTAAGGTTTAGTCCGTAACACGAGCTCTCAGGGTGGTTCACTTGCATCAATGGCTCAAGAAAAACGAAAAAAATCCAGCTTCGTGGCTTTCAACTTCGTAAGCCGCAGTTCGTCGGTCTGCTATCCCTGAATTGACCGGTCTGCGGTCATGAGATGGAGCTAGCCTGTTCTCCCATGTTTCCTAGTCATACCGAATAGTTTACACGACATCAATGGTAGTTCAGGACAAGGGTCGACAAGTGGGACAACATCATCAGTGAAAGTGCTTGCATCAATTGATGCATGTTCTCTTTCTTCAGTGGACGGACAAGTCGTCACAGCACGCTAGACTCTCTGTCCAATGACGTTGCGACCAGCAGGGGAACCACATCCGGTTCTGGTCAAAACTGCTCTCCAGCCACGACCAGATCCCCGTTAAGCGCCCACGCTAGCCAGTGGGATTTCAATATCACCATTGAACAGCGCAAGGCCAAGCCGTCGCTACGGGTTCATCGGAGGGATGTCGTCTGATGAAAAAGATATCACAGGATGGGAAAAGAGAAAATTGAGGTTTTAATATCTTTCGGGATCTAAAAATAGAACGCTTCCATGAATAAACGAGAGGGTGAACAAGACCGAGTCGTGCGAACCCGTGCTGAGCAGAAACTTCTTGTTCGAACCCTCAATCCGGCCGGGTTCCCTCGCCGCCATCTCAACAATTATGGCTTCATCGGATATCACTGTGATCACGCTGTGCTGCGCTGCTGGGTCATCTCCCAGGTATCACTCGATGGGACTACCAGCAGGGTCCCCCTCGAGCAAACCGCCCGTTGAGGATGTTCCGAGGAATGCTGTCTCCCAAACTGAAAATCCTTCTTCTCTCCAGGAGCACATCGTCAGCCACTCAAGATTAAGCTCAACCACACTCTGCCTTATCACCGCAGACGGCGTTTAATGTGGTGCCACCCGAAAATCCGGGTGTGCGATGTGTTTTCCCTACGGCTACCCTTACTTCGTACTTCCCAGAGCTGTCACGTTGAGAATGTGACATGCAGGCTGCACGATTCATCCCATGAATAGAGGGCACCCAGGGAGGGAGATATTTCCAGGAAAAGGGACGGGATTCCATGTGATTGAATTTTTTTCTCCTCTTTGGCCTTTTTGATTTAGTGTACATGAATTCTATTCCGACAAGTATCGATCAATTGATGTGTTTGCAGGACGTCACAAACCGTATTGATCCTTGCATTGCCCCAACTTTGGGCGAAACTCGCTTCTCCTTCATCCGGTTTTATGCTGCAACGATGTCCAACAAGGGTCCGGGGGCTCGTCAGCAAGAGGTGCTGGTATGTAAATAAACGAGCTTACTTCGCCCCTCAATCAATATCGAAATCTCAGTGTCGTTCGGCGAAGTATCCGCCTCGCTTTGTGAATTCCGACTCCTCGAAAGGGACCGTTCCCCCCTTGCTTGACATCCAAAGGACCTTTGCTCCATGGCATTGCTGAAAATGGGCTAGAAACTCCTCTCTCGAATATACCTTGTCACGCAGGCGTCTGAAAGGCTCAATAGAGAATGTACTAGTAGCCTCCAACATGGCTTGGCATCCTTTGCACGACAGGCCTATCTGGATGTCGCCGGTTACCATGTCAAAGTAGGGTATGCTCGAGGCCGCCATATACCTGGCGAGTGGCGGATCTAGAGTTGTGGACGTAGTCTTAGAAGATTCAGGAAGGTCTATCTTCAAGACCTCAGAACAGTGCGTTTTAGAGACGAAATGGCCTCTGCGTCTGCGATTCGTCTCCCACATGCCGTAGATACCGGGTATGGTGTGCAGCACAGGAATCAGCATCTTGAGCGAAGCTCGAGATGCACCCGTAGCTTTGCAGACCCGGGCAAGGGACAGGACGGCCAATTCAGGCGCTCTTTCTAAGCAGGGGAGACAACACTGCGTAGCGGTAGGCAGAAAGAAGAATCTTCCAAAGGCACCGCATAGGCTACAGGTCTCTGTCACCAAGGCTTGGTAGAGAGCGGATACTCCAACGTGCGGCGCCATGTCCGTCTTGAATGCTGCCCAGAGGCATTGTAGAGCGTGCTCGCGGGTCTTTCGATATTCCCAAATGCTTGCAACGAGCGTTTTCGCGCGGTTATTGACGTGGCTGAAACAGAAAGCTGATTGGATGTCGCACATTAAAAGTACGGCTGTTAGAAGTTCTGTGGGTAGAGCCTCAAGTTGGCCAAGGGTAGAAACGGGATTCCGACCAAAGCTTTTGAAGAGAGATAATTCGGCATCATCTTGGGCCATGTCGGAGTGCATGACGGCGAGATTAAAGTCTCGGCGATGGTAAGATACCACGCGAATGATGGCATCTTCAAGGTCACTCATCGTGACGGTATCATCAGTGTCGCTCGTGGTGATGGCGTCGTCGGTGTCACTCATGGTGATGGTGATGGGTTCTTGCGCATCCTTTCAAGCTGGTGTTTGTGAGTTAGGGGTGGAGAGCCTGAAAAGACCATTCCAATGTCAACATTCCATCTACGTCTAGAAACGCGAGTCGCGTCCATCTACGTGCTGAGGCATCGTGCCTTCCCAAAGCCGCTGCCATGTCATCTTTACTCTTGGAGGCTCTAATATCAATGTCTCGATAGGGGCCAGAATATTGAGGCTGCTAAATGGGCACATTTAGTGGAGTACTTCCTTCTGCCTGGGCCGAGGAAAGAGCGCTGAGAGGATGCATTTCACTCGACTGTCACTGACGGACATCTTCATGTGCAGTTTCATTCCCAACGGGAAGCTTCGATATAAATCAATTGTTATGCACGATTCCCATTGCATGGCGAACCTGCCATGTAAACGAATCGAATAAGCTATGCATGTGCGTATGTATATATCAATTGATGTACCTCTTATGCCAGGCGATGGGCCTGGCTGTACTTCGTAGTGGCCGAAGAGTGCATGAAGAATTTCGGCCGTGGTACTCCTTGACACTAACCCCAGCCATGAACTCCATGTTCCGTGTAAGCTGAGCAGGTTTACTTTCAAGCTAAAACAGCATATTTTCAACACGCTGCCAATGAGCGATATAGTGAGGGTTTCGTTCACGTCCATATGCGAAAAGAACATGTTGTTTTCCTTGGTAAAATAGAGCAACGGAGACCAATGGACGGCGGGAGCTTACAAAAGACCAGGAACCTTGATGGCTTCCTTCAAACTGGAGAGGTATAAAACACATCACCACCCTTCATCTCGAACCTCCGACTCATCGCACCCCCCAAGGATGATTGACTTGAAAGCACCCCAGTTTCTCTCCCCTCAACGGTCTTACAAAACGGTGCTCGATTCACAAACTTCCCCCGATCCCCAAATCCTCGCCCCCTTTCCGGCCCCTTAGGTGTTTCCAAGTTCTTGCATGATCTACATTGCACGGAAGCTTAAGTGGCTCCACGTCCTGGACTTCTGCCCTTCCGCTTCGACATGGGATAAGAAATCGCCGAGACGATCCCCTGTGGCCGTTTGGGAGGGGAGGAAGGGGACAGGGCTGAAGAAAAGTGGCTCGATGATTCTACTAGGCATGAAGCTCTTGCCATCCTTCTCGAAAATATGCTCGTTTGGCTAAAAGCTGAGATTACCGGTAACGAGGTTAAACGAAAGAGGGCGGTTTGGGGATATCGTGGCCTCAACTCCCGGTCCTTGCAGGTTCCGTTTCTGCCGAGTTGTTCCTCCAGAAACGCAAACGCTCTGGAATATCTCATGATGATCTACGATCTCTCTTCTTTTCCCCTTCGTCTAGGTGCGTTGATTCCGATTCGTACTCCTTCCTCTTTTGTCGTCTGAAGCCAAGATGCTAGTCCGTGTATGGGGCAATGCTGGGTCTCATCTTGGAAACGGCATTGCAATCCCATCGCACGATGCTACTTGATTTAAACTTGTTTCTATCTGACTATCCTACTCGGCACCTTAAGCTTAATCCGGGTTGGGGTCCAAGAATGAGCTGAGAAGTCCCAGCAAGGCGGCCACGCCGACATTTAAGGTGGTTTATTTGGCTATACACGCGACGAAGTCTATATCTGTCTGTCTCGTGTGATAGCCGTGTCGTCGCAGCCTAATTACAAGCCATGAGAGAAAAAGGAGGTTTGAACCCGGCCATGCTTTATACCTGTGGCATTGAGCCTTGCATTCTCCGTCGTCTGATCTTTAAAACATGCCCTTCTTTACCTCATCCTGCCTCTCCTCCCAGAGCGTTTTTCCAGAACACGAGCACACGGTCTTATCATTCTCCCATATACCCGCACTCCTAGCAATGATGCCGGTGAGGGTATCCTCATCATTCTTCAGCGGACCAGCGGAATCGTCTTGCCGAGTAAGCACCATGGCATGACCGATAACCTCCCACACCTGGAAAGGGTGCGTGATGAAGCCGCTGCCCTCGCCATTCTGGCCGACCTCGATGGTGCCTAGGAATCCCTTGGGCCCATCGCCCGATGATGTTGTCGTCCCGTTGGCTTTGGAAGCGGAAGAACCCCAAACTGGGCCCGTCGATGTGGCACCATCCTTGAGATCGCCGTACTCCCGTATCGTAGCTCGGTACGACCCGGCTGATACACCACTCACGGCCAGATCCACTAGGGTGAGCGTCTTGGACAGTTCTACCATTCTCGCCAACCCCCTTACGCTCCTTTGGGCCTTTTGGGACTCTGCATCCTCGGCGTCATGGAACGATTCTAGGATGCTTACGGCGGCGCCTAAACGGTGAATGCCTGTGAGTCTTCTTGGAATATGGGACAAAATTTTACTAACAAACAAGCACTGTGACAACCACGAATGGAAACGCATGCATCGCAAAGACAACGAAGACGTGATGAGCACGCCAATGGAAAGACTTACTGTTCGATGCACCCGAGCCTCGAAGGATGGCATCCTTCCCCGTGGACTGAATGGCCTTCACAATGGCCGACGGCGCAGCTGCGTTTTCCCCGCACGATGTCAGCCCACAAAAAGCGTCCCTGAGCGCTTGCGACGGTACGGCGCAACCACCCCATGCCGAAGATTTTTTTTTTTCAATGATTTGCTGGGGAGTTGGGAGCCTTGCGTACCTGTGCCCTCGACGAGGACCAACTGGTCCTTGAGGTTGGCGTCAACCTTTGTGATTCCTTGGAGTTTGTAGAGCGTATCTGAAACGTCCTTGACACAGGCATCGCACCTCATAGGTACGGCGAAAAGAGTCTGTTTCAAGTTTCACGATCAGCATCGACTCTTTCTACTTTGAATAAAAAATGGATGAGAACAACGGTGTGAAAACATCCGATTTTCGCCATTTAGGCATTGGGGTCGTTTCGAACTCACCTGAAAAGGCTCGGTGATGGACATGGTGTCTGTGGGATGGATGCGACTGGTGGTGGTGTTACTCGTGTAGAAGGAATGGGTGAGAAAGGTGATAGGCAGGATTCCCGCCGTAGTGTACAATATGCGCCGGCTACGAAGCAAAGGATATGGCGGGGTTGAAGACCTCGACGTGGTTTCCCTAATAAGTCTTGAGATCCATCTCATCGTGAATCCGTTTCCTGGACCTGCAGCAGCTTTCCTGCAATTTGTAATCCGGCCGGTGGCACCATTTGTGATGCTTCCCCATAGACCAAGCACTATTGGCGGGTTCCTCTCCTAGAGAACGACATTGACTTGAACTGCTTGGTAAACTTATTAGTGATGAACCCCACTAAAAAGAGCATCGAGAGCTTCAATGAGATCACAATGTCGTGGGGTTCCGGGTTCGACCCGCTTCCCCCCTGTCTTTCGGACATCCGAGATGGGCTAGTCGACACGTGATGATTATTAGTCATCCAACTCCAGAATTTTTGAGATACGAAAGTGAGGCCATCCAAAAAAATGCAAAGCTCATGAACAAGCTCACGACGCGGCGCGCTTGTCTTCAATTGATAGCGAAGCCAGCAAATCCACGACTACTTCCGGTGTTGTTCTTGTTCTAGAGCGGACGAAAATCGGCATTACGAGTCACAATGTCTCAAGTCATCGGTCCTGTACGTTCCATCTGACAGCTCTATCCATCTCCCCTTTCATCTTCCTCAAAGAGGTCTTCAACAATATATAAACTAACTCAATTCAATCCAGACACAACTCGCCTACTCCCGAGTATGGCACCACGTCTCCGCCAAAACCCTCCACCCAACCCTCTCCACCAAAAACGGCACGACCCCCCCAACCCTCGGCCGCCTCGCAAGCCGCATCGCCGTCCTCCTCATGGGCAAGCACAAGCCCATGTGGGACCCCTCGACGGACTGCGGTGACTACGTAGTCGTGACGGACTGCGCGGCGCTCTACACGACGGGACGCAAAAAGTGGCAGAAAACCTACTACCGACACAACACGCGGCCCGGCTCGCTGCGGTCCGTCACCATGGACGTGCTCATGGAGAAGTACGGCGGCAGCGAGGTGCTCAGGAGGGCCGTCAGCGGAATGTTGCCCAAGAATAGGCTGAGGGATAAGAGGTTGGCGAGGTTGAAGGCTTTTGATGGCGCGGCGCATCCGTATAAGGGGAATTTGATCCGGTTTGGGGATAAGGTTGTGGGGACGCCTGGGTGGGAGGAGGTTGCGAAGGCGATTAGGGCCTCGAGTGATGCGAGGATATAGGGTGCTGGCTTGATGTAGGGGGAGCGATGGAGGAGGGGGTGGCAGGGGTTACGGTTGGTAAGAGGTTGTTATGTTGTATCATCATGTACAATTACGCTCTGGTCTAATAGAGTTGGCATTCTCAATTCTCAGGAGTTGTCTCTTTGGCGGGCAAGTGAAAGAGTTTGATTTGGGAAGGGGGCTGCCTAGGTAGTTGTGGATGGAGAACATGCACGCTTCTCTATTAGGAGAAGAAAGCAGGATTTCTCCTAGGCAGTGAGTGAGAGCCGAGCAGGCAGGCAGTATGTCCCGACGAACGCCTCCGCTTTGCGCCCTACTCGACGAGAAGGATAGCCCAACCGGTGTTTAAACACCATTTCTGGATTATCCAATTCGTCATTGGGTCCGTTCTGCATCTTTTGGTAAATATCAAGTTATGCCGAGTTGTCTGGGATTCAAGGACGGGATAGGAAGAGGAAACGTGCAAGGAGGAGATGGAGTGATGGGTGGATGAGGATGCACAGCTTACGCCTTGGTTATAGGGTCTAGGCTCTCTTATGGTCTTACGTCTTATCAAGAGTACACGGGCAGGCACAGAAGAGAGAGATTCAATGTATGATTTGATACGTCACGTCGTGATATTGATCCTATTCTACCAAGGACCTAACGGGAGCTAAAAAGCAGATGCCCCATTGTGGAATCTTACACACTCCTAAGCCCTTGAAGACCCCCACTTCATGAAAGGGGGCCAGGGTTTAGGTTTACATTTATCGCGAGACCTCGACCTTGATAAGACCGTTGGGGTTTGATTGAGGGGCATACACCTCCGCATCTTTGCCGGTGTTCTTGTAGCCCTTGTGCCAGCTGAGGTCTGCAAGTAACATACGATTAGAAGTGGAACCTCCAACCTCGCGGGGAGAAACATGCATGTGAAGGGCGGGGAGGGACCTGTTTGGGTCTTCCTAAACTTACCAATCTCGAAGTAGTGCTTGTTGGGCAGGGCGAAAGTGACGGTCTGGACCTCTGGGACAGCGTCAAGGATCTGCTCGGACATCTTGTACATGGTATTCTGGACACTAGGGCTCTCGTCCTCAGCGAAAGTCTTCATGCAGATAGCCGTAGCATCCTCGAAAGCCTTGTTAAACTTGGGAGCCGCCTCCTCGACGGCCTTGGTGTCGGGGAACTTCCAGCTCCAAGTGGCATCGATGTCGGTAGAGAGGATCCTGTCATGGGTCTCACCGAGCGTGGTGAACTCATCGCGGACGAAGCCGTAGAACGCCGACCCCGTGCTCTTGAAAACGCTTAGGCCGGAGATGCCGCTGACGAGACTGATGCCGTCCTTCCTGGAGATCCTGGCCTCGACGTCGCGGGTGTTCTGGCCGTCCCTCCAGAACGAGTGGGTATGGGGCTTGCCGCCGATGGTCATGCGCGTCCAGCGGTGCGTGACGATCTTGATGTTGGCAACGTGGATGTGGGGGTACTTGTCGAGGAAGTGGGTGCCTAGGTAGCTGGCGTAGAGCTCGGGGGGGTTGACGGGGTGTTCCTTGGCCTTGATGTAGATGGTGTTCTTCATGGAGTCGGTGGCGACGACTACGCTGTTGTCGGCCTCGGTGTAGCTGGTTTCGATGTCTCCTTCCAGGAGACAGCAGACCGTCATCTCGGTCACAGTGTGGATGCCGGTGGCTTCGTCCTTGTCGACTTTGCAGACGCGGACATTGTCCTTGCCGTAGCGGGCAGCGGAGACTCTGGGCATCTTGGAAGTAGAGGCTTGGGACCGAACAGGAAGGGAAGTCATTAATGAATGTAGACGATGACTTCTCAGAAGAGGAGGTAGTCTGGTGGATTATAAGAGCACTAGTATTACTTCGTGCAAGTGAACAGAGCACAGGGTATATAGGAGTTGAGAGGAGAGGAGAAGAGGAGAGTTTGGAATCAGGTGTCAAGCAGGCACAAGCTAGCTACTGTTGGGGATGCTTAAGGAGCACGTTGCCACGGAACCGCGAGGGGAGAAGGAAATGGGGAAGCTGCGGATGGAGTTGAAGCAAACATCTTGGAGAAGAGACTTGGTGATCTATATATGTTTGGCTTACAGCGATTCAGTCAAAGCCAAATGAATCCGGGACTTGCACAGCTTCAATTGATCTGCATCCTAGCTTCCCCACACACCGGGTTGGATTGTTGTCGAGGATTGGCCCAGAGCGTATCGAGCTGGTGGAGCGCGGAGGATACGGAGTCGGAGTCCGCCGACTCCCACCTTTTGGGGGAGAACGTGCTCAAGGTCGGGCGACACAGAGCACAGCGCGGGCCAGAGATAAGATAACGGCGGGGAGATCAATGGGCAATGGTATTTCTATTTCTTTTTTTGGTATCAACATCGATCAATTATCTCGATACAAGTTGAAAATCAATTGAAGCTTCGATGCTGATCGTGAATACATAAAGGGGAATGGGAACATCAGGGACCATGGGGGTGTCCGATGTTGATTTGGTTTGGATAAAATTTCGTTATGGCTATTATTACTTCGTAGACTTGGGATTTCGAAGTTCGGCGCATCCCTTTGATACCCTTGGTTGAGTTCGGCGACCAGCGAAATAAGCTGCAAAGTAAAGTACGGCTACTGTAGGCGTAGAGATAATGAAGGGAGGACGGCGGCGCAAGGCACTACATAGCACTAGGGACCAGTCAAGGCTAGACTTGGATTGACTGATATCATTGATCCATCAGGAGGCTGATCTCAAGAAGAGCTAAATTCTCCCGGAGGAATACGGAACTATTCATGGTCTAGATCTTCCTTCACACGAGAGAGTGGAATAAGCTAGGTAGGGTCGTCCGTCTTGATCGCCCTAGTTCTCCTTGTTGATTTCCCATCAGTATCTCCGTGAGTCTAAAGGTCGAGCTCAGGAGAGCGATGGAATGATTCTGGAACGAGACAGAAGCAGTTCTGTCAAGCTAGGGAAAGTTAAATGTCATTTGAGAATTTGAGACTGTGTTTTATGTTGATTCTCAACATTTCAAGTGATCACATTCTTTCATTGATTAGATCAGCAATTCGAACTACTTTGTACCCGACGCTCGAGCGAGTCCAAAAGCTCTGGAAGCCGAGCCTTTCGATGTTGAGCTTCAATGATCAAGGCTGTGTAATACCTTTGCACACAGGTACACAGCTTCGTTGTACATAATAGCGACTTTGAGCTTGAGGTCTGTGTGCTTCCTTGACTGTGGCTGCGGTGTCAAATTCACCCATCCAGGATCGATCAATCATCAATCAAAGTCGGTGATAATGTGGGAAGCCCCACTAGTTGGCGGGCTCAGTGGTGCTGGAGCCAGTAATATTTCAGGCGCATAGTGCTGAGGCTCCAATGTTCAATGTTAGTTAAGCCTGCACGGCCTGGCTGGTCAAGGCGGACAGCTCCAACAGCCTGGATTGATCAATCCGGAATTGGATTGATGTGGACAATCTCAATCTCACCCCCCGCTACGAAGTACCTAATACTCCATCCACGGCGACCTAGGAATTGAATTGAGGCTGTTGAGGTAGGAGGATTAGATTCGTCGTGGTGCATCGCCTCGCCTCGCCTTGTGCCTCGTGCCTTGTCTTCAACGGCAAATCCCATCGTTGCACTCATCAGCTATTCCTACCATTGATCACATTCTAAATCTCCGTCATCCAAGGTAGCATCTAACGGGCACAGCATCCATCGATCCCTTACTTCGTACATTGATCTACATTGATCAATGATCCTCATACAAGCCTCGCTGTCCCCTAATCGACGACCACTCCTTTTGCTGCAGACTTGGGGGACATCCTCATTTTAGTCCACGGCCTGACATTTGGGTAGCCGTTGAACGCTCCTCTCCTCTTTAGATCCATCCTCCTGTACACCCGCCCGCTTCGGCCATGAACTCCAAGCCGTAATAGCCTGTACCCCATGCTTCCGCCTACGAAGTACGTCTCCGCCTGCCAGCTGCAACCCCCTGCCTGTGATTTACTTCATACACCATCAACGACCAACTCCATCCAACAACCTCCTATCCGCAGCGGACTTTGATTATTGCGACCGAAAGCGAGACGGCATTCTCGTGCTCCCTCAACACCGTCCACGTTGGTCAATTCGAATCCTCTACGGTATCCCCCGAGCTCGACTCCAATCGTTGCGACTCCACCCCACGCGCCCCCTCTTTGCTACCCAGCACCACGACGACGACTGGGCACGAATGCGCTAGCCGAGCGAATGTCGAAGGACCCTTCAAGGGCAACACCGTGTTGGGTGGACTCTAGACCCGGCCGACTACGTTCGCTATGTTGAGCAGCGCCGGAACTCCCACCCAAAAGGCGTACCAGCCTCAGCAGCCATCAGTAGCCAATGCCTCCCGCCCGAGTCTGGAGAGAGATAACAACAATGGTCTCCAACCGCCTGCGCTTCTCAGCGCATCGCGCATCACCACTGCCTCCGCCGTGAGTTTTGCCCCCCGGGCGTCCTCGCTGAATCCGAATACCGCGCCCGGCAGTTTCAGCAGCGACTTCCGCGTCCTCAACCCTACCCAGCGAGCCCCGTCGAGAACCGATAACTATTCGAGGGACAACAAAGTCCCCGACGAAAATGAGACCGTCGCCGAGAAGAACATAGCCGGCTTGAGGGAGGCCCTCAATCGCGAAATGAAGATCAAGGAGGGTAGCGAGAACATGCTCGAGGCCTTGAACAACAAGAAAGCCAAGCAGACCAAGGAACAGCGTGCCCGAGTCGAGGCGGAGTTGAATTCCTCGAACCAAAAAATAAAGGAACTGCGCCAGAAGATTTCCGATGCCCAGCAGCGGACGAGGGTCCCTCAGCCGACAACGCCGACGAGACAGCGGACGGGCGAAAGTCTCCTGAGCAGCAACGGCTTCCGCTCGCCACATAGTGTGTCTCGGAGCGGTGCCGCCTCGGATCTCGAGGAAGCGACGGAATCGCCAACCTTTGCACTGGCAGAATTATTACAGGCTCTTGAAGCTGAGCGCATGACTCCGGATTACTATGTCAGTAGGGCGAATTCGCTAGTCGATCTTTTTAAGCGACATCCAACTCTCAAATATGATCTGGTGTGGTCAGTCTTTGGCCTTCGGATACAAGTCATGTTGTTAAGCGACAGCCGGGAAGTCGTGGCAGCAGGATACCGAGTGCTCCGTTATGCCATCTCAGATATATCTTCATTGCGCAAGATTAGGGCCCTTAACACTGACTATCTAGTCGTAACGTAAGTTCTCAAAGCCACAGCCACTCTGCTTTTGTCATCTTCATCAATTCAAGTGCTTTTTGTCCTTTTTACTAATGGTGAATATAGTTCTCTCATTAAAGATAGGAAGGCTGATGTGGAACGAGAACAAGCTTTAAAGTTCGTACGAGCATTCCTTGATGTCAAAGACGGCGTCAAGGAAATCTCTCGGGCTGTCGTTAGGGCCATAGCCGCTCTTGCTGAGCACGGTGATGACAGGACGGGCTCGCGGGCGGCGCTTGAGGCCCTGGAACGAGAGGATAGACTCCGTCCGATCTGCATCGAGACCCTCGCTGAAGTTCTTGTTCGGGATCCGCCGCTGCTCCTTGCTTCCGGCGGCCTTGCTCCACTCTATGACGCACTTTCAGAGGGCACTTACAAGGCCCCAGAAGGTCTTACGGCTGCATTTCTATTCCTACTTGACTCGCCAAACAAGAGAAAGTTCTTGCAGCCTGGCTATAGCATCGAGTCTCTGTTTAGTCCCTTCACCGATCAACTTCTCGAAAATGAAGGGCTCCTGAAACAAAACGCAAAAGCTATTGCGGCTGCCTTGAACACTTGGCCTGGTCTCATGGCCTTGTCCATGTATGAGTTTCGCACCGTCAAGTCCTTTGTAGAATGCATGCTCTACCCATCGCTAGCTGTGAAGGAGACAGTTATTGACCTCATCTATTCTCTCCTACGGATCAAGTCGCCTGGCTGGGCCCAATCCTACCTCGCAGGTCGACGGTTGACAACGTATGGCCGAGTGACGAGTCTGAGGTCGGCGACAGATAAGATCGCCGTCGCCACAGCAGACGAGGAATCGGGAGAGCAGAATTTCGTCGAGCACTATACCGCCCTTCTCCTCACAGTATTTATCCGGTCCAACCTCCTTCCGGTCCTCCTCAAACTCACTCAGTGCAATGACAATCCAACCCTGAAGCGGAAAACAACCCTACTTTTAGGAGAAGTTCTGAAACTGTCGAGTAGGTTACTGCTGCCTAGCTGGAGTGGCGAGTTGCAGCTCCTACCGGAACTCTTTGCCGCGGCTACACAATTCGATAATGAGGATCACTTCAACGCAACTGGAACCGTTTACCAAATCAGCAGCGTTAGCAAGACGCTTTACAGGACCTCTCCTTCTGGCTCAGGGGGTGGTGAACTGACACCGACCAACACATACGGGGACTCAGTCGATGACCATCCCAAGGCGAACCCATCGGTGATAACCGATGACACGACATTCCGCCAGCTCCTGATCGACAGTGGAGTGCTTACGAGCTCGAATCACTCAAAATGGAATTGGGATGTAGTGATGAGGATCTTTGAGGGTCCCCTTCAAAACGGCAAGCGCCTAGAGGAAGCTGCCAAGGCGTCGAAATTCCTCAAGCGGATAATCAGTTTCTACCGACCCTTCAAGTACAAGTTTTCCGAGCTCAAGAGCACGCGGAATACGCAAAAATATGTCCGCGCTGGATGCGCTTTGATGCATTCTTTGACGCAGTCACCCGAGGGCCTGAGGTTCCTCGCTGAGAGCAAGCTGTTGAAGCAAATTGCGGAGTGCCTTGCTCAATGCGATCCGGTATAGTCTCCACCTTTCTTCACTCGTGAGAAAATACTAACTTTTAAGTCTGTAGGCAACTGGATATCCAACACAGTTCCCCATGTTCTCTAAGGACAGGCTTATTGATACCCTTTGTGGAGGATACTTCGCCATGATCGGTGTGCTTAGTGGTGATCCAAAGGGCCTGGCTCTCCTTGACAGGTGGCGCATGTTCAACATGATGTACCACATTGTTGACTTGAAGCAGCGCCCCGACCTTATCAAGCTGATACTCTCCAACCTCGACTATAGCATCAATGGCCACCCTCGAGTACTGCTGTCGAAAGCACTGACTGGTGGGACCATGGACATTCGGATCCATGCGACGAATGTGTTACGGAAATATGCAATCCGTCCTCTCTCGTCTCAGGAAGCCGTGGCCGACTCCAAGTGGGCAATCCAACTTCTAGTAACCCAGTTGTATGACCCGGAAATCGAGGTGTGCTCCACTGCCATCAAGATCCTCGAGAAAGCATGCAATAGGAAGACATACCTCGAGTACATCGTCGAGTGCCGCCCGTCCCTTGACCACTTGGGCGAGATCGGCGCGCCCTTGCTCCTACGTTTCCTCTCCACCTCCATAGGTTACAAATACCTCGATGGTCTGGATTACATCAGTAACGAGATGGACGATTGGTTCTTAGGACGCAACGACTCGTACGTCAGCCTCATCGAGGCCAGTCTTGCCCGGGCGTTCATGGACAGTCCCGACGACCACCAGAACCGCATGAGCCTGTTCGACGAAACCGCCGTTGGCGATTTCGCGGATGCTCATGTGCCTCCCCACTTTTACCGCGAATTGACGCGCACGCAGGAAGGCTGTAAGCTCCTGAGCGAGAAGGGCCACTTCGAAGAATTCGCCGCCACCATCCGCGAGCACGGCATGCAATCGGAAGACCCGGAACTCATCACCAAGGTGAAGGGATGCATGTGGGCTGTCGGTAATGTGGGGTCCATGGAGCTCGGTGCTCCGTTCCTAGAAGCCAGCGACGTCGTTGAGCAGGTTGTGAAAATCGCCCAGTCGCATGAGGTCATGAGTCTCCGTGGTACAGCGTTCTTCGTTCTAGGTCTGATCTCGAGATCCATGCATGGTCTGGAGATCCTTTACGAGAACGGGTGGGACGCAAACACAAACTCCATGGGACGCTCCCTAGGATTCTGCCTCCCAGTTGACATTACGAAATTCTTCTCCCTGACGCCTTGGAGGTCGGAGAGAGTCGTCAACATCGCCCTCCCCGAGTCGCAGAAGACTGAGCAGGTTGCGCCCCCACCGATGCCCACGCGGCCTCCGCTAGAGCCCCAGGAGCAGCTGACGGACCACAGCGACGAGGCGGTCAACCAACGCGTCCTCGACCTCGTCGTGGACCTGAGCAACTCCGTCCTCTTCAAGCGGGCCATGAGCGAGCTGGTCCAGGTCAAGCAGCTCCGTCGTGGCGGATTCACCTCCGTGCGGCTCTTTAGGCAGATCATGGCCCTTTTGGAATATAACCATTATCGTCTTCCTATACGGAAAGTGGTTACCGAGCTTTTCCATAAGAGCGTGCTAAGGCGGATTGTTTTCGAAGAGGATGCCAATGATGAGGATGAGGGAGACGAGGATGACGATGAGGACGATGGTTATGGTTCCGATTCTGAAGATGATACCCGGACAGAGAGGCAGCGAAGTGTCTCGGATCCAATCGAGTTTGAAGCGCGATAGAATCGGAGCCATGCGGTATTAAGGGGGACTGTGGGAGATGGGAAGAATTGAAGAGTAGGATTGAAGACGGCATTACATGAGATGGTAGTAGCGGCAGGCTAGGGGCTGGATTCTGTACACTACGCAAGCATATCGATGCTATATTACTGCCTCATATGCTCATGATCTCCCCCCCCCGTTTTGATTGAAGTTGGGGTCCTGGAATGGAAATTTTGAACGACATCTGCAGAGCATTAGTCGTTTTCAATACGTTGCTAGCACGTCTTGCTTTTTGGTTTCATTTTCATTCGGCCCCGATCTGATGGTTATTTACTTGTGCTCGTCTCTCATTGTACAATAGGGGGCTTGGTTCAGGAAAATGGCTTTTCTGTAGCGCTGATACGGGTTTATTTCCTTTGGTCGAGGTTCATCCCATCTATAAATCAAAATTTTGGTTCAGCGAGGTAATGCATGTTCCGTGCTATGCTATCAATGGTCAAATAATGCCTCCCAACGCCATTCCAAGTCCCATGTAAAGCCAGTCCCTTGTTATATGCATTCATGCCCTCATTATGCTCATGTCTCTGGCCCCAAAATTCATAACCTGCCCTCATCCACATCCACCATAAAGCTGGGACTCCAATACTCCCACGGCCGCGTCTGCTTGTCCACCCACAGCATACCCTCGCTCATGAGATCCTCGACGGCAGTTTGCGCTCTCGCGCGGGGCCACTCCAGGTTGACAACCAGCATCTCGACCGTAACGTAGCCCAGGAGCTGCGCCGCCTCCAGCACCGAACTCTGATCGGTATTCAGTTCGCGCGGTATCGACCGAATGTACGGCTTGCTCCCCACATGTATAACGCTATACGAAGACCCCAAAGGCTTCAGCGTCTCGACGGCCCTCAACACATCATCCTCCGTAATCTCACTCGACCCCTCCCCCCTCGCCCTACTAATCTTCTCCCCCACCTCCCTCAACCCAATCAACCCGCCATTCTCCCCCCTCGTCTCGCTACACACCTCAACCACCTTGACCGCCAGCTCGAAGTAGAAATCATTCACGGTCCTCCCCAGCAACTGCGACCACAGCGACCCCGACGACGAGCCCGACGACGAAGACGAGGCGCTCAGGGGGTCGACGCCGATGGCGGCGCACATGCGGGCGAACTGCGCGCGGAACGACGGGTTCGAGCGGATGTCCTTGGCGTGCGTTGTTGCGAATTGTTGGAGGAGGGACCGGAAGACGGAGAGTTGCGCTTCGAGGGCTTGCGCGTTGGCGGTGCGGAGGGAGGTGCCGTGGGAGGCGAATTGGGCGGATGTGAGGCGGCTGCGGTCGAAGGCGCCGATTCCGACGCCCTTTTTAGACATGGTGGATGGGCGGGATGGTGTTCATGGAGCGGACAAGTTTGATATTACTTCGTTGGTTGGTAACCGCCTTGATGGCGAACAAAGAGTACGAGCCCGCGACGATGTCCGAATGGGTTTCGCGATCTTGGTGGTACTCAGTGGAGTAGAGATGACGTAAGCTCATTCTGTTCGATAAATTTCAAAGAAGGAATTGAACAATATCCTTGGGTTCCCATGAAACAGGTGAAAACAGTCACGTGTCGGGTCAACAACGGCTAAACTCGCCACTTTTTGCTCCAACCCTGAAGCCCCACGAAGGAACCACAACCGAAATCTAGGCTGTGCAAAAAATCTGGAGGGCGTGACCTTTGGTGAAATCCTGCTTACCGGACCTTTATTTTCCATCTTCACCAAAAAAAGCCCTACCACCAAACACCCATCCCCGAGTCGACATCGCCAACTCGCCAAATCAAACACGACCACCCAACATGTCGGCCCCTCAGAGTGTACAGTGCTTCGGCAAGAAGAAGACGGCTACTGCTGTCGCCCACTGCAGTGTAAGGATTCTTCGTTCTTCCCCGCGTTTGTCGGCTTTCCCAGGCCCTTCGTTTTTCGAGGAGGAGGGGGAACGTTTCGAGTGCGACCGTCGATGGACAATTGGAGAATTTTGGGGGAGGAGAAGGGAATGGGAATAAATGAATGGCGCCTGGGGAGGCAAAACGTTTGTTTTCTTGGAGTCGGGAAGGGAAATGCTGACGTTTTTTCTTGCGAAATAGCCTCGCCGTGGTTCTACCCCCATCATCAAGGTCAATGGCCGTCCTCTCCAGCTGTGAGTACCAGATCCCAGTGTTTCCGAGAAGGCTTCATTCGGAGGGGAAAGTTGCTGACCATGTCTCTTCCGCCTTATATAGCGTCCAGCCCGCCATCCTCCGATACAAGGTCTATGAGCCTCTCCTCGTTCTCGGCCTCGACAAGTTCGCTCAAGGTACATACCCTCCCCCCAGCCAACCGATACAACACGAAAAACAGCCACCCCCCTCTCCTGCCAATCTCTGCGATCCGAGCATATCCCGTGACGCCGAAAGATATATTGAATGGGAATACTCTCCTCTCGCGGGGGCTTTGTTTTCTTTGCCAGAAGAAAGGGGACAAGAGAGACATATGCTAACTTGGGTTAACCCACAGTCGACATCCGCGTCCGAGTCTCCGGTGGTGGTCACACTTCCCAGATCTACGCCATCCGACAGGCCATCGCCAAGAGCCTGATCGCCTACTACCAGAAGTACGTCGACGAGCACTCCAAGAACCTCCTCAAGCAGGCCCTCGTCCAGTTCGACCGAACCCTCCTCGTCGCCGACAACCGTCGCTGCGAGCCCAAGAAGTTCGGTGGTCCCGGCGCCCGTGCCAGGTTCCAGAAGTCCTACCGTTAAACGCCCATTCCCCTACCTGCGTGTGGTTTGTTTTGGTGTGTGTGGGCTTTCTGGAGACGGGGAAGGAAAAAAGCGAAGCGTGGAAAAGTGCTGGAGGTTTGTTTTGTTCGTACGGGGTTTTCTTCATGGACAGAGAAGACCCTTGGGGAAACAACCTTTTTTCAGCCAAATCAAGAAAAAGTATAGGGTCGGTTCCGGAAACTAGGTAATTGGCTTTGTTTGTGCCACCCGTCTTTTCTTTTTTTCGAGAAAAAAATTACTCCTTTTATGTGGCCTGGCGGAGTCTAAGAGGAAGGGTCTATTCGAATGGTTGTTTTTTTGTGCGATTGACTCTTGCATTGCATGGCATGCCTTGCTGGCCGGTTTGTACAAGGAACAGGGCAAGGCAAATGAAACATTAAGAATCAAGCAAGCCCACTTCTGTGTGCTCGATGTGGAGTGTGTGTGTGTGTGTGTGCTGTGAGGGGATCGAGTCTGTCTATTGTCCTGTCATCCCACCGAGATATCCTCATCTTGCTAGGGTAGGCAAGATACCGGGTCTGATTGAGGCATCGTTGATCCAAAGCCGAGAAGCGACAGACCGAGGAAGACTGTCAAGGAACATCGCCCGAATTGCCCTCGACATGCCTCCTCTCCCTCCCCATTGACCGTGGAACTCATACCCCACCTTCCCAGACATTACTTGAATAGTAAAACGGAGCTCTCCAACCCCATCGAGCATTGATGCCCCAGGCTTGTCCTCAAGAGGCCCCTAACATCTGCGACTCTCTCTATGTCTTTAACTGTCTGTAGGCCTAAATGAACGTCATAACACTGCCCGTCGTCCCTCACCCGGCCCGTCAACACAGCGTCATCACCGCACCTGAGCTCCCCGACCCAGGCTTCCTTGTTGGCGACCACCAGCTTGGCGTCGAGTTTGTCCTCCTTCACCCCGAGAGCGGCGAGGAGCTCGGTGGCCGACGAGGCGGACCAGAAACCCCCGAATGTCTGCCGTCGACACTAATTTCGAGGGATCCCTCTTTGTGTCTAGGTGTGATCGTGACGAACAGCTTGGGGCTAGGAGCAGCGGCGAAGAAACAGCGTCTAGAAGAAAGATGCATCTCCTCACCATTAATGAGGGACCTTCGAGTAAATCATTACACGGGTCCTTGGCAGAACATCACCGAGGCTGCTGAGATTGTCCCCTCCATCCAGCCATAGACCACACTGTTTCGTATACCATGGCGAAGAGGCGCCACGGAGATCGAGAGACCTGCTCATGAGGAACTCTCCTCTCCCCTCGAACTCAACAGCACTACAGCCGTTTCCTGGAGGTCGCTACGCCGGTGAAATAGGAGGATTGCCATTTATCTTGCATAGCTAAGGACGCTCGCACCTAGTCCCATGGCTCTCAGTCGTCATCTCACCACATATGAACAATCACAAGATACAATAATCTCTCAAATCAAGGCTGGACTTTTCCATTACACCTACCCACCAAGTGTCCATTACACGAAGAATTAGTCGCCCTACTGTTCCAACAATCCTAAATGACCGTACACGCCTGGCAGTTGTCCTTTAACAGAATAATCCTCCCCTCAATGCAATGCCATCCATGCCCTGTATCCGTAAACTCCCCAGCCTGAATCAGAATGCCGACCAAATCCTTCTAGAAAAGACACGGGACTCCCTAACGCTCAAGAAGAAATGTCGAACCCCCAATTTGCGGGCGGACGAAAGGCAGAAGAAAAAAATCCGAGATGGTGTGAGATTAGTCCCAAGAAACCATGTCCTTGGGACGTCCCTGCTCATCCATCTCCACAACAACAGCAGCAAACTCTCCCCTCTCATCCTCAGCCTCGAGATCATCCATCTCGACCTCGACCTCCTCGCCATCCTCGAGCATGACTTTGCCAGCGCGTACGTAGTCGGCACGTAAGTCCCAGCCGAGCTTCCAGGCGAGAGATTCAAGCTCGAGGAACGCTTTTCCGGCAGCGACCTGTTCGTCGGTGGCGGCAGCGTTGAGGGTGAGGAGTTGCTCGTCGAGGCGGCGCTTGTAAATGGTGAGTGCAAGGCGGAGATCGCGCGAGCTATCGTGACCATAGTCGAGGATAGAGCCGTCAAGATAGGTCTGGTCGTAGGACAGCTGAGCCGTCAGTGTTTCGATGAAGAGCCGAGAAAGGTGGGGTTTCGTCTGAATGAGAGTAAAGGCACGGAGTAGGATTCGGAGGACCATGTGCCACCATTGAAGGACACAGCTCTCGTTGCCCAAGTGCATGCCAACAAGAAATGCGAATTGAACTTCGCCAACAATGTCGGTATCGGTGAGCCCAGAGTTGGGCTTATCGACGACCGATGTGAGATATGCTGTTGAGTCCACGGCCTGTTGCGTGCGTGCGGAACCGATGGTCTCGATGGTATACGTTTTGTCCGTCTGGCTGAAGGAAAATTTAAGCTCGTCGACTGCGACGACGCTGACGGCCCTGTCGAGCTCGCGCTCAGCGGCCAAAACTATGGATCCCTTGACTCGGTCTGTCGTATGGACGTTCCAAGGACCAGTTTGTCGGCCAGTGATGCGCTGCAACATCGCCTCCGATATGTTCGAGGTAAGTCGTCGCCAGATGCCGCCCTCTCCCAGATCGTCGATGCGCTTCTGCACATCGACATCCTCGGAAGCATTCGCGGTTGGAATGGAGTAGTACGACGGCAGTTCGTGGTAAATCTCGGGAATATTGCCCTTCTGGATCCGAGTTTCGGTTCGGCTAGCAGGCTCGCCAAGTACTTCATTGAACTTGTCCCACTGGACAACGTGTATCTTCTCGTCGGCTTTGGTGATGAACCAAAAGCCTGTTCGCATGGAGCTCGTCTCGGACGAGGAGGCCCAGATGAAGTGGGCTCCGGGGGGGATAGCTTTTATGCCTCGGAAGTTTTGCGCCGTGAAGGAGACCGAATCATATCCGACCGTAAACTTCTCGGGAAGATCCATCACTCGTAGCACATCGCCGCCCATGGACGAGGCATTATCGCTACTGTCGTGTTCATTTGTGGAGCTCATTTTTCGCAGAGGTGAATGGTCTTCGGCGCGGTGGATGCCTAGAGATCCAAAGGGGAAGGATCCGGTCACACGAATCGAGTCGGGTGATAATCGTGCGGTCATAGAGATGGCAGAATCCGAGTCCCGCAGGTTCTTACTCGAGGCAGGAGAGGTACTCTGTGGAGGTCCACTGTGGACAGGAACACATCCTGCCTTTGGTTCATCAGGCATACTGAGAGGTTTGTAGATGTTCGATGATTGGGTGGCTTCGTTTCTTTGTCTGTGGGATATTGAGGCTATTTGCTTAGAGTTAACTCAATTGCCCAAGCTGGCCACGAAAGGAAGGGAGGTCTATACAGGTAGCACCTCCTGTAGCTGAGGATCTGTGAAATCGATCAAAAGAAAGGCAGCACCAGGGAATGTCTGCGCGATGAGAAGTGCAGGGGAAAGGAGGAATATGTTGGTATTGTCTTGGTTACGAGGTGCTGACAGCATGTGGCGATTGAAGTCTGGAGTAGATGGCCAAGAATGCAGTGGCCAAAGCTGGTCGAGTCCAATGGCTATCTCTGGCTGTGCACTGCATATCCGTAGAAAAGGTCAAGGATGGGGTTGGAGTGTCAAAAAGCTTACAATGATTGGGATGAAGCTGGAGTGTTTGTCTCTGTCTAGTGGGGTAAGAGACCTTGTCAAGATGGAGCTTGAGATTTTTGACATTTGGAGATGATGTCTTTGGGGATCGCCGCACAGGGCAGGTTCGATCCATTACGAGGTCTGCCATGGAAAATGCTGACGTCATCCTCCTCTCGAGTCAGGGAAACTGCAATTGTGAGCGTTGAGCTGTACGAAGTACAAACGAAACGACAATTGGAAATGCTGTACGAAGTACGAAGTACGAAGGAATGAAAATAGATTCTTCTTGCTGCCCCTGCGAGTCCAATAAATAGAGGGAACAGTGGACTTCTGGAGATGATCCCAACGACGTGGAATCCAGCCGCCCAGGATATCTGAAATAGAGGTTCATCCAATATCGCAAGTCACTGTCTTTGCCTGCCCGGATATTCTGAGCCGTTGATCCCTTTTCTCGAAGGCCAAGATTTTCTATCATATCTCACAGGACCCTTTCCCTCATCTTTCTTCATCACTAAGTTTTAGCCTCCTCCATACGAGACCGGCTGCCTTGCTTATTTTATGACAGATCAATCAAGATGGGTCCCTGGTTCCTTGGTTCCCTTTTCTTCATGCAAACACCCGAAGCAAGCTCCAGTCCGTTCCAACACCAGAGAGGGCATACCCGCATTTAACACTACCTCGTAGTCTGCACTACTCTGACAAGTGCACCCTCTGGTTCTGCTCGATGATCCCCCACGCTATTCCTCTTGTAGTCAAAAAATGTCGAAGGTGTTGGTCCCAACTAAAAAGCGGCCAACAGACGCGATGCAAGGGTCACTTTGGTGCCAAAAAAAAAAAAAAAAAAAAAAAAAAAACGACGCATTGACTCGGTACAAAGCGAGCAGTAGCGCCCGTGTCGTGTCCGGTCGACTGGATGCGGATCTTAACCAGCCTGGCCATAACCCCTGTTCGGCTCCCGGCTTGCAACTCCACTACGCCGGCTTCCATGTCCATCCCATCCGACCGAACTTGCTTTAGCGCAGCGTCGGGCATTGAAGAAGTGCATCGACACTACACTACTGCTTGTACACCACTCAAAAACAAAATCCCACTAGCCCGGCATGCTGGGCTTACACTATAGTGCGGGAAAAAAAAAAAGCATCGTTCGCACTTCTCGCCGAGCCCGCATAGCAAGTAGAGTCGCGTGCCAGGATAGGCTTGCCGGACTGGATATGACGGACGGAGGGACGGAGGGACTACTCATCGCCGCCCCGTCGTATCCGCACCCCTCCCAAAGCCTCTTAAAGGACCGGGGATCGGAGCGCTGCCAGCGCAACCCAGCTCATTCGGCTTCGCGTCTCTCCATGTCCCTGGCTATGATGGATTATGACCCGATTGGGGCCCGCGTCCTGACGTCGACGATCCTCCTCCGTCCCGCGCTCTCTACGGCCCGCAGATTACAGACCTACGCACTGCGACAAGGAGCACTAGGCTAGATAAATTCCATTCCCGACTACCGAATGAATTAATTCACATTATTGATCTTGCCAAACTGTGGCGCCGCGGGCCTTAAAAATATTAGGTCCAGAGAGTAGTGCGTAATGTCGATCAATATCCGACACACGAACACATAAATCCTTCCCTTCATTGTTACGACGACGCCAGTGTACTTCGTACACCGGAACATATTGTCCTTGAACTCCAAACGCCGCAGTACACGGGCATCATAGATCCCCGGAACACGGCAAGCTGGAACCTACAGGGCTGTATCCCGCATCGATATTATGCGCGCTGTGTCGGCCTTCACCTTCGCTACTTCTGCACCCTCCGTGTTCCCAGCCCGGTAATTATTGGTTTTAATCTATTCCTGCCGTCTCTCGTGCCGCACCCACTGGCTTAGCTTTCCAGCGCAATAGTGTACTCTCACAAGTATGTGGCCTCAGCTGTCTCTCCAAACTGGCTCTTCACTCAAATTACTTCCGTCTTGGCATATGTCACGGACGCACTTTCCGGTTCCCGGACAGGCATTATCACCCTCAGCCCCCAAAGCCAACCGCTCCCCCCATGGTAAACAATCCACCTGCAATGGACCTGGTTGGGACGCCTCTCAAACCACCCGTGCCGTCAAGCGGTGACCTGTATCGGCGACGAGGGCCCCCTTGTGGCAGCTGTTGTCTGATTTATCTGATTTATGGCTATTCAACCGGCATCAATTGATGCAGATCGACTTCAGCTCTCCTCTCAGCACGCCACGTTCTCAAAAGGACGCAAGGGAGATGCCCCCCATGTCGACACCCCTTGCTTTCATGGCGTCCATTCGGGGCCCGATATCCCGATCTATTACCCAACAATGCACGCATGTCTCTTCTCTCCCTTTGTTTCCCCCTCTTTGCTCTCTGTTGTTTTCACCCCCATCTCTCTCTTTCTTTTCTTTTTTTTTTTCTCGCTTTTTTTATTCTTTTATCTTTTTTCCCCTATGGTTGTGGTTGTGGTGGTGGGCCAATGTGTCATCCGGACACACCCCCCAAGCCATTTTGATCCCCATCATCTCGGTTAGTAGCATCATCATTGCTTGGGAGACCCGAGAATCTGGTTGCACTAAATAAGGACACGCAACGCAACGCACATAACGCTAGGATATTCCTTCCCGCGTGTTGGAACCAACAACAAACGCCTCGATTAATTGCTGGCTGCTACTTCGTACTGGGAGAAACTCTGTATCAAAAATCCGGTCTCGACCAGGCTATCCTAGTTATTGCGATTCGACTCATGGCTGTGATTCCGTCGTGTGTCATGGATAATATTGAATCATTGAATAAAGTATCAATGTATCGCGTTGACTCGAGTAAAATACTTCGTACTGCCGTTACCTTTGTACACTTACGAATATTGTTTGTAGAATTACGAGTATCTTACTCAACTGCTTTGTCAGATGGGCAACTCCAAGTGTTCTGTACAATTGTACTTTCAAAAATCCGGGAAAATGATATCAAGATTCACGTATCCCCCACAGTGATCGACATTGGACCGCATGAACCATCCAACGCCTGCATCCCATACCCGTCGTCATCCTGCCGAAAAGGATGAATGATGAATTCTCACATATATATAGAAAGTACCTGATAGACATCAAATAACAATTCAACAATTCACTAAAAGTATCGGACCACGCCCCGGCGCTCCCGGAGGCGCAAACCTTGTGAGATCCCTTGAATCTAGATTATTGACCCTTCCCCCGATCGACGATAGCGCGATCGATCTACAGCTTCCCACCCTAGCGCCCGTCATCAACCTTTTCTTTATTTTTTTTTTCTTTCCCCAGAAAGGACGCCCCCAAACTAGTCTCACACTAAATAAAGCAAAGTAAAAAGAAGCGCACGAGGCGAGAGAGATTCGGATGATCCGTACCGAGTACTATTACCAGTCTTTAGAGCAATGGTATGCTTGTAAAAAAAATAAAAAAAAAAAATAAAAAAATAAAAAAAAAAACAAGGAAAAACCGCTCCAATCAATACACACCCCCCTGTCTAGTCCTGAACTGTGCGGCGAGCGATTATCTCGACGAGGGAAAGAATATGTCATCATCGTTCTTTTTGAGAGCTTCACGTCTTCGTCTCTTGAAAATGCATCTTCTTCAAATCATCAGGTTTCACTATATAAAAAAAGCCAAGAGAAAAGCCTTGTGCAACAGCTATATACCGTGCGAAATGCATTCCCAATCCTCGTATTCAACGACAATTCCACAGTGCTGCTATAGTCACAACAGCACTTCTCGCGATGCTACGCTCTCTCGTCCACGAGATTTAATATTCCAGTTGAAACTGATCTTCGTCACTTAAAGAGCAGCTCGAAAGAGAAGAGGCGACTACACCAGTGGTATTAGGCTCGGTTTGCAAGGGTTGGAATATCTTAAACTGTTATCACAACTCTCTTCGTAAGTTGCGCATGTGACTACAGAGGACAACCCGGACGACATGCAAAGAACACCTGGGTACAGACTACATGGTAGAAACCTCTGAAGGAATCAGAATTGTTCGAGCCCACTCAACTTCATGATTACTACCTGTCGTCTTGACGATGAATGGCCCCGAAGAAAAAAAAAAAATAGAAGGAAAAAAACCAGTGCCCCTCGCCCACCCGAGGATAATCAAGACAAAAACACCGCTTTCCCAACCCACCTGATAATGATACCTCATGGGATTGACTGATAAGAAAATGTTTGAAAAAAAAGGAAGAGCAGAGAGAAATTGAACAGCAGAGCTCGAAGCTCATGAAACAAAAATATGACCGATAAAAGCAGGCCGCCCCATTTTTCTTTCTCATGACTCCTCGATGCATGCATGGTTCTTCCCCCTTCTCCGATGATGCTGTGCGGTGGAAAAAAAACAAGAGATAAAAAAGAAAAAGAAATCGAAAATTTGATTTAGTCAAGAAAAGTTGTCTGGTGACCATACTCTAATAAAGGCTGCTGATTAAAAGGACCAGGGACGAGCTCTCTCAATGCTCAGAGTCGCACTAGTGGCTGGGAGGTTGGTTTCCGTTGGGCGCTGTTTCTCTTGAGTTAGTTTTTCTGCGAACACAACTCCTCCGGGAGCAAGTTTTGGCCGCTGGGATCCACTTACATTGGTTGTAGATGTTCTGACCCGGTTGTCCGTAAGGAGAATGGGGGTAGTTGGGGTACATTTGGCTGCTGGAGTAGTCCGAGAGCGGGTGTTGTGGTACACCTGCCGAAGGAGGTGCGGGATAGGCATTCGGCTGGTAACCGATTGGAGGGAGTTGCAGAGCGCGAGATCCGGCGTACGCCGCAGTAGGTTGAGCACCGTCTACCGGCCCAGGCTCTTGGACCTGGTTCTGAGCAGCGTTAGCTGCCGCGTTTCGCTGACGCTCCTCCTCGGCCTTGCGCTGAGCTTCCTCCTCCTTCTTCCGCTGCTTCCATTCCTTCCGGATCTCCTTGAACTCTATTCCCCGAGTTAGTAACTTGCACGTTTACAAAATCATGGTGGACAAATACATACCATCGGGAGTTCGCTTCGCGCCGTGGCCCTGCATTGTGACATGGGCATTGAGATGGTTCAATGTACCGTAGGCCTTTTCGCATCCATTCCAACCGCACTTGTACATCCGCTCAATCTCCTCATATCGCCTTCGAGGTCGTTTATGCTGCTGAGAACCGGGGATCGGAACGAACGAGTACACCTATTTCTTCAAGTTAGTTCCATACCTAAAACACCACTAAATCTGCTGACAATGGCAGGCATGATTCCAAACTTACCTGACTAGGGCGCGGCTGGGGCGGGGCGGATGAGGGTGTTGTAGGGAAGACAGGGCCGGTAGGCGTCAAGGGACCAGCACTGTGTTGCCCGTACGCCGCCCAGTCGGGCCTGGCCTGGGCATAAACACTCCCGCTATGTTGGTAGTTCGGTGTAATGTCTCCAGGAGGTCCGTAGGGCGAATGCGCCTGGCTGTACGGGTACGTGGGGCTCGGGGCCGCTATCGAGTGGTCTGAGAGCAATGGTCAGTCAAGGGTTCTTTGCGCAATGCGCGATGGAGTTGCCCATCCTTGGGGGGAGTGGACGGACTATTAGCTTGAGCCATACCTCCACTGCTCCCACTGTTGCTGGCGGTGTGGGGGTGGTAGGGACGCTGGATATGTTCCGGGAACGACCCAGAGCGCGCCGACGTAGGATATACGCCGTACTCTGATGTGGGTGTCGCTGATGTGGAATACGCATTAGACCTCACTTCTGGCTGAGGTGCGGGATATTGAGAGGTGGACTGGGGATCACCCGATGAGCCCTCAGATCTGCCGTCCGTATAGGGAGCTGGGTACGGAGACGGCAATCCAGATGGGGGATAGTCGCTAGTGTTTCGTTCCATCGCGGTAGCGGTGCCCGACGTGGGGACTCCGGCGTGAGCTGAATCCTGAGAAGTCCTCGCGATGTGGGCGGCAGGTGGCAGAAGGGACTTCTGGTGGTCGATGAAGCCGGCACGAGGCTGCGTGGGCTCCAAGTACATGCTCTCTTACGAAGTAAGTGGCTGTTGTCAGAAGGTTATATTGCGAGTATAACCTAATCGCAAAGGTCGGATGATTGGCGTCCTCCCGCAGTTAGGAAGTTCGCGATGAATCTGAGGCGAATAGAAGCGCAATGGATCCCCAATGGCTTCTTCTGTGAAATTTCGTCTGCGCGCGTTCCTCTGTTTGCTCTTTTCCGGTTCAAGAATGGATTTCTCGACTCTATGGAAAGAAAGCGCAGGTTGGGAGCAGGAAAGGATGGCGAATACTGGTGGCGCGATGACAGGAAGAGCTCTGCGTGTAACGGAGAGCGTCGCCTGTGGAGTGATTGATGATTGAGAGAGCGGAAGCTGGATGGATGATAAGTTTGCAGGAAAAGCAAGCTTCGAAAAGGTTCGACTCTTAATAACAAGTTCTGGTCCAATGCTGATAATGCTGAGCGCAAAAAAGTTGCAGCGTACCCCGAAGGCAATATATTATTCCCACAGGAGGAGCGAGGTCAAACAAGGATCACTTGTCTTCGAGGGAGATCACAAAGGTCTGGGTGTGACGCCGCTAAAATATGGCGAGCTCAGTCTTTGTGCACTGCGGAGGGACAGGGGGGTCTAGCGTACTAGTGCGGTGGGAGAACGAACAAGGGCGGGGGGGGGACCAAGAGTCGTGGTGGAGGAGAGGGTGGAGCGAAAGAGTGGAGATGGATGGAGGCAGGGGAGGGGGGTGTGTGTTCTGGTGTCCGTAGTGTAGTGTTATGGAGGTGTGCTTGTTCAAGCCTTGGTTGGCTCGGGTGCTGGAACCGGGTTGGTGTGAGGGTCTGCTGTGAACTGGTCGACGGAGGGTGACGGGCTTGATCACCAACCTTTTATCGGCAACTTGTGGATCGTACGAAATAGTACTCAGTAGTTTAGTTTCCGCGCTGACAAGAGCTTTGATCACAAGATTTGAGGCTCCGGAAAAGGGCGTGGGATAGTATCAGTTGTTCGCTGCGAGATGATGCGCAAGTGTATGGCGTGTAGCAGAAAGGATAGAAAGAGAGAATAAAAAGAAGAGGAAAGGAATCCGACAGATGTCTAGGATAAGACGAAGAAAGATGGAAAGGAGGGAGGAGAGGAAAAGAGAGGGAAGAAAATTCGATTTGATACTTCGGCTCTTGGCCGTCGACGAGCGCTGACGTCTGGCTGAGTAAATCGAGGGCGTCGGAAAGTGATGGTGCGACTTGGAGGGTCTCTGGTCTGGGAGGCAATGACCGAGGTACCAAAGGAAAAGATTGTCCGGCTTTTGTAGAAAAGTCAAGTGCGTTTTGTGTGTCCGGTGCTGAAAAATTTAACTTTAGCTAACGACACGCTTAGCGCCACTGCCGGTCCGACTATCAGTGGCAAGAGTAGGTGGACGATGAGTAAAGCACTCGACGGGACTTGAAAGCGCAAAGGAGCACGAGATCCGCCGTCCTACGAAGTAGACTCTTTGGAAGTCGCAGAGTAGTCCTGGAGTAGTTCTGACAGTGCCTTGGTCCGTTGTTGTTGTCGTTGAAGAATTCGAACAATAGCAAGTCCGCGTGCGAGCCAAAATGCGGTGATCCGTGTACCAGCGGTCCAGCGCGAACCGCACGACGACGGGATTTCCTGCTGCCAGGTATGTTGCTCACTTGCCGCCGCGAGGATAGTGAGCAGTCGGAGCGCCAGTGGAGGAAAGAATTCCTCTCCAACGGGGGATGGGAGTGCGCTGGGGCTTTTTAGAGCCAAGAAATCCGAACGCCAAATGGCTCCGCTTAGGTGCGATCAATTGAATCAGGTGGAAAGCTGCAGAGGAAGGCCAGCGCAGTGTCTCTCTCTTGGACGGGAATTGATGACGATCACGAACACATAAATGTCGATGAGAAAAATGATCTTGTGCATGTCATGGATATCATTGATATACTTAAGAGCAAGGATTGATGATGACAGAGAAACCGGGCCGTTCTTCGGCAGTAAATGTTCTCGCTCCTCATGCTCCAAAACAACAACATGGAAGACCTCAATTCTGCTGACTCGCTGCGTGCGCTGCGATGGGAAGGAACCAGGTTGGAGGGTCAGATGCACCTTCACAGGCCACACGGGTTGGTCGGTGGTCCCTCAGTCACTGAACATCAATTCAACTGGTTCAGGGCATATCAACTGATCTCCCATGCTGCACAGAGCCTACGAAGTACAGGTTATCCAATGCCCTCCAATGGGTACGAAGTACTCAACACTGAACACACACCCCGAAATGACCATCCATTGGAAATGAGGTACCACAACATGTGGGTTCTCGTTTTCAAGTGAGGTGGGGGCGTGTCTCTAATATGCGCTCCATGGCTGTGGGTTCACGCTTTGTACGAAGTACTTCGTACCTCGTAACTCAGGATACTTTCCTCCGCTCTGGGATCGGGTGATGTGGGAGGGTACCCGTTTTGGGGGCACCTACCCTGTCACTCTCTTGAAGACAGGGCACAGGGGATCAATTAGAAGGCGCAGGAGCGCAGCATGGATACCCCAGCTTGAGATTCTGTGTACTTTTAGTGTACACTGGTCGAGTATACACAGACAGGTTGAGCACCGAGCAGGAGGTACCTCGTAACTCATCCATCCTGTACCGCTACCAATAGTAATGGCAACAGAGGACGGAGCACAAATTACATGACCGCCTGTTTTACATGGACTTCAGCTCAAGCTCTGAAGGTATCAAAAGGATTTGGATCTTCTTTTGAAGACCACGAGGATTTGATTTATTATTACTCCCCTTTTTTAAGGGATTCTCCTAATACCGTGATATGATATTTGACCGCCATCGAGGAACTGGCGAGTAATGAGTAATTCACGAGCCTTTTCTTGTGATGAGAACGGAACGACGCGTGAAGAAGCCCAAGGTTGTTGGGGGAGTCTATTCAAGATCCTCTCAACGGGCAAAATTCAACAGAAATCAGCTGTCGGTCGAGGAGGATTACAGTTGTGACGTTCTCAGTGCTGAAATGTACGCAACGAGAGCTTCTCGAGCCTCTTGGAGGAACGGGAAAAGTGCTTGTGACTATGAGTCTTGTGCCTCACGACACGCTTCTGGCACCCCACTGCCTGTCCGCACTCCCTAGGATCAAGATCAAGGGTGAGAACCTAGTTTCTTCAGTCGCTGTGACTCTTGTCCCACCATCTGCAGAACAGAGAGGATCTCCATTGCTTCAAAAGAGGAAAGGAGGAAAGAGGATGTGACCTGTATTGGAAGGGGATCAACGGACACATGTGCCTTCCTCCCAATCCATTGGCGTTTCTCCAACTTCTAGTGTGATCCCGCCAACGCATGCTGATTGCCGGACTCCAGATCCATGCCTCATAAAATGTAGTCCCCTTGGCAAGCGGATTGCCCAACATCATCGGGGATAGGTTCTAGCGCCTGGCCATGTCCCCAAAACAAGCATCTTAATCTAGTCGGCGGCGGATCTACGAAGTACTAAAGCTCTCGTTTACTAGTGCGGAGCGCACTACTTCGTACACTAGGAGGAGAAGCTACTCAAAACTTGTGAGACGGGGGATCATTGAAAGTGGATTGATTATCTCCACGCAGAGATTGGCCTGTGACTAGAGGTTCAAGTGCTTATTAACGGGAGTCACGATAAATTGAGGTCTGTTTCGCGCTTTCATCTCATGTGAGAATGATTGCAGTTGGGGTGGTGGGTTCCCGTACGATTCAACATCGACTAGAAAAGCTCGTGAGCTCAGCAGATGAGTGTTTCCAGCCTGTGTCAGCTCCACGGGGAGACTCCTATGACTTCGACCCCAGCTTGGTATGCTACTGACGAACATACAAAGAAGTTGAGAACAACTTCCTGCTCGTTTTATGAGCGGACGGTGATAATCGATCATGGAGGAGATGAGACATACTAGAGCCAAAGTAGTACTCGCAACGACGAACGAAACCATGCAAGTTGTCGGAGACAGGTGTAGCCCACTGCAAGGCGGCATGGTAGTAGTAGGCTGGACAACGCCAGCGCTGTCATTCACTAATGATTATTCTCCGGGAAACCGATCGATGGCGCCTTTCCTACCAATATCCTGATATCATGGGAAATCCATGATGCTAGAGGCGCAAATAAACTACACTACTAAGCTTCTGCTGGTGAACGTAGCGTCGTGGACTGCAGGGATCATGACCTTCCTCCTTTATCCAAGACTTGTTCGCTAAAATGCAACTAACTCGTCGTCGTGCAGGGTTTGGGAATCTCCTTGGACGAGTAACATCATCATCTTCATGGACCCTGAGCAGTGGCTGGGAGGAAACAGGGGAACGGTGAATTGCGAGAGACAGTATCATTGACGAGTGTACACTAGTGTACATGTACCAAGTATTAGGAAGTATAGCTCGTACTTTACACCTTGAAGCAAGATACAAGTGGTTCACTTCATACACATTGGTCAATCAATCCCCCTGGTTCGCTGACGGGCGCTATCAATGCGCATCAGACAACAGCCAAAAGATGAATGCTGAAAGGTGGGTCTTACAATATTCCATATTCGGCAATCCTCGAGGGTGCCCAGATGTTACATTTGTCATTTCAGGAGATCAAATATTATCGTGGGGCCTGGGGGGGGGGATAATCTAGACAAGGGGTCCCGCCAGGGGTGGATTTGGACAATTGATCAATCCCGTTGAAAGTCTCCTCTCTTCTTTGAACTGCATCCAGCGCCTTGGATCGAGACCCTCTTGCCCTCCGCATTGGCAACCGAACCGGGCGAGGTCGGCCAGGCCCAGGCCATTGGCATTCGCCACTCCTTCCTAAAGTGACTAACAAGAGGCATGTGAACGTCAAAGTGTGGCAGGTGGGGTGATGGGTGATGGGGCAAGAGATGGCCTTGGGAAGGAAGACTCTCGTTCAAGCGGAAGGCATTATTGCCGGCTGCAGGTGGCGGCATACGCATACTCCGTACTCCGTACAGAGACCACCAGCCACAGGGATCGATGTGCATTCAGCTTCTGTGGTCAATGACGAAAAGCCATGACCGATACCGAAAGGGAAAGCAATGCCCAGCGACGAACGGCAATCGTTTACAATTGTAGGTGCGCGTGGGCCTCGCTCGTAATAATATCGATTCTGCCATGTTAGTTTATATTGTCCTGCACAATGCCAGATTCAGTTGCAGTCCTCAATATGACTTCATTACTGGCTGTTTAGAAGTAGCCTAGCGAGAGGAGGTAGGTCGCAGATCTCCAATCCAGCGCTTGGATGCGGCTGAGCCATGAGGTCTGCTCGGCAGCTAGATGACGCTAATAATCTCCAAGCAGGTCCCCTCCTTAAATGACCCTATTATGATTGCGGTCAGAGGCTAGCAAGACCAGGAGTCAATGTTGTGGACGAGCTCTGAAGTAGTGGAGGGTAGAGATATAGTGTGTATTAGTGCAGTGTATGAATGTTCTGAAAGGGAATGGGATGGCTGGGGGTTATTTAGAGAACCAGGTTGTCGGCGACTCCCAGCACAGACCAAAACGCAAACAGAGAGGTCACAATACAACATTGAAATTGTTCATATTGATCCCATCAATCCGTCGTTGACCTGCAGGAGTTTGGCGCACTAGAAAGATTCCGTCAAACGTCGCAACTTGGGGAAACTCGGGCGAAGTCGAAGCCATCGCCTTTCTGCCGTGGATAGCGCGATGTATTCTGCAGGAGAAAAGCCATTCTGCTCCAGAGACTCGGGGCTCGAATCATTCCATCATTGCAGGATTTAGCTTTTGGGCCTTTTCTCGTACCGGGACCCTTGCATTTACTACATCCAGCGACAGCCGACAACCCACAAGGACATCCGCTCTCGCCGGTTTTTAGTTTATTATGTACATGTATCTCGTACTTCTTCTTGATTTCACGTCATCAACCCTGAATTCCGCTCCTCTAGCGAATTGGTTTCTCCTCCCAATGCAACCGTACGGAGGAGAACCTGACTAGTGGAGCGTAGTCGCAGCATGGCACGCGACGACTGACATTCCATCATTGATCCCCTCAAAGACGCTTCGTTCAAGCTTTCCTGCCCCTTCGAGGCGGGGTCTAACGATGCCACTATACCAGAATCAATAACCGCCGCATCATTGGCCTCCCACCTTCCAGCTGCCACGACCCCTAAAGCACATATGGCGGGGGAAACCACCCGAAGGGTTGATATTGCACGATTTCTAAGCTCTCAATCTCTTCGATACGGGTATCACATCAGTTCATCGGAAGATCGGAGTGTTGCTCAAGTCCATGAGCCATAAAAAGAGTTGCAACAACATACGAAGTACGCGAGTACTTCCTACGCCGTCCTTGGCACAGTTGACAATCCGGGTGGGAGGGGGCGTGGATGTAGGGAAAGAAAAAAAAAAATGATAGGAAATGTGGGCAAATTCCCAGATAGCCGAAACTGCATCCCAACGTACGGAGTACTTCGTAGTTTGCTTGGTACTCAAGGCGAACCCCGACCGAACTGCCAAAAGAGCAAACGCGCAGGGTAATGACGGATGGAGTGCTTCGTAGTGGGATGTGTGGATTGATGTGTCTGTGGTGCCCACTGAAATAGGAGAGGACTGAAGAATGCATGCGCTCCACTACCGGAATCCACTCTGGAAAAGTATAATACCTATCATGGCATAGCAAAGCGATCGGATCAATCCAATTGAAACTTGGCACATGACTGCCAATCAACGCCGTTCTTTGGCGAGACTCGGTTGAAAAGGTCTTGGCGCTGGTCATCCAAGAGTCCGCGCTACTGATGTGGGAGAAGAAACCGGAAAAAATGGAATAGTTCGCTTGCCCCCTTCCCCCCCCCCTTCCTGTGCCCCCCGCCTGTCCCGGCACCCCGGTTCGGCCTTCTATAGCGCACTCCAGTCCCCTACACCTAAAGTACGCAACCATCCTTCTCTACACTAGGCCGATCTGTCACCAGCGTTAGCACCATTAGGGCGTCGATGAGATCTCAGGCGACCCAGCCAGCCGGATTCAAACTAAGAGGCGATTTAAACGCCCTTGGAGGGGGAAAAAAAGGCACAGGGTTGTCTTGTTGGTCGATACCGCAGCAGGTGACGACACTACCGGAGTACTACTATATGTTAGCCATGCCTCTAAAGCGGCAGCTACGGGCTGATCCCGAACGAACCATTGGGACATTGGGGAATTGGGCAGTCACGGGGGGAGTCACGATGCGTTCCCAGGTGGGGGTGGAAGAGTGCGGCCGAATATCGCTGAGGGGAAGAGCAGGAAAAGAGATGAGTGTGAGAAAAAATTTCACCTTTTCCCGACGATTTCCTTCTCGTCGCTGCACCGGCGGCGGGCGGGGGGAGAAAGTCAAGGAGGGGAAGGCAGAAATAATAATCCCTTTTTGCGACCACCCCCTCCTAAATCGGCCGTGTTCGGACTGAGAGGTTGAGAGCGCGGAGTCCTCCGTACCCTCCCTCCACCCGCCCACAGCCCACCCCCTATTCCATCGTCTTTTTTTCTTTTCCTTTTCCTTTTTCCCTTGTTTTTATTTCTTTCTTTCTTTGCTCCAGAAGGTTAGGTCCGGACAGGCTATCCCCGAAAACTGTTCCACGTCATCCCCAGACACATCTCGTTGCGATAAGCCTATCAACGTCCTCGGCTCGTACAATCGTCCGTTTACGGACAGGACACAGACTTGGTAACTTTTGCGGGCGCATATTGGCCCATTTGCCGACGTTTCCCTGAAATGCCAGCTGGGCAGGGCCCCCTCATACCCATTTTACCATGTGGGCGCTCAGCACCGCCGCCCTTCAACCGGCAATGGCCAGGCCACCCCCAGGATACACACCGCCAATTGAGTGGCTCCTTGTTATAAATGATGGCTTCTGATTGCCCACAGCCTCATCAACATTCCGCGTGGGTAAGACCTGGTTTACCAACGATGAGGTAAAGACGTGTCCGCTGCAGCGGCGTGTCGTAGTATAAAGTCGTATTTCGAGTTGGAAAGGGACTCACCAGCCGCGAAAAGAGAAGGAGAAAAAAATTACCTGTGCTGTGGTCGGCCGAATTGGCTATCAACCGATTTGCCGGTCCCTTCCATTGTGTGGGAGAGCGAGCGCCGACAAGTGGTCTTAGTAGTGTACTGCCTTCGTACCTTCGTAGAAGCTACATTGATTGATCCGACAGTGGCAGAACCAGTACCACGGCAAAGCCTGGCTCTTGAGCGAGCTAAAGAATTTCATCCCGGTTTCACAGCGTTTTTTAGTGAGTGAATGCGACCCTTTCAACTATCACTCCACGTGTCCGTTGCACTAGTCAAAGTGGCACTAGGCCTGGACCAAAGTCGTGGGAAAGAATAACATACAGTAGCGTCGACGTTAGGACCAGACGTTGCGCCCAACGTAACATACGAAGGTACGAAGTAACTCACCCTCCACCACCATCAGCGGTTCTCACCCCTCCCTCCAATATGTGCCCTCCCCTTTTAGGACAATAAACCTAACTTCTAAGGGTGCTTGGAAACCTCGGGATCACCTCGCAAGACCAAGCAACGGATGTTGAAGAATGTTCTGACGTTTGTCGACTCTCGGGGGCGTCGGAAGTTTTTTTTTCTTTCTCTCTATTTTTTCTTTCTTCAGACCGCGGTTTCCTGGAAAGGAAAGTCAAGCACCGAGATTCCGGGCTGGCCGGAGGGACGGCTGGATGTACTTCGTACTTACTCGTCCAACTGGACCGGGGCTTCGGCACGCGGTTTGTGTGCGACTCTCTCAAGACGTCATCTCGGATTCCATAGATAATAATGACTGAAGACGATGAGATTTAGAAGCAATCGATATTTTTTATATGGGCTATAGGAAATGCCAGCTGTGTCATATGAGTATTTTCGTCTCTTGTCGCTGTCAGTCAATGACGCTGATCGTTTGAAGGCAGCCGAAGAATCAATATTGCTTCGGATGAAGGATGTACAAGTAGTACATCGTTCGGCATTGTCCCCGTTTCCACATTCGAGCATCCGAGTGTGAACAAATAGGGGGGGGGGGTGATCAATGTCCCAAATTCCCTTCTCCCAATCCTTCTTCTCGAGTCACCTGGCACATACACCATGTGTGTTGACATTTCGGGCACAGATCCTGCTGATGGCGGGAAACGCGTAAGCCAATGAGATCGACGCGTACGACGACGCTCTCGCCTGGCCTTGTCACCAACATACTTCACATCCGAAGTATATCGCGTCTCTTGGAAGTAAGAAAAGAAAATCGTATCAGGCTCGAGTCCACTCATTGTTACAAAGAATCCAAGGCGGTATTACATAAAATCTCGTAAGTACAATTATACGTAATTTTGATAAGAATGTTGAGGAAATTGTGATGGTTGATCCCGAGTAATCTTTGAATGAACCGATTTATACCGAACCGAAAGCCGATGCCACCCATGCTCATTTCTCGTGCGCGATGCCGGTATTGCCAGCCAGCGGTGTGAGGTCATTGATCTCGTATAATCATTGTCGCGTACCTCCTACTATGTAGATTTTCATCTCCTCGCTTCCCCCCTCCCTCCAACTTCTCAATGATGAACAATTTGAAGATCTTGGTTAATCGTCGCCCTGTCCGAAGCCTCGCGGTCTCAGATCGTTCATCAATTGGTCAATCAAGTTGGCGACCAGGCCCAGCCACTGCACGACCGAATTTCACCGTTGATCCAAGCATCAATCCCAGGACGGTTAGTGCGGAGCTGGATCGGGTTTTTAGCGCACACCGATCGTAGTAAACCACTTGGGCTCTGGGGATTGTTCCACCAACTCTCCTAGACAAGGGGCATCTGTGAGATAGAGTGCACACTACTTCGTAACCCTCTCCCTCCACGATTGGAATAAGCAAGTTCAATCGAAAAAAGTGGTAAGGACGGGAACTACGACCGCTAGCAGCGAAGAAAAAACATGGATCTCGGACGTTCCATGCAAGGACACCTGGCGTACCAGACAAGACATCGGTGTGCCTCCCTGACACCAGATCTTACTCTTGACGGAGCTCTGCGTTGAAAGCTCTCTCTTACTTTGTACCAGCGGCTACCTTTCTGCGAAGTATATTTCCTCTACTTCGTACAGTCCTACCAGTTACCTATCGGTTCACGATTCTTCAAGTACGAGAATATTTGTACCTTTTCCATGCCAACGTCGCCAACGAGAGAGGAGTGCAATATCCAGCGTTATAGATCTGCAGGAGGGAACCGAAAGAGTAACGATGTGGCTGCGACCAGAAGCATACTTCGTACCAAACGAAATCAACGGGCGCCCAGGATTCAGGGTCCTTCCTATCACTTTGGAATAGCGCACGGAGTTGGAAAGAAGTTAGGCCCGGAGCAAGGGTGATGCCTCCTTCCATTGGAGTTGACCGGGGCTATGGAAATATAGCTAGTGTTAAAACTGCAGAACTACTACCTCCTTCGTACTCCGTAACAATACCGGGTCTGGCGGTGCTAATTGAACTTACTCCTTACGCTAAAAGCCGGTTTCCGACTAACCCCTATAAGGAGAAGGTCAGAATACGACGCGAAGGATGTGCTCTCATCCTCATCTGGTCATATGTAAATCATCCTCGGGCCATCCAGCCTAAACCTTAAGGCCCGAAGTTTCAGTCCCTCATGTTAGGACACCCTCACTGTCAAGTGGACTCGGAGAATGTGATTGACCGGACCCATGCAGGCGTGTTCTTTGGGTAACATGGATCAACCCACTTTCCTCAAGACGACGGTTTGGTCCAGGCCCAAAGAAGTCCAGAATGCTACTAAGTATTTTGTTTCTTTCTTTTTTTTTCCCTTTCCAAGGAAAAACCAGCTTCCGGATTTGATATTGCTGACAGCGTGGTGGTTTTCGAAGAAGGCAGGCCCTTGCAGGAAGATATTTGTGCCCCCAAAGAAGTACGCAGTACGTACTTCGTATCAAGCCCATCCGTCATAACTAATACTTCGTACACGACTTCGTCCGTCTTCGACTGCATATTGATGAAATCATGAGGGTTTATACCCTGGCGACGATCACTTTAGTAAAGCAAATGCATGGCTGGTGCAGTGTCATTCCCCAGACCGACTAGTTTTTACAGGGTACTTGTACTTGTAGGCCTCATCCAGGTAGCAATTTCCTCTTCTGCCAGGGAAAAAAACCTTTTTGTGGTCTTGCAAGGATACCTCGTCTTGCGCGCCAATACTGGTGGGGGGAAGCATTGGGGGAACAGGGGGCGTGGAGAGGACCCAACTGAGCCAAGAGATGGTGTGTCTATAAACCACCAATGGTGATCTGGCTTGGCCGCAGGGGAGCAGGGGGGGACTGACCACCCACACCCAGCGTGCAGAGTCTCCAGGCCACAGAATTGAAATTGCGCCTGCACGCTGTTGAGTTTCTTCCCTCGCACCTGATCATTCGCAATTTTCTGCCGGGAAAAGAAGGAAGGAAAAAACGAAGAGCCGATCGCTCATGAACGCTGTTCATCGTCCACGATCGGCCTCGGTCGGCAGGAACGCAGGATGCGCCGACTTTTGGCGGCCCTTCCAGCGAGCGATGACGGGACCTCACGCAGGGATGTAGTCTAGAACAGTGACACAAAAATCCGGAGGCTTCAGACGAAATACTTCCTAGTGTAGAGTCGGGGGTGGAAATCTGATCTGGGTATTCTGCTGTACGTCTCCGCTTTTCTTCAATTGGAGCAGCAAAGCGTGCCTGGCGCTAATAGACCAGCAAGCTCATAATCTCCTCCATACTCCGTGCTTGTAATTCTAATCATGAGACCAAGTCAAGGTCGAGTTATGCTTCATTCCTGGACTCGGAGACAGCCAGCAGATGCCATTCATCCGTGGGTCTTGCGGTGAGGCATCAATGATGGAGTCCCATAGAATACGCTGTTTTCCTGTCAGGTCGTGCACCCTCATGGGCAGGGCACTCCTTGGGGTATGCTTTTGAACAAGTCATTTTTATCAGCCGCCCATGGGCCATGGACCACACAGTCCATGCCTCCATGGACGAGCGGACGGGCCAAATTTGGATCTGGCTGACCGACAGAGTTACATTCTCGGTTTGAATTGATTCCCAATTCTTCAAGAAGACATCCACTCGCAACACAACCCTGACAACGAGAAAACCCGGAGAGATCAATCACGGGACCTGTTTGTTCGGAAGAGTGCCACTTCAGCACTGAAGACGCATCCGCCGTAATTTCCTTTATTGAATAATTGGATTGATTTGATCAATCGTTGGAAATACACTACTAGTATTTTACCTTCCTAGACTTTTACTCAGTAACTGCAGGATAGGAATTGTTTTGTAGGCTCCGTCTTCATAATCGAAGTACAAAGTACGAAGTAATTTGGGCGTCCCATTAGCGTGCAGATTGCGCAGGGTACAGTAGGCGACGACAGGGCATATCGATCAATACTTGCACTTCTTGCTTCTAGGTACGAATACCACCAGCAGAATCGCCAGGCTACTGTACGGCTACTGTGCGGTTGTTCGAACGGCTGCGGCAGGCCAACCAGATGAACGTCATTGAAATATCAATCAATAGTTTGCCAACCTCAACCATCTCCACACGCCAATTGCTCAAGGGCGATAACGGCTCATAGAGACCCATTTGATCTCATCCAGACTACGATAGAGTGTACACTAAGTTCTCGACCAACATCAAAGAAGAACATAACCTTTCGCTTACAATCAGTCAATCAGTCGGGCTCGCATAGGCCTTGCAGGGAGAACAGTATCTGGGGATGTCAATGAAGTACGGAGTAGATTCCACCGACAGCGAGGTACTTCGATAACGTCAATCCCTCTGCAACCCCCACCATTATTACCCCCGAGAGTTTGTTTTCCCACCGAGGAATCGAATGATGCCTCTGCAATGGAAAGTTCAAACATGCCTCGTACGGGGTTCTGTTACATTGTTCCCTTTCGTGGAAAAGTGCCGCAAAAAAATTCTTCCATTGCGCTCTTTAATTGTCCCTTTCGCCCACCACACACACACACCCCCTGCCTCCAATCCCGATTTCCCAACTGCTCAATTGATCAATGCTTTCTTGGGTGGGTGGAAAGGGTGTAGCACTAATACTCTGAAGATGTGTTCGCTAAGCCCAGGTTACCGAGGACACGGGAGACTAGCAACGCGGAATTATAGCGTCGATGCGGAAGAACATAATTAATCAGTCCTAACCGAACCTGGCTCTCTGTGTTGAAGTAGTTTGTTGGTACGAGGTAAGCATATGTACACTACACTAGAGTTGATGGAGAAGGAGACACACAACACACACACACACACCAGGCGCCTCATGCTGCACTGATCACAGACGTACCATCCCACGGCAGCAATGTTCCGACGCTGTGGTTTGGTTCGCACTATTCGGTCGATCTTGTATAGGGCATAGTTAGCGCTTACCAAGTAGCAGTTGTAATGTAGGGTTCAACATGTACATTTCAAACGATCAAGTATCAGGTTCTTCTTTGTCCCTTTTCGCCGGAGAGAACTTGTTTGGTTCGCTTATCAGTCGAATTGATCCAATTTGGTGTCAATACTGAATATCACTTGCGGGCCAGCCACCGCTGCAAATCACCCCGATCAATTGACCTGATCCCATGCAGTACCATGTACTTCGTACTGCTGCTGCGCCGTGCTCGGAGTGTCCCACCATCTAAACTTTGACGGACGAGGGAGGGTACAGGTATTGAGAGGTATAATACGCTAACCCGTTATTAGGCGGACCAGTGTGGTGCTGCAGAAGGGTACTCCGTAGTTTAGGCCAGGTCCAGCGCAAATTACTCCTACTAGTTTAGATCGTGGCCCCCAACGTCGATCACCCTGGTCTTCGATAAATTAATGTGGTATTGGCCCTCGATCCCTTGGTCGGGACCGTGGTACTAGTTTTGATTGGTCGACATGCACGACGAAGGTTAGGATCAGGATTCGATGACGCAATGAATTGCTCTTGCGGCATGTACGAAGTATGCGGTGGTGTACATACTTATACAGAGTACAGTATTATATTGTGGGAGTGGGCAAAAATCAGTCTACAATCAGTCATGACGAAGAATCGAATCAATGGGTAGCTTGAGCATACGAGCATGCGAGGTTATGCAGTAAGAATTGTATTTGATTGTGAATTACGAATTGTGTCGTTGCACGATATCAGACGTAGCACACCGTCACCCAGTCGCTTATGGACCGTCCAATTGAAGACGCTGGGAACATTGAACAAGACACACCGATCCAATTCCCACTGAAGCCTCGAGTACACTGCACTACCATGTACCGCACTGCGAAGTACTTCGAGCGCGGTAATGTACATACACAGATACTTTGCAGTCTTCGAAATAGAGATTGAACCGGTGTGGGACACGCTCTGCAGGGATTTGGTGGGCTGCCAGTGCGACATACTCCGTACACCACCTTCTTCGCTAGTGTGCAGATGTAGCCGGAGAAACACCTCCGGGCGAGAAGAAGACGAAAGATCTCGACCTCTTGGTTCACCACCTGATGTTTTACTTCGTACGATGGAATCGCCGCGATCAGCTTTCAGTGAACGTCGATTATCTTCACTCAACCCTATCCTCGTTATGCGGCATCCCGTCAAACTTTGAATTAATCCAGCCGGAAAGTACTTTGCACGTTGGCTAGACCTCAGATGTGGGGTGGAGCTCCCGCTTACAAGAGCTGTATGTCAATAGCGTACGATTACGGAGGAGTTACCAACATTGGCGTGTTTATAACGAATGCGTGAACTGACTGATATCTGGCCATATTGAGAGGGGTTAGGAGTATGGCAAGAACTCGCTCGTGGAGGAAGAGGGAGGAAATTTGTGCAATGAAATGCGATATGGGACCCAGTGGTTCTCTGCCCCGGCAGCAGTTACCAGCGAGCGCCTAGAAGAGAATCGCCTCCCATGATGTCTCAGATCTCACCTCGCACACTCGATGTTCGGGGAGTCCTTGTCGGCGGTTTGGATCATTAACGTCTTGGCTGTCTAGGTTAGTCTTCTTTAGAGCCAGGCCAACGCTAAGTTGAGACACGGCACAGAGTACGCGGCAGGCCCGAAGTTGATTCTGTAAGCCCGGCCATGTCGCAACGTGGAACACCTCTAGTTGGTTCTTTTGGTGGTGGGGAAGAGGCAATGAAGTAGCCACCGGCTTTTTCGCTCTGAGAGAGTGAATCACTGAGAGACACGGGGGCCGGCACCGCCAATTTCATCTGAGGCAAGGAGCAAGAGATCGCGTGCCTCGATTCAGACTTTGAGATCATCAACTGGCAAGAAACTTAGCAGCCTGCGAGAACTTAGAAGCTTGGGAGCCAACTTACGGATATCCTCATCTCGCCTGTCCAGATTAGATTGCGTCTAGCCCATAGGCGGATGGTCTTAACTAACCCCATATAACTCGATCAACAACACTAAACTCAAACTCTCAGAAGGTGCCCGGCCTAAGAACCCATACCTAACCCACGGCATCCAGGCCTAAACACGACACGATCCGCCCCTTCTCATGCTGCCCGCTAGCTATGGCTAAGAGCAGCCGGTCGCTAGATAGCGAGCGGGCTCTAGTATCGACGTACGCTTCCTATCCGTACCTGCGTGCACCAGCAATGGGGGGACCGGAAATCTCATCGGGCGGTTGGCGCTACGGAGGCTATTGGGGATGGGAGGGGAGTTCATATCTTGAGATTTGGGCCGCTATCCCCTTGTATGGGACAGAACGGGAAGAACTCTGACTCTGCCTGCCTGATGAGATGGACGCTTAACTTCGGATAAGGATATTGCACATGCCAGACACAAACAGCACAGAAGACCTCGGACGGGGAGCGAAGCAGGAGTCGGCAATCCCATGTATAGGGATGTTACTGAGGAGTCAGAGGTACCACGGAGAGCCAGATGAGCAGATGAACGCCTTCTCATCGGCTCCTCATTACCCCTCCCTAGCTTATCTCCAAAGTATGATACCCCATCCATGCCGGAGAGGGGGAAGAGAGGAGGGGATCTGGGCCAACAAGGTTCGTTGAAATTGCATCGTGTACCACTAATAAGATCAGCGGGGGATCTTTGCGTTCATGGGATGACGGGCTAGTCACACAACGTGGGAGATGGTCCAAAGCTTGAACGGCTTACACTATGCAACCGCGATCTCCCCAGTTCACTCGTTGTGGATCTACTACCAAACAGGCAATCGTCCTCAGATCGTCCGCCCTTCCCCTTTTCCCACTACTCTGCGCTATCCCTATCCTCGCAACTCCAAAGCCAGATGTGCCCTGGCCTAGCCAATTTTCTGAGTAATAGTGTTGCATAGTATGCGCTACAGACTTCGTAGTTCATACCTTACCCGGCGCCAGTCCACATATACTATGTACACCTGAATAGACCCCATAAGCATTGTGCACCAGTCTGTGCGTACCGCGATCGTGTAGTATAACTACCAAGTAGGCAATAATCCTCATAGTTTACTTGCACAAATATCAATATAATGTTGCAGAGCGACCCCAGTGATGGCTACGATGTGGAAGTACGAAGTGTAAATAAGCCCAGTGTGGCTTTCACGGCACACGGACCACGGGCTGCTCACCTCAAGCTTTTTGATGCCCAAGCTCCTGGATCTGGACCCAGGCTGCAATCCGTGCACTTGTCAGGCCCAGGCGGAACTGAAACCCTGAAATGAGAACTGCCGATCCTAAGACCTAGTTGTGGCCCGGAGATTTCGAGAAGAATAATTTGCATAAAACATAATCAAAAAAGGGAGCGGGGGAAAAGGAACATCAATGAAGGGTGGGGGGTTCCGAGGGAGAGTGAGCAAAGAGTAACAAGTTGCCAGAAAGGGCATCAATTTAAATCTGCTTTCAAGGTGTTGAGGAAATTTGATGGTCAACATCAAAAGATCAATACAAGTACATCCGCATAATACTTCGTACACATACTCATGCTCCCCTTGCTTGGAGAAGGGGAACGGACGAAGGGTCTCGGAGACTAATATGATTTACTAATAGCTCAAACTTAAACGCCACCGGGGATCGCGACTCGCCGCTAGCGATGGATATGGAATAAATCCGGCGCGCACCATGGGAAAGAAATTAGTCTATGAGTATGGGAGCAGGAGTTGCTGGAACGAGGAGAGCTTGTCTCCTCTTCCCGTGCTCCTTGATTTACACTACGATGTATGTACAGTTGATCTCCACTGTCCTGAAAAGGGCCAAGAGCTTTACGCTGAAGAAAAGGAGGGAGGGGGGGGGGGCAACAGTGGCTTTGTCTACTATGAAGGCTGCTCCCAGCACCAGCACTGCATGTATGGAGCGGATGACTTCTGGCTTGGCGAAAGGCATTGCTTGGTGCACGCCTCAGGGCTCGCGAGGCGGCGAGGCTTGCCCAGTCCAACATCGACCCCGATCCAATGCAGGGTGGCTACTCGAAATCGGGCGGTGGCGTCTTCCTTTGGGATTACGTGTGGGCATCCCCAGGGCTCCTCTTCACGGCGTCCTCCGCGAAAACTCGGCACAAGGGGCGGGCGGTATCATTTACATACACGCCTACGAAAAAGAAAAAAAAAAGGATAACGCCACGATGAAATACACCGCTAAGGCGAGGGCAAAGAAGGGGGGGAGAAGCCAAACGCGTGAGATGCGCTAGGCTGTCCCCCAAGGCAAAAAGGAAGGTGAGCGCGTTACCCGAGATCGGGTCTCTCCTAGTTTGCTTTGGTGTCCCCAGCGTATGACTAGCCAGCAAGCGGCATGCATTAAGCTGCTTGAAGCCAGGCGATGTTCGCACCAGCACCAGGAACGGGCATGGGAGAGGCTAGTCCTTTGGGGAATGTAGCGTGTTTTGGTATCATAACAGTTAGCCGCGCTCTCATGAGAAAGAAGAGCGCATTAACAATGGGCTCTTTCCAACTGGACGTCAATCTTGGTAATGCGAAGATTCATGAGAAAGGGGGACATTGATCAATGCTTGCTCTCCTATCCAGAGATCAAGAATGATAAAATGGCGTGTTCATCTGATGCTAGTCTGCAAGGGGCATATTCATGGCCCCCAGTCCAGACCTCACCACATCGTACTTCGTAGTTCACGTACATGCCAAACCCCCTCTTATGAGGCCGTTTCGGGTCAAAGTTGAAGGAGAAGGGGGGGTGTGGTCGTCATCTAGATACATCACAGGATTGTACTGCTCAGTACGTGGGAGATCAGTTCACACCTCGACCGCCCACCACCTTATCTTCACTGACAGAAAAGAGAGGAAACAGTCAATGGAGGGGGGTGTTGACCGGTCCTATCAAGCATAGAGGAAAGGTAATCTCCAGATCAGTCAGATCTCACGCAGTCGTATCAAACCTTTTGCATCAATGTTAATGCTTAACTGAACCACATGTCCACATGTCAGGTTGCAGGTAACAGAAAGAAGGAGATGGACATTTGCGAAATGTCTTCGTACCCTACACTACTTCGTACACAGAGGAGATGACGCTAGCATCAAGACTCATGCACCGAACAGGACACCTGCATCGGTAGTGTAGCGCGGTAGAATATTGGGAACGCGTTAGCCAGGTGTAGCAAGTCTACACTAGTCTAGCGACCATGGATGAAGGAGGGTGGGCAGAGGCGTGGAAGCCCCTCGAGAGAAGATGGGATGGGATCCATTTCATTCCATCAGCAACAGGGCACACGCTAGTGGATAGAGTGGTGTCGAGACGAGGTGACTAAAAGGTGGAGAGAGGAGAAAAAGAGAGGAGGCGATGAGGAGAAGAGGAGAGAAGGAGGGGGCGTGAAAGCATCCCCAATTCAATTCCCTTCGTAAAACTTGAATCTCGCGCCCGCCGAGAAGTTATTGACGTGCGGAACAAGCGTCTTCTTTTTTTTTTTTTTTTTTTTTCCCTTTTCTCCTGTCCTGTACGAACGCCCCTTTCAGCTTGGTCGAGGCATCTTGCTTTTTTCGACGACCTACCCAACGAAGCAAAGCCGCTCGCGTATGTATGTGTCGAGGTTCCGAGATCCCAGTGCCCTCTTTCCTACTTCGTACCTGGAAAAGCCGCGGAGATGCCCTGTGGAATGGGCCCATCTTCGATCGAGGCATCTTGATATGCACTTTAGTGCACAACTATTTCAGCAGAGAGTGCAGTAGTGTACTTCGTACTCTCTGATACACTGCTCTCTACCAGTAGCTGCTCTTAACAAGGGTGGATAGGAAGAGCCGTTGCAGGGTTCACACCCTCTCCTCCTCCCATTAACTCTCCGTTAGGGCTAGGCCCGCTGAGGATGGGAGTGTCTGTGCAGTCTGGTGGTGCTCGTGAGCATGACTGCTGCAATTGAGGGGTCAAGCTGACCAGGCCTGGCACAGGGACTAGATACCTTCATAGACACTGGTCAATTGATCAATTGCATCGACGCACCCTCTGCGGCAAAGCAGGGAAGCTCAATTGAGTTGCAGAGTGCTTGTGCTGGCGCTGGTGCTTGGTGATGATGCTGACTGCATCAAGCACGACTGCTTCGGGGAACAGGGCTCTCAAGTTTGCGCTCTCGCGCACCGCCAAGCAACTGGAAAACAATCGAGTCATATCCTTGACATCATTCTACCGCCTGCTTCGTACAAGTTGCCCGGTTATTGGCATCGAGACTTGTCCATGGCGGCCGCGCATTAAAGACACGAGCTCAGCGTCGTACGGACTCAACATCAAACATGCAGGACAGCCCTACTTTTTTGTTTCCTTTCTTCCTTCCTTTTTCTTCCATATTACTTGAATATTATGTACCAGGCTGTCCTGTTTTGCCAGCCGAAGTGATGCACGGACGAAATATTGATGCACGAAGAGGGCAGGGATCTCTCTTTCCACTTTCGTTTTCCTTTTTTTTCCTTCCTTTTTTTTTCTTTTTTCCCCTTTTCTCCTTTTTCTTTTCCCCGATAAAAGAAGGAAGGTGCTAGCATTCGGTTCTGGCAAGCGAAGCCAAGGCAAGCCACTCATGTAAGTGCGGAGCCGCACTTGCAGGACCAAGAAAAGGGCCCAGCCTCATCCTTCCTTCCTTACCGCACCGGAGCACATGCATCTTTCAATAATGACTGCCTTCTGCTTTTCAAAATTGCCGTCACCGTCGCAAAACCGCCAGGCCCTAAAACAAGTCCTGGTCTCTCTGCCGACTCTTTTTTTCTTCTTCTGGCCAATCCGACGCCGCGCAATTGCTTTCGTTCAGCTGGGTCAGGTCTTACGGAAGCAACACCACTCGCTCCGTCCACCTCTCTTGGGAAGATCGACACCGAAGCGATTTACGAGCCTGCCCACGGCCTTTTTGCCCTCTTTTGATTTTTACCCTCTTTTCTCTTCGTACCTTCGGAAGTTACTTCCGGTCGCGATTCTGCTACTCGGCTTCCGGAGCCGAATTTTATCCGGGCAGTCTACGGAACACGCCTACGGAACACGCCTACGGCACACACGGCGAGGGCTTCTTCGGAGAGAGCGAACCTAAAACGACTACTTACCTAGCCTGTGCCGTGCATGTACTTCGTGGGAATTCAAGGCCGAGTGGGCGTGGGTGTAGGTGTGGGTGTGGACGAGAGTCCAGTCCAGTCCAGCCCAGACCATCACAAGGCAAGATGCAACTCAGATGTGTGAGGATCTGCAGAAAAGTACGTGCATTTCAACCCGCCGCATCGAGATGTGCGCGTCTGCAGGTCTTCTTTTCCAGCCATAAGATGATGTATTATGTCGTATTCAAAGTTTTCTTTACCCCAATCAGGCGATGTCGGCCAAGAATGATTCATCATGCTGCTCTTCAGATGAAAAGTAAAAGCCAAGGAATTCTATTCAGTAGGAAATCAATAGACAGGAGGGGAAAAAAAGTAAGTTGGAAATTGTTGAGTTGCCTGCCGCGTCCTTCCCCCACCAAACCAAATCATCAGTTCAAATTAATACCCACTCCAGCTCATGTCTACTCGTAGATGCCACAGGGAGATAAAGAGGTAGCGAGCAGATGTGAATAGAGCGAGGAGCAGGTGCGGTGGGCCGTGGGGAACCGGGGGCAGACGGCGGGCGGAGGAGAGACTGCAATATCGCTTTCATCTCATTCCTCTTCGGATTCGGAGCTTCACTCGGCCGTGTGCGAGATATATCCCGTTATCCCGCGGTCGGTAAGTCAGACTCACTAGTTTGATCGCCGTAGAATTCAGCTTCTGCGCACGAGAATCAACGGCTAGAGCCTCAACCGTCTCCCGTTGTCCCATCATTTCCCCCGCTCTTCTTGCTTACCCAGCTGAAAACGGGGGAAACCGTTTGTTTCTCGAGAGTCTCTTTAGCGGGACCTGGAGAGACTTGGTCTTCTCCGCCCACAGTTGCCTAGAGATACACACGCCTCGGGGCCGGGGTCAGAAGCGAAGAGAGCGGGAGACGTTGGGCTGGCCGGGACTCACCATCTAACCCGGCAAATCAAAAATGAAACATAGGACCGACCTGACTGACTGACTGACTGACTGGTTACAAGCACCTGTAATCAAAAAATAAAATAAAATTCTGTACGCGAGCCTACGGCCATTTTACTGTACTCACTCATGCCGTGCCCCAACGCAAAAGGCCCACGATGTTTGAACCTGGCGGGGTATCGCCCTCCCCATCTCCCATGCCCCCCCGGCAGGCTAAAAAAGCATGTGAGACTTCAAAATCATCTTAGACAGGCAAAATCGACGAAAGAAACAAACTTACTCACACGTCTAGCTCATCATATCGATTTCACCGTCTAATATGTCTCAGCCTCAACCGAAAGTGGCCAGTTCGGAGCACCGAGGTCTTGGTTTTGGGCCCGGCCGAGGGGAGGGAAACCTGTTCATTTGGAGCGTGAGAGCCTCCCCGGACGGTCCTATCGATTACGACTAGATTCGAATGGTTGTGTATTATGTGGGCTGATTCTTTGTATGAGGCGGCGCCCTTTCCATTCTGTGTTACCGAACGAAAAGAAATGGACTGATCACTTTGTTCCAGAGCAATGAGACATGAGATGTAGTATCCCAGGCCAACTGGGGAGGGGAGGAGAATCCATTCTTTCGGCAAATGAAGACCTGCCGGAAGTCATTCATCCTCTCTAGTTCTACCTGAGTCTATGGATGATTGCCGGGGGCAGGCAAATTCAGAATCCCGGCCCTTCTTGATATGCAACCACACAACTCGATCTCCGAGACCTTCCCGCCCCTACCTAGATCTTCCCAGGGCCGTATCGACTGCCGTTGTTCGCCGGTTGTCAAACCAGAGGCTCATCTTGTGTCTGTTTCTCGATGAGATCTTGAGATACTGTTTCTGTTTCTCGATGAGACGCGTCACCGGCAGAGGAACATGAACTAGATCTTAGTGAGACTCTTCAAGTCACGGCAGACGATGAGAAACGATTTTCACTCTTTTCAAAGATGAAGTGTGCAATATTGTAACTAGTCTCAATTTCTCCGAGTTTTTGTGTCTGACCGAAATACAATATGAGGAGGAAAGTCCGCTATTCGGATAATATTCTCCTGGTGGAATTACCGAGATGATGAACACGTTGGGCCTTTCTCTTTTTTTTTTTTTGAATTCTAATGCATACTCAGCTAGGGAATCCCCTCATAGCTCTCTCATTTTTTGTTTTTACCCCTGGCCTGTTCTCTTCTGTTTCTCTCCTTTGCTATGCACAGCTCCCTAACTTCCTGGAGCCGCTCATCCGCTATCCGTTTCCTGACCATCCCCCCCCGAATAACAAAAAACCGAATTACGACATAACGGGTAACCTTCTAAAATAAAATACAAAGGAAAAAATGAAAACCGACCATGATGGTCGACTGATGCGTGGGAAGGAGTCAATCTTGGCAAGAGAACATGGCCGAGGCCATGTCCCGTGCGGAAGAGACAGAAAAACAAAATGAAGAAAACCAAACCATGCCACAAGGACCAAGCTAGCCACTTAATGCTTAAGGGTGCTTTGGGAGGATGAATGGGCATGCAAACCATACGACTGATGCATGATAAAAGATAACTTCTAGACAAAGTCACAAAACCTGACCTTTCTACTCGAACGCCGGTGGAATCAAAGTCTCTACCTCGGTAGGTAGTGTGGGGTGTGAGGGCATGTCATGTAGTACGCCCATGGAAATCGTCTCGTATGCGTATGTACGCCTGCTTACTGGCTGGACACACTGGATCTGCTACTGCAACGCTGTTACATTTGTTGCTTGAACATTTACCAGCGCCGCTTGGCAAGAGGCATGTTGTTGGCGTTGGCTGTAATTCGGCGCGTTAGAATGGAGCTATTCTTAGTAGAACCGGTTGCGATGATACGTACTGCGACCACCGCCGCGGCCACGGTAGCCACCACCGTAGCGTCCGTGGCCACCCCCGCCGCTGTAGCGGGCCATCTCGGCAAGGCGCGGGTCAATCTGTTGCTTGGCCTCGGTGAGGACGTTGACTAGATCCCGAGCTTGCTTGGAGTCTGGTTGAATGCGTTAGTGATACCTCTTAACTGCAAAGATGAGAGGAAGAGGGATGGAGGAAATCGACTTACTGTCAGTGGTAAAGAAGGTAATGGCCGTGCCGCGAGCACCAGCACGACCAGTACGACCAATCCTGTGGATGTAATCCTCAGAGTTGTTGGGATAGTCGTAGTTCAATACATGTGTAATGTTGCGAACATCTTTCGTTAGAAGAAACATAAGGGTTAGCAGTCGTAAGAGCAAGAGGTGTAGCAACTATCCAGCAGCAGCGAAGGCGGCGCGGCGCTTTGTTTTTAAAAGCTTGCATATGTTTGCCTTTTCTGTACTTCACTTCAGAGGCAAAGAAGAGGGCTGTCCATTGTGCATCAAATGCCATCCTGGAGTATTCAATGTGCACCAAGGCGTTGGCCTCGGGGATCTTGGAATGTGTTTGTTTACAATGGTCCATCATTTGTAGCAAAAGAGAACGACCATCTGGCTCACGCTTGTACCACTTCATAGATTCATCACCAATAGGTCGGTACAAGGGAGAGTCAACGAGCGTGGCCGCGAGGTTCCGGCCACGCTGCAAACCAAGACTCCACGCAGGGAATATGAACCAAGGGAACACGAAGAGTTCAGGCAAGTTTTGCGCAGGAAGAAAGCCCCTAGACATGAGAGTAAAGTACAGCAATGACTTGCTGGAGGTTGCTAATGGTTGTTGAGGGGGGAGGGAGGAGGAGGGGGAGGGGGAGGGGAGGGGTGGAGAGGGTGTGAACTTACCGATACCACGCGACGCAACATCCGTAGCCACCATGATGGGGCTCTTTCCGGTCTTGAACTGGTCGAGGACCCAGTCACGCTCGTTCTGCTGCTTATCACCGTGGATGGAGAGAGCCGGCCAGCCGTCCTGGCGGAGGAAACGAGTTATGTCGTCCGCCACACGCTTGGTACCAACGAAGATGAGAATCTTGTTCTCCTTGTTATCCATAATCTTTTCGAGATGCTTGATCATACGATCCCTCTTCTCCGGGTCAGAGACGACCTCGACGATCTGGGTAATCCTGTGGTTGGCGGCAAGATCCATAGAGCCAATGTTGACCTGGATGAAGTCGCTGAGGAAGTCGGACGCGAGGGCTCGGACTTCCTTGGGCCAAGTGGCCGACCACATCAGAGTTTGACGGTCAGGGCGAATCTGGCCGATAATCTTGCGGATCTGGGGTTCGAAACCCATGTCAAGCATTCGGTCGGCCTCATCAAGCACGAGGTAGGTAACACGGCGAAGGTTGGTCTTGCCGGCCTCCAACATGTCGATGAGACGGCCAGGGGTGGCGATACAGACTTCGACACCTCGGCTGAGGTCACGGATCTGGGGGCCCTTGGGGACACCTCCGTAGACGCAAGTGTTTCGGATACGAGAAGAGCGACCGAATTTTGTAATTTCTTGTTGAATCTGAACAGCAAGCTCACGAGTGGGAGCAAGCACGAGGACGATGGGACCATCTCCAGGGGCGAGAAGGGGTTGGGCATTGATGTGGACGATGGCGGGAAGACAATACGTAAGAGTCTTTCCGGATCCGGTCTCGGCAATACCGACGACGTCTCGTCCGGAGAGGGCCATGGGCCAGCCCTGGGACTGAATCGCAGTTGGGGCGGGGAAACCCTGGGCCTTAACCTCGTCCATCACGTATCGGGGGAAGCCGGCCTCGTCGAAGGTCTCGACGGGTTTAGGTACGTCCTTGCCGGCAATCGTGATGGCATGCTTTTGCCTGAAGGCATCGACTTCAGCGGGGCTGCGCTGAGCAACTTCGGTGTTCTCCTTGTAGAAGTGCTTTTCGAACTTGGGAAGGGCAGAGATATCTAGAGCAAAGTTTCGTTAGTTATTGTGTCAAGCGTCGCGTTGTACACTGGGAAGAGATGTTTTTACTTACCCCAATTTTGAGTCTTGAGGCTGGATCCTAGGTTGGACATCCTGTCACCTCCACCTCCACCGTAGCCGCCGCCGCCATAGCCACCACCACCGCCATAGCCTCCTCCACCGCTGTAGCCGCCGCCGCCGTAGCCACCTTGGCCACCACTGTTGAATAAACAGGTTAACATAGAAGCTCAAGAGAAGTCGATGATATTCGAGGAGATGAAAAGGATGATGCAAAACTCAAGGGCAGGGGTTGAAAGGGGGGCGGGCGCTGGGCCCCAAAAAAGACAAAACGTACCCATTCTGGCTATCACCATAGCCGTTTCGATCGCGACCACCTCGCTCATGTCGGTCATAACCATTTCCATTTGAGTAGCCGCCGCCTCCACGGCCGCCACCGTATCCGCCGCCGTAACTCATTTCGTTCGAAGAAGGTTGAAGTGTCGTGGGGTGGTTGCCTAACGTTATCGGGGATGAAATCAAGGATATTGTTCGAGAGACCGCTCAGTTGCAAGTCGCTAGAACAATAAAACACAGTTAAGAAGAGTCGCCTTCCTGGAGGACGATGTTAAAGAAGGAATGAAGGCGTGGAAACGCGTAGTTGGATGAGGATGGGTGGAGGGGGAAGTTTGTGATGAGTTTGTTGTTGGAGGGAGGAATGGAAGTTTTTATTTTATTTTATTTTATTTTTTTTATGGCGCAGCGCCTAACTACACTAGTTTTTTTTTTTTTTCTGCACTCTTTCGCCTCCCTGGATTCTAGATCTAGTGCGGTACGTACCTTTGGCAAAAACTCATTTGACAGCATTTGTCAGGTGCCCACAATGCAAGCATTTGGACGTAGTGTCACGTGAATACACACGTGGTCACATCTGGGAACTGTTTTGGAGTGCTCTTCCACCATCTATTTTTGTGTGTCTTCTCCGACGCTCTGTGAAGTGCGAATGACACTTTGAACTTTCGAATTATCTCCACGAAGACTTTTCCAGTGCAAGTCCTGTTTTGCGGGAATTCTCCATCAATACATCATCCCAAGGGTGCCTATTTACTAGCGAACATCTCCCAGAATCCAATCTCGAGCTGTTCGGATGACGTTAGCCAGCACATTACCAAAGCGGTCCATGTTATGCGACTTACTTGTGTCCCGTGAATGAAGATCTTGACCAACTCTTCTATCCTCTCGGGGGTTTGGCGACCTATCTCGGCCTCGAGTTGTTCTGCCCAAATGTTATCAGCTGGCTGCAAGAGGGCGATCATTAACACTGAGCAGGACTCGACTTACCAGATGCTAGCCTCACAGCCTCGACGTAGTCGTCAGCTACGTAGTTCTCTATCCAAGCCCAGTAGATATTGTCTTGGTCGGCCTTCTTAGTGTCTGGGTGATTGTATAGCATCTTGGCCACCGCTCCGTACCCCAACGTGCAAGGAGCCAAAGCGACTTGGAGTGCCAAGAGGTCCTGGCTGTGGCCAATATCAAGCAGAAACCTAAGCGAAGGTTAGTCACTGCGATCGATGATAGATACTGACTAAGAGTTTATTACCTCGTATATGCCGTGCAAGCTTAAACTGGTCAGCCTCATGCTCTGTATCGAGGGTCGGGATGATCGTTTCCTTACCTTGCTTCTCTGGAGTGGCCTCAATTTCGTCAGTCGAGATGTCAAAAGTCTTACAGTATTCGATGTGAAGCTTGATCTCGTGGAAGATGTGCCCGACAATCTCGTTAGACTAGAGATAAGCGAGTGAAATATTAGTCCACACCATCCCATGCAATGAACTGTAGGACGGTAGCCTTACCCTCGAGATAGTTTTGATGTTGGTCGCCTTGTACGCAGCCAGGGCATGAGCCCGAGCGAAGTGGATCTAACAAGTCAGCACCAGGAGCTTTCATAGCGTCGCGATCGAGGAGCTTACCAAGTAGAGGTAGTCTTGGATAATGTACCCCTTGAACGACTCAAGAGGTAGGGTTCCATTGCCGAGAGCCATAACGAAGGGGTGGTGGACGAATGCATCCCAGACGGGCTTCACATCTTCCCGCGAAAGGAGGTACTCGATAAAGTAGCCACTTTGAAAATGTCAGCGCCGATCCAAATGACTATGATAAATGGCACGCCTTACCGAGAGAATGGAAGCTGGAACACGCTGTGGAAATGATTCAACGGTCCGTGGCCCTTGCCATATCCCGGAGCCGTGGCAATAGCCGGCTGGACGTATCGGCAAGCCGCGTGAACGGCTTTGGGGACATCCATCTGCTTGGATATATTGGATGCGATGGCCGCTATAAATAGTTCAAGAGACAGTTAGTATGACTCTTGGTCGATGTGCTCCTCCGCCAGAATAGCATGGTCTTCCTTACAGGCAAGAGTACACCCAGTCCCGTGGGTATTCTGAGACTCCTGGTAATCGCTCTGGATACGAATGATCTGTCCCTCACCGCAAAGGACGTCAACGACGTATCGTGGCTCTTTTCCTTCCACGCCCGCTTCCGCCACAGTAAGATCCTTAGTCAATGGAAGATGGCCGCCCTTGAGCAATACCCACTTGGGCCCAAGAGAACGTATCCTTTCGGCCATCTTTTCGAGGTCTTCGACACTTTCGATCTCTTTAGGTGCTTCATAGCCCTCAACTACTTGGGCAAGCAGCTTGGCCTCCGGAATGTTGGGAGTGAGGACTGTCGCCTGTGGCAGGAGAGTGTCTGCGAGGGTCTTCACAGCTTGATCCGGCAACAGTTGGCTACCGCTGGTGGAGATCATGACCTAAAAACGAATGAGATAACCGCGCAGACCATACTGGGAATTTGAATCACAAGGCCCAAAAGTAGCCGGGACCACCTATGGGCAGAAAAGTGTCGTACAGGGTCTAAGACGATGTTCTTGACGTCGTGTGACTTCAACATTTCGGCAACAGCTTTCGTGGTCTTTTCCGAGGCGAGCATACCGATCTTCACGGCATCGGTCCCAATGTCCTTGAGGCAGATATCAATCTGCTTGGCGACAAACTCGGACGGGACATGGTGGATGTCATATACAGCCGTAGTGTCCTGGGCTGTTAGAGCTGTGGTAGCTACCATCGCGTAGCATCCATGGGCGGCAATGGTCTTTTGATCGGCCTCCAGGCCACTAGATATCCGAAGCAACGGGGTTAGTTAGCTGATTCAACCACAATGTCTTACAAGGTAGATCGTCCTTTTTTATCCTAGAATGGGAGAGACACAGGATGGGGTGGATGTAAGAAGAATACGAACGCTCCGCCGGAGCAGTCAGAGCCGGCTATGACGAGGACCCTTCCGCTTTTCGTTACCATCTTTGCGGCGATTTCTAGTGCGAAACACAGGGCGTAAGAGTCGAATTATTCTCACTTCGACGGAGAGAAACTTCTGGAGAAGAAGCTGAGTGAGATGGCTTGAGGAAGAATGCTTGAGTGCTTGGCTGAAGGTAGTGATAATCAATGATTGATTGATACAGTCATAAAAGGATCCCACATTGCAAGTACACGACACTACGTAACCCCGCAGAGTGGGGGAAATTTCTGTCTAGTTTTTGTGCCTGAGCTAGCGGCAAAGAAGCTCTTGATATTTTCTCATCTTGTACACTACTCTGTGTGTAAAACTGTTTCGGTCGCCTCGCATTAGATCGCCCGTGTCCTGCGTCGGGTGTATCGGCAGTCTTTCCGTGAACACCACCTGGCTCAGACATTGTCGTTTTGCCCAAAGAACTTGCATCGCCTGACGGCTGTAGGAACGACTTCGATCTTCCATGGCTAGATATTGAGAAAGCTCGTGGAATGAAGGACGAAAATTGTTTTCCAGGTCTCATTTCATTTTCATTTGAATAACAGCTTTTAGTCTGGGGTTATTCGAGGCTGGACGTGATGGATGCTGGACATTGGCGGCCTTTGCGTGTGGCTGGTCATGGTTCTTGGGGTTGAATCGTGACAGCACTCTTGAAAAGAGAAGGAAAGGAAAGGAATTACTCCGCGGCAAGGGACATCCCGAGAACTAAAGCCTATGGAGAGAGGCCGAACCAAGTTCCACCGGGACGGACGGAGACCCGACAATGTTGCTATGATGTTCTTCGGTCAATATCACACGGGACTCGGTGCGGACGTCGTCCCCGCCACACGTTTAATCACCATCTGCCGAATCCTGGGGCAGCACAGGGCATGTGGGACGACGAAAAAAGACAAAGGTCAAGGTCTGGTACACTACAAGGCCCTTCATTAATGCTCTACACTTCTCCATGCTTCGCAGACTGATTTGCATTGCAACACTATGTACTTCGTAGGGCAGACCGTGATGCCGAGGTCCTTTTTAGAAAAATGATTATTCTCCGCATCGAAGTTGGCTGGAAACACGAGATGGCGACGCATCAGATCGAGCTAGACCCAGTCTGGCTGTTGCTTTGCACACCAGTAACTAGAGTAACTGGAGAGGTTGGACCGAGCTGAGGTACTCACGGCCGGTGTACCTTATGGGCTATATTCGAGCCAAGGGCGGCGGATTCATCCATGCTTTTCCTTGGAGTATACCTCAGAGCTAGGTACCATAGTGGACAGTCGATGGCCTCTTATGCACGGTCAGCAATGCACGACAACAAAGCCTCGGAGGGTCGAGCCAATCGTGGGCGTCTATTGGACACATACGTAGGGGGGTACCTGAGCCGTCCGTCCCTGTTTGGCTACGTTGAGCTTGGTGGTGTGTCGCGAAGGGGTTCCTAGGTTCCTGAGTGCCCCATACCAGCCTTCAATTAATTTCATTGACGCTTCCCTCACGTCCTGACCCTTCATCCCACCACACCCCCATCTTCGTCGCGATCTCCGAATCCCCCGTCGTCTCCTGTACGGAACCAAGTCGACATTTTCATCTTTCACGTCGCAAACTTCTCCAGACATTTGGCTCCATTCGCGTGTCCCATACCTGGTTGCTGTTGGGCGCCTGTAGCTCGAGCTAGCTCGTCGTCAGCCCCTTTTCGCGCAACGCTCCACGAAGCTCGTCCCTCATTGGTCGACTGGATAGTCGAACGCCCAGGGTAAACAAACTTGCCAGCTTCGCTCCCCCGATCCTCGATTGACGACTCCAACGAAGCCGACGACGACCAAGACGACCCGGATCAGGGCGACGGCGACGATAGGCAACAATACGAGGAACGACGACCATCGCCGAGTGCGTATAATCTCATCTCAAAGGTGCAGCAGTTTCCGTTCTGGCGAGCTGCCCAACTAACGATCGCGCCCAACCGCAGGCCCTCCTAGTCCAGCCTCTTCTTCCCAAAAACTCGGAATCTAGCCGATTGAGGACGCAATCACATCAATCAAAATGTCGTCCGTCAAGTTCGAGGCGACGCAAAAAATCCGCAAGACGATGGAAAAGGTTGGCGAGTTCACGGATCCCGCCAATGCCATCCCCGGTACGAGTGGAAAGCACCCGATTACCGCTGCTATCGGTACTGCCATTACCGGAGGAGTCGAGAATGCTGGAACCAAGGGATATCTGATGGTAGGTTCACCTGAGTTGTTGTTCCCCAGCCCTTTCGGATATTTCGAGCAATAGTTTTCGATCCGACGGGCCCGAATGGTTGGTCATGTTCGTAGTGCTAACGTCGAGATGTTTTACAGGCCTATATCAAGGAGCTCGAGGAGAACCCCCTCAGGACCAAGATGCTGACAGCCGGTACTCTCGCTGGCCTCCAAGAAGTTCTTGCTTCGTGGCTCGCCAAGGACCGGAACAAGAATGGCCACTACTTCACCTCGCGCGTCCCTAAGATGGCGGTGTACGGTGCTCTCGTCAGCGCTCCCATGGGCCACTTCCTCATCTGGGTATTGCAGAAAGCCTTCAAGAACAGAACCAGCTTGAAGTCGAAGCTTCTTCAGATTTTCATCAGCAACGTCGTCGTACGTATTGGATTGAACGCAGAAACTTAGATTCATCACGAAACATAACTGACCTGTACTTTTTTTTTTCTCTCACGCAGATTGCGCCGATTCAAAACAGCGTCTACCTCGTTGCCATGGCCCTAATTGCTGGAGCGAAGACCTTCCACCAGGTCAAGGCCACAGTTCGTGTGGGATTCTGGAAGGTCATGAAGGTTAGCTGGATCACCTCGCCCATCTGCCTTGCTTTCGCGCAGAAGTTCCTCCCCGACCACCTCTGGGTTCCCTTCTTCAACCTCGTCGCATTCATTATCGGCACCTACATCAACACCATCACCAAGAAGAAGAGGCTTGCGGCCCTCCGAAAGAAGCACTTCGGCAGCGGCGGCAGCGGATCCGTCGCCGGATCCCGCCCACCACCGGAAGACTACCCTCCTCTCGGCCCCAATCTCGGCCCCAATCCCCACTACTAGGTGCTGAGTCGGATTGAGTCGGCAGAGAAAGAAGAAAACGAACAGGGGAAGACGGAGCGAGTCGGGTAAGGCGCCAAGGATGATGTTGCGGGAAGAATGATGAGCGTCAGATATGCCAATGTGGGGGAATGTAATGATTGATCTCGCAGACCTGCTGTTGCATATTGTGTTCTATTCTGGACGGACCGGCAACTCGAGCGGTGCCAGGATAAAAGCCTCGGGCTTGGGGCCTCTTGTATATGGCGGAGGCAAGTTTGTAGGCAAGTTTACGGCCCTGAGACTTTTGTACGATTCTGTTTTTCATTTTTGTTTGCGCCTTTTTTCTCCTTTCCCCCTTGCTTCAGATGTTTCTTTTGGGTTTTGTCTAGGAGTGAGGATGGCCATATAGTCGGATAGGTCAAGTACATTGATGGATTGTTTGACTTTTGGACGAGCTGGTGCCTGCAAATATCTTTGTGATGTATGTGGTCTGGATCCTTCCTTCCCCACTGGAAGATTCCGGGCTGGCCCCTTCCCTAACACTGGCGAGGGAGAAGGAAGCAGAGGCTCGTACTTTCCCGGGAACTTCGGTCTGTAACGTTGAGGATGTCGATGATGTCAGTGGAGAAGGGGGAAGGGGAGGCTCAGTTGGACCTGCCTCATCAATGGTCTCTCCCAAGTCGATAATTCTAGTGCTTTCCCACCTATATCGAGACGCATTCTTACCGAAACATCTACAGCTCGAGCCCAGGCATGGATTTGCAACGCCCCGAAAGTTCGTCTTCTTCTCCACGGGCAGCACCATCTCTTCGCCGAGTATATCCTCATTTTCCTATATATCATAGCCCTACTCTTCCACACTCGTTTGTTGGCATATTGTACATCCCTTTCCGCCTTGATGGCTTGACTTGGTCGCTACCAATTCTTACAACCCACGCCAACGATGGCGTGGTTGCAATCATTGCTGGCATGGGCAAGAACCTACCATGCCGACATAGTTCCGAAGAGCAAGGCCTGGCTTGCGGCCAAGGTTTCCTCCCCAGAGCCTCCTCCATCTCGATCCGGCAGTCCAGGGCCAGACGATTCGGCATCTCAGCGTCTATTGAGTCCGACTATAACTAATTGCAGTGACAGCAGCTCAGAGGCTGCTTCTTCAGCGCCTCCTTCTCCCATCCCCAGTTTCTCAACAGATACGTCTTCAGACCCCTCATCGAATTCAGAGGACTCAGGACCCTCAACCGGCCTAACGACACCCGACCCCGACAATGTCATCCTCAAGATACTGGGCGGAAAAGGTCCTTCGCAACTACGGCCTTCATCAGAGGATTCGGAAGAGCCCGCCCAACCAGTGGTCCCTTCACACCCAGTGGGGAGCCCAGGGACGGGGAAATCCGAGTGTAAGCACACTAGAATGACAGCTGTTTATGGGGACGATTACATTTGTATGAAGTGCGGCGGCAAAAGCTTGGGACGAGTTTTCATCTGCGTAGATGGCACTGAGGGTTTGGTGAAGTCTAAGGGTCATAAGGAGGGCGCTTCTCAGAACTCAGTTGAGGAAGAGGTATGTCAGACCGACTCCAAATTTAAGCTTGGAATATACTGACGACCGACAAGCAGCCGAGCAAGGATGAAGAATCCGTCAAAGAAGGAGATGAGGACCCTACAGACCGGCCGATGCACCCCCTCTTGCAAGAGTTAACCCCGGATGAGCTTGAGACGAAAACGATTCCGGAGCTCCTGAGATTGGTGATTAAGCGTAAGTTTCTTGTTTGCGTCTCTTCCTTCTGTGCACAGCCCGTTGTACTGACATCGAGGCTCAACTTGTAGGTCGCCCCGAACACGCCAACTCTCGTTGCCAAATCCACAGTGCCCTTACCTCTCTGAAGACACCGAAGCCGAAGCCCACGAAAGTCCAGCAAGGTCCCAACTCTAAGCCCCTCGAACGACCCGACTCCGAGGAAGAACCTTGTCGGTATACTATCTGTGAGAGATGTGATTCGGAGAGATGCGGGGAAAGAGTCTATATGAGTCTTGATGCTGTAGCGACAGGAGAAGTCACACCCGCAGGCGCCAAAACTATGAAGGCAAGCCCCAACGACCAGAGGCCGAGACTGTCTATGCCGCAGGCTCGAATTTTAGGACACCGGGTGTCTTCATATGGCTCTCGAAAGACAAGAATGTCGGCGGCGATGCGGCGCTGTTCAGATGTGGAAGTCTACTATTATGGCCTTGAAGGACCTGGTTGGCGGATTCCCAAACGAACAACACCCCGGCATATGCTCAGAGCCCCCCAAAAGCTTACGACCCAATCGAGCGACGGCCAATCTGATAGGGGAACCACCGGCTCCGCCACCCGGCCTCAATGCCACGCGGAGTTTCATGGACTTACCTAAATGCTTCGAGTCTCCTGCTTTCGGGTGGGCTTTCAATGGGCATACCGACAACGACAGCCGAGGGCCTATTGTTAGTTTTGGTCTTTGCTCTAGTCACGTCAGGAAGGAATGGATGCATGGGAAGCCTCCGATCTACAGTCTCAACAACGGCACTTGCGGACGGATAGGTGGTGGATGGAACCAGAGGCTATTGCAGTTCTCATTATCCTCGCATTCTTCATTTCCTTATTTTGTTTCCCCTTCGAGTATCGTTTGTAATTTTGCTTCATGGATGGCGGAAAAGTAAGTGGTGTGGGAGTGAGAGAGGAGCAGCGTGGGAAAAGCGAGCGAGTTTTGAGTTTTGGGCTTCTTCAGCGCAGGCACGCTGTTCGTCCTTTGATAGAGTCAGTTATCTTAAGCTTGCCTAGCTTAGCTTCATACCCCTTTGTCCTTCGTTAGAGTAGTTATGGAGGCATAGCATATGGAGAGAGGCATGTTTGAATTATGATGTGTAGTGTTAGTAACTTGGAACTGAGAGTCTCTAAATGTGGACGAGGTATTGTATTTTCTCGCTAGGTTTGTTCGCTACCTTCAAGTCCCATTCGTTGTAGGCTAGCTCTGCCTACTTCCACTTCGAGTATCATTCAAACAGCACGACGGTAGTAATAAAAAGGAAAAGAATAAAGCCACCTTTTGATAGTCATACAGAATAAGCATACATAAGAGAGAAGCATACAATCATAACAGCCAATCCCCCCAATCCCAGTACCAGTATCCATCCTCAGTCATCACCCGTGTCCTCCAACACAGCCTTCATCATCAGGTTACCGATAACACTCGCCTCCTTAAACCTAGGTTCAAAGAACTTATGAGTCGACATAAACCTATCCCTCCACGTCTCGAAATGGCCCAGGGAGACACACTCGGCCCAACCCCTCGCCGCAAAAGTAAACTCCAGGTCGTCCGAGCGATACGTGCGGTCCTCGATAGCTATGCGGATCGCCTCGTCGAGCATCGCCTGGTTCCGGAAGAGGTGCTCGGTGACGCCCAGCCAGATGCGGAAGAGCGGAGTCGAGCAGAGCATGTGGTCGTAAGGGACGATGCCGAGGTTGGCCCAGCAGTCGACCATGGCTAGGAGGGAGAGGTGATTGTTCGGACGGGAGGCGTCTTCTTCTACTTCTTCTTCTTCTTCTTCTCCGTCCGGAGATCCCGCGCCCGTGGTGCCGTCGCGGAGAGAGAAGCGATCCAGGAGCTCCGGGCGAAGAAGCTGCTTCCTCTCCCACTTGGGACTAGCTTCGAGTCCGAATACCTTTTGTTTGGCAGCGTAGACGCGCTCGCGGAGCTTCTCGTGGTTTCCCTCGAGCATGAGCTTGTACAGCGCCGTGACCGAGTCGGCGTACTGGCTAATCTGCTTCTTGGCCTGCGGGTTGAGGATCGCGAGACCCGCGTACACGTGCCACTTCTGGCTATAGATGCGCAACATGATGTTAATCTTGACGTTCTCCACGCCTCCCACGTACCGCGACAGCGCCCAGGGAAACTGCCGATTCGCGTGCCACGCTTTGCCCATGGACAGAAACGCCGCGTGAGTCGCCGCCTGCGTGTTCGCCGTGATCAGGTCGTGGTCGTGCGCGGATAGGTAGACGTATTTCGAGCCGAGGCACGAGAGGACGGCCTCGACCTTGTGTAGGGATTCGTCTGAGGCGCGGTGCTTGATTATCACGAGCGGTTGGCCCTTGGGCTCGACTTGCGGCCCGTGGAGGGAGTGGCAGGATATGATGTCGACGTCGGCGGGGAGCCAGCGCTCGAAGGCCGCTATTTCGGGGTCTTTACATGATGTTTGGCCACCGACGATGGCGCCGACCTTGGTTGCTGTTTCGGAGCATGAAGGTCAGGACTAGCTTTTCTATCCCACAGCCTACGGAGAAAAAAAAGAAAGAAAAGGAGAAGAAGTGGAGCACGGGAGAGAGGCTTCATACACTGGCCGTACATCTCCACCACGGAGTTTATTGCCGCGGCCTCGACGTTGTACAGGATGTAATCGCTTGCTCGGGATACGAGGGAGCCGTTACGGCAAATCTCTACGTTTTTCTATATTGTGACAAGGAGCTTCAGTATATGCTTCCTTCTAGTACAGGTAGAAGCATGTTTTTCATACATTTCCTGCAAATTCTTTCTTTAGGGCTTCGATTTTCGCGTCATCATCTCTATCACAGGCGAGGATTCTAAGGACCGGGGAAAACACGGTCAGTTCTCTAAAGTGCGCAAAGGAACGATCCAATGCTCGAGTACGATGGCTAGACGAGAGTGATATCTGAGAAGCAAGGGGTTGTTAGTCCATGATCGTCAAAAAAAGTGACTTGACACGAAAAGGATGACCCCATAAAAGCAAAATGAAGATTTTTCAGACAATGTTTGTTAAGGTAGCTGGAGTTTACATCATCGAAGGCCCACGACTGAGGCACGGAACCAGAAAGGCGACCGCGCCGGCCATGAACAATGCTCGAGCCAAATGCGCTCTAGTCATCATGCACATTTTGCTGGGGGGAATGCGAAGGAACGAAAAGAGAGAAAAAGAGCGCAACTTACTCAGAGCAAATTGAGGTTCGAGTTGATTCGAATCGTACAACCACTCACCTCCAGCCCGCGGCAGAGAGCCTGTGGGCGTACATCCTTCCCATGTCGCCCATGCCAATGAGACCGACGATGAAGTTCTCCATGCCCGCTGGGCGGAAGTACTCGCGTGCCATTGCGAAGTGAATGCTCAATGGAGCGGCAGAAGTAAGAAATGGCTGGTTAATCCTGATGTGGCTACACCATTTGGAAATGAAGTATATCCTAGTTCAGTAGCCCTAGGTTAATCGGAAGGGGCAGTCAGAGCCCTTGGCAGGAAGAAAAGAGCACGAAGATGTGAGGAATTCTGAGGACAGAAATTTCTTTTGAAGTTGGATCGAGGAGAGCTTTTTAAGTGGGGTGGAATCGGGTAATGCTCGGCCTCACGATGCTCTGTATATTTGCATATTTCAATAAATGCATCAATCTCATCTTCAAGGTGCATTCGTTGACACATCAAATCATCACCACTACGCCGTACGCTTACCTTCTAAGAAAGAGCGGGTAACGAAGGAAAGAAAAAGAGGATTTTTCAAATATGGCTGCCATATTCGCCCTCGGGTCAAACGGGTCCGGCCAGCTAGGCATAACTCACAAAGAAGATGTCTCCGTACCAAAACAAGCCGTCTTCCACCCAGAGCCCTCCAGCTCCTCCATCACCAAGATCGTAGCAGGCGGGAACCACACCCTCATCCTCTTCGCCTCCGGAGAACTCTACTGGAGCGGGGACTCATCGACCGGAGCCTGCGGTCTAACATCGGACATCGCCAACCCTGAACAGCCCATATTTCGACCAGTTAAACTAACAAGTGATCCCTCAGCTCTGCTCCACACAACCATCGTCTCGGTAGCCGCCACATGGGAAGCCTCCTTCATCCTCACAAGAGACGCAGAGGGAAAGACGGCAGTATACAGCTTCGGCTCGGGTTCAAAGGGCGAACTCGGCCTCGGCGATCTCCCAGCAGAGATCCTCCGTACCCCCTCCGCAACCGCCATTCCCAACTTCCCACCCAAAGGCACGCAGGTGAAAGACATTTCCGGTAGCATGGGCCACGTCGTCGCGGTGCTGGAAAACGGCGAAGTCTACGGCTGGGGTAACGGCCGAAAGGGCCAGCTGGGCGAACCGGCGGGCTTCGTCGAGACGCCCAGGAAAATCGATGGGGTAGTGTTTCCCGTTGCCAAGGCCGTTTGCGGTCGAGAGTTCACCTGCGTAGTTAGCGAGCCGGGAACGGGAGAAATTCTTGTCCTCGGCTCCGATAAGTGGAACGTGCGATCGGACGCGCCGGTGTCGGTTCGCGGGTGGAAGGATGTCGGAGCGGGCTGGGGCAATATCAACGTTCTGTCACATGATGGCAGCCTGTTAAGTTGGGGTCGTGGCGATCACGGACAGATAGCGCCGCCTAATCTTCCCAAGATTGCTAAAGTTGCCGTGGGCAGCGAACATGTTGTATGTCTCACAGAGGAGGATGGCGAGGTATTCTCGTGGGGTTGGGGGGAGCATGGGAACTGCGGGCCGACGGCAGAGGCCGATGTCAAGGGCAAGTGGAACGTAATAGCGTCCTCGAAGTTCATACCGAAGGAAGTACAGATTTCAGGCGTTGGAGCGGGATGCGCAACTAGCTGGGTCATCATCACGTCTCGGTAAAACAATATAAACATCTTCAAAGGGAACCCCAAACGCCATGTTTTCTTTCCTTTTTGCCATTCGCCCATTTTGTGCCCCATAACATGTCTTTCCTTGTCATGCCTTGTCAATGCACCCGCCATCCTCCACACATTTTGACCTCTAAGTTTAATAAGATGGCCCGTCGTAAAACAACCCGAGTCTTCTCGCATCAGACAACCTTTGCGTTGGCTCCAGACTCGAGCCCGGCTCCGTGCTTGCCGGAGCTTGGTCCCCAGCATCGTTCCCATCACCACCTGCATCATTAGTCGAAAACTCCTACACGCAAAGAACCGTTAGCCAGACAGCAAAAAGGACATCAGACATCCATCATCCAAGGAGGGCCATACCTGTCTATCCGTCCCATCCCACTCCAACCGCGCATCCTCCTCATCCTCCTCATCCCTCACCGGCTCCCACTCATCCTCCTCATCCTGCTGTCCAACAAACAAACTATCCGACATAATCCTACTCGGCGGCGGCATCTGCGAAGGCCTCATCTCGAAATACGACCGCCGCTGCACATTCGCCCTCGCCACAGACGGCTGCGGCGTCGGGTTAGGAGCCGGGTGAACGACTCTGCTGTCCGGAGGCGGCTCCGACGGCGCCGCGCTGGCCCTTCTAGAGCCCGCTTCGAGCGGCTTCGTCGTTGGCTCCTTTGCGCGGGCGCGGCCCTGTCGCTTTACCTTTTGGCCTGGGTTGCCGCGCTCGCCGACCGTCATGAGGAGGAAGTCGCAGTACATGGCGTCGCCGTGGTACCAGATTTTGATGGGCTGGCCGGGCGTGGAGTAGCGCGTTGAGAGCTCGTTACCGGCTGTTACTGCGTGTTGGACTATGGCTCGGAAGTCTCTGACGGGGACGATGATGTGGAGTTCGTCTTCTACTTCGACATCCTCGAACTCGTCGAGTTCCATTGCGATGGAGGTTCGGAGTGGTTTGCCTCTTAGTGCTTCTTATCATTAGTGGGCGCGGTTAAAAATACCTCTTCTTCGACGAGGCTCAACGCTTACATGCGGTATTCAAGTCGACTGCCTTCTCCGTATATCCGAGAAAGTTGATGAATTCTCCCTCAGAGTTAATGTCAAGTAGCTCAGCTCCAGGCCCAAAGTGGTCCATCACACCCCGCAGCGTCCTCGACGGGATAGTCCAGTGATGGATTGCCTGCTCTGCATTAAATTTGGCGTGAACGGGAGGATTGCTCGCAAATGGTAACTTGTGTGTCGAAGTGCAGCCTATGAAATCAGTGAGCATAAAGAGCTGTGTACTAGAGGACCGTGAGAGGGGGAGTTGAGAGCTCACCATTGCGAAACGTAATCTTCACGATGAACCGACTCTCAACATTGACGCCGTCATCAATAGCAACATCACACCTATCAATCGCCGTAGGACGCTCCGCACCGGGGATATCCCCTCCACTACCTCCTCGGTTTCTGAAAATGGAGACAAGGACCTGTTGAGAGAACGTTTTTAGCCCACCCGGACTCGTTGTAGTCATTTCGGAGGACAACACTTACTCGAGCATAAAGTGTGCAAAAGAACGAACTCCTCCCCAGTGATGCCCCGTCGAACCGAAATCTAGAGAAGAACTTATTCGTCGCAAAGGAGAAATGTGCGTATCCCGATTTTGTGGGATTTATTGCCGTGAGGACAAACTGAATTTCACACCATTAGTGTCTCTCTCACCCTCCCTCTCAAGATCTACGCCCCAAATCTTCGCCAGTGGGAGTAAAGGGATATATCATCACCGCACATACTTGGTCCTTCCGCGCTTCTAGACAAACTTCTTCGTTGAATTTGTTCAGACAGATGAGCGCGTCTCTCAGGGCGCTTACCCCCTCCTCGCTGAGCGTGAAGAGTAAGACCGGCATTCTTGCGGCGCACAGCTGAAGGAGCCGTCCGAGGGCAACGATTAGACAGCCAAATGGGATGTCTGATCTAGAATTAGGATATTAAACCGCCAGTATATATGAATCTCATAGCGCACATTAATCTTGTCGAATTGACGGCGTGCGTACTCTTGGTGTTGAGGTTATGAGGTGGGCTTCTCTGTCTGGAAGGAGATATGCTTCAACTCCAGGAATAAACTCGGATATATGAATATTCCCATTTATCACAAATCAACGTCTGAAGAAGGATCATGATGCTTCAGGCTCCCACTTAACAACAGTTGCAGTTTGCTTGTAAACTACAGGATCATCGGTGTGTTTGAATATCATAAATTGACGTGCTTAGCCAAAATACAGCCCAATGTGCCAGGCCCATTCTAAGGCCTTTCTACCCTATCCAATGATCCATCAAGTTCAATCTCCAACCCAGCGAGCGTGGATTACTACTACAATACGCCAACAAAGGAGCCATATATAACCAGGCTCTCATGCTATGAAAAGAGCGCGACTCAGAAACAAACACCAATATGCGCCTGCCCAAACGACAGGCATTATGCCATGTCAGATGAAATTTACTCCACATCCTCAAAAGAGACTTGGTGGGCGGCCCAATGATCATAGGCAGCCTCATCGACCTTGCCGCCAGTATACTCAGCAGCAGGCTCAGACGACTCGATAACCTTCTCGGTCTCAACCGACTTCTGCATCTTCTCGATCAGCTCGCCGGTGATGGTATCAACGTCGACCTCGAGGTACTCGCGAAGGAATTTTCCAACATCGGTGTTCTCGACGTTACCCCTGAGCGCCGCCGGCCGGGGGCCACCCGAGCTGTAGATGTTGACGTCGACGGCGGAGTGGCCGTGGGTGGTCCAGCCAACGTGCGCACGCACGCTGATCATCTCCGAGAATACGTATGTGGCATCTTCGGCGTTGGCTAGGAGTTTGTCCAGCTCGGAAGAGCGGGCATCGGTGATGCCGAGGCCTTGGATGACGAGGTGGGTGTTGACCCAGTTCTTGAGAGTCTGCTTTTCGGTCTCGGGGTCAATCTTGGACGCCTGCTTCTGAAGCAAAAAGGCAAGGTATTCGGCCGAAGCGTTGCTGTTGGCAAGAACGGCAGGGTACCAGTTGTAGATTGGGCCCTGGCCGGGTTCCTCTGTAAAGCACAATGTTAGTTTTGAAGTACAATAATGAGTATAGGAGTGTTCTCTCAAAACTTACGCAGAGCGGTGGTAAGCCCGCCAGTCTCATGGTCACTCGTGGCAACAAGGACGCCCTCGGTTTCGCTCTCCTCCAAGAAATCAACAACAGACTTGAAGGTTCTGTCATACTCAAGAATCTCGTGGACGTGGGCGGCGGGGTCGTTGTTGTGAGCGGCATGGTCGATACGGCTACCCTCGATCATGAGGAAGAAACCCTTGTCGCTGTTCTCAGTGGCCTTCTCGAGGGCCCGGATGGCGGTCGCTGCCATCTCATGGAGGCTGGGATAGACGCTGTTCATATTTCGGCGGTCGATCTCGAAGGGAATATCGCGGCTGGCAAAGAGACCCATAAGGGGGAGGGTAACGTCCTCTCCACCATTGAGGCTGTCGAAGCCGAGTCTGTCGTTGATGTAGTTCCAGCCGTACTTATCCTTTGCGCGGGTGACCAGGTCATCGTCATCGAGGCGGCAGCTACCATCGGTCGAGTTGGGCAAGAAATGGCAGCGTCCACCTCCGAGCATGAGGTCGACGACTCGGCCAAGAGGACCGTCACCGATCTCTTGGGTGGCAATATCATCGTTCATAGCACGAATGACGACATGGCTAGCGAAGCAGGCAGGGGTAGCATCGGTGATATCGGTGGTGACGACGAGACCAGTAGTATAGCCGGCGCGCTTGGCAGCCTCGAGCACCGTACCGCAGGGCTCGTAGTTCGGGGGGAGGATAGAGATGGCGCCGTTGTAACTCTTCTTGCCGCAAGAGAAGGCAGTAGCTCCAGCAGCGCTGTCGGTAACGAGAGAGTTCGTAGACCTGGTCCGGCTGCTGCCCCAGAAATGCTGGTCGAGAACCAAGGTGTCGTTGCCGGGCAAGCCGTCAATGTATTGGCGGAAGCTGCGAGTCAGAGACAGAGAAGCAGGGCCCATGCCGTCGGAAACCATGAAGATGAGGTTTCGCTTAGCCGGGAGGCTTGGGCTTGTGGCGGGAGGTGTGTGACTCGTGTGTTGGGTCCATACGGCAAAGATGACAGCGGCGGCGGTGGCAATCAGAGCCCAGAAGAAGAGAACGATCTCCCTCACCTTCAGGCTCCGGCCTAGACCGCTACGGCTCTTATTCGCATCGTTATTCTCGCCGTTCTCCTGGCGGGAGTCACCGAGCAGTGGCGTCGTCGCAGTTGGCTCAGCCTAATGAAGGGTGATTCATGTTAGCTTCTAGCGGGTTTGAGGGCAACGCAAGACAAGGGCGTAGGGTCATGGGAAATGCAAAACGGCAAATGACAGAACTGGAGCCCGACATGATGCAATTCGGCAGAAGTAGACTCACCATCGTGCCGTGAATCCGCTAGGCGGGGTGCAGTTTGCTGTTTGATCGAAGCTCCGTTGTCGGTGATGGTTGGTCGGTTAGGCGCGAGCAAGAATGGAAACAAAGAGCACGCAAATCAAGCTCTGTCGACGAGGCACGAATGAAGCTGCTCCAAACGTCTTCAGAATCGTAGGAGACGAAGAGGAAACCGAAGCCGTGACAACGGAGGACCCAGGCGCGATGTTTTAATGGGTTTGGGAAGCGGTGGGAGGCGGGAGATGACGGCTGAATGAAACAACGGCGACCACATTCGGTTTGTTCAGGCTCAGAGCGACCAGCCAGTCTGTTTATAGGCCGATCGGACGTCCAGGGTGCAGTGCAGTACACTAATACTTCGTACACTACAACTCCGCTGCAAAGTACCTGTAACACACTGTATGATATAAAAGTGGTGGGGGGTTGGGTAGCATGGGCACGGGCACGGGCACGGCAGTTAAGCACAGTATCGCCTATGATTGATTGATTCATTCGTGGTGCACATCTTGGGTGGTGGGGAAAGCATAGAAGTATAGGGATGGTCATGCATTAGTGCTGCGCTATCATAACGTACTAAGTACAATCGATTGTGCGCTGCCTGGACTACACAGTCTCAGAGTCACAACTGCAATGAAGTACAGAGTACCTCGGCCCTCACATCCCTTTGCCTCTCTGGACCTCGTGGCTGATCACCTGGACCAGAACCACCTCAGAACTTAAACCTGACTCGATCTAACCTTGTAGCATCTCTTACTCCGTAGTTGCACCCGGATGGACCAGGAAGAGGAGTGAAGATGCTTCTAGTTTAGATGTGTGGAATGTTCGCGGCTTGAACCGTTGACGAAAAGGTTAACAGGATACATTCTCTCAACACTATGATACTCCACCCTCCACCCTCCACCCTCCCTCCCTTCTTCATATCTTCCTATCAACATCCGGAGGCAAATACATCTTGAAGAACGAGTTTTCTCGGGGCTTCCGATCGGCAACCTTAGTCAGAAACATAGATCAAGATGACTCTCCCGCACGTCAACTTTGACGTCTCTGTGAGACGCCGCAGAGCCTCACTCTCTAACAGCGGCCCACGCCCTGTCCTACCACAACTGTCCCAATCCACTCCAACACTCACTCACCCTGTTCTGAGACCAGCAAAAGGAGGAGGAATGATTTCTCAAGATGCCAAGCCAAGGGTCAGGGAAGTGCTACTTGCAAATTCTTCTCCCAGGAGGCCAAACCGTCTGAAAATATGAGTATTAATCTCAAGAGTGCTTCACGTATACATCTTATACGTCTCGACATGTTTGCGACGCTCGCAAGCAACACCCTCCACTTCCTCTATATTCGTCACGATGGACACAAACCACTCAATCAGTAGACCTATATCTGCCTTTCTCAAAGCATGTTCTCCTAGGTTCTCTCGCGTAGTCGCCCATGAATCTCTTCTCAGTAGATCGTAGCATTCCCTCTCAAGAAAAGCTGCCTTGACAAAATCCCCCCCCCAAAATGTGCCTCTATGTCCTCCTCGTCCCCCTATGCGGACACAACCCCCAGCTCCTCTTCGGCCCCTCCTGCTACTCCATCTACGACCAGCTCAACAAGATAACCGAACCAGCGGCCTGGGAGACTCCCGGCTTATACGGCGTCCCGTTCCAACTCCCGGATTCCTGCCTACCGAACCCGAACAATATCGCCGTTGTGCAATCTACCGACTTTTGCGAAGCTTGCCAACATGCTGCCTTCCAGCATCGGATGCAACAGCAGCAGCAACAGCAACAGCAACAGAGATATCAACAACGACCGCAGCGGAATGAAGGGAGGGGTGAGGACATGTTGGGGTATTGGCCCGGCGTACCTCGTGGTGTTGACCCCAGGATGGCCGGGATGTATGATCCCGAGCCGGAAAGGTTAGGTATTGGATGGAGACCTTGAGGGTGGTTGTGACGGACATAGACTGGGGCGTTGCTTGGATACCCACCTCTTTTAAAAAGCGCGGATTAGAGGCGTCGGAAATATCCCCTATTGTTCATTTTGGGATCTCTTTGTTCTTTTAATCGTCTTTTGCTTTTCCGTTGCGCTTCCATCTTAGCTCTTCAAGTCGTACTTTGACATTGCGGAATTCCTCTCGTCCACGACGTGTCGTGCAACCGGGCAGTGATACACACGTTTGGGGATGCCATGGTTCGGCGAAAGATCGTGGGGCAGTGCGATGACTTGGACATTATAATCCAAGATCCGCTTCATTAAAACATCAATAATCCTGTCTAAGCATCCTTCCCTCTATCTAAAAAGTACGCCTTCTAGCACCCATAAAACATACCCAAAGAAACAGCCCAGCAACTATCCCGCACCTTTTCCATATCTTAAGGCTGTACGCTCAGCGAACTCAATAATACAACTTCTGTGTAATAAAATGATCCTCCCCCCCCCTCCCCCCCCAAAAAAAACACAGCTTCCATCCAGCTTCACGATTTTTTTTTTGTCAAGACTCCTGCTCTGCATTCCTGACCAACATGCCATACTTCATGCAAAGCTTGTCCCTGAAGTGCTGATGACGAATACCATTAGGACGCGCCTTGGCAAACTCCGCCATGGCATCCTCCACCGTGAACCCGCACCGCTCAACAAGGTACGACACGATAAAGTACCCCGTCCGGTTAAATCCGTAATGGCAATGAACGCCGATCAGCTCCCTCGTCTCACCGGCCGGCCGGGAGCTTCTGATGCTGTCCACCAGCGAGACGAACTTTTCAACATCTTCATCCGTCGGCGGAATCTTGGACACCGTTGATAGCTTGTGGTAGGCGATGCCTCCTTTCTGGAGACCCGTTGGGTCGTACGAAGGCTGGTCGCGGCTGATGTCGATGATGTCGACGATCTTGTCGCCCCAGTTCTTGACGAATTCCGAGGGGCAATGTACTTCATCAACTTCCCGTAGCGTCTTCATGGCCACAAAAACGGGTTTGTCTGCAGGACCGATGGGTCGAGAAACAGGTTGTACGCTCTTCCATTTTGCCAAGTTCTTCATTTCCCACTTTCCTTCCTTGGCTAGATACTGCAATTGCCACTAGTAATCCCAACGGGTGTTAGATGCTTGCTCGTACTAACATGGGGACGATATGAACAATGTTTGAAAACTTACCGAGAGTGCAAGCCGACCGGTGACATATGTCGAAAGGAAGTCGGATACATTTCCAGCGAGAATACGAACTGTCAAAGGCATGTAGAGGAGAGCATGGTTCGCCGGGGAAGGCATGATTAGAGTCTTCAACACTCCCTTAGGGTGCAGAGGTTGCTCAGGAATATCTTCGTCGGTGCGGTTTCGGGGATTTGGCGTACGGGGTGTCGTGGGTTCGCTATCAGGGCTGTCGATATCTGAGTCTGCTGCGGAGACCTGAGGGACTTTCAAGTCATCGGTGCCATTATCCTCGGGGGCCTGAGAATCCTCAACGGCAGTAGAAGATGCAGCAGCTGAAGCAGCGCTGTCCGCCAGGCTTCCAAGTTGAACCTTGATGGTGGGACCCGCCTCAAAGAGACTTGCGAGCTTCGTGGCTTCGGTAGGAGGCGTGATCTTGTCTGCCTTTCCAGCAACGAGAAAGATTGGCACCTCGAGACCCTTCCAGATCTCCGCCGTCGGTAGGCCACCTACAGGTACACCGTCTTCATAGACCGGCAGGGACCCGTATGCCATTCGCCTCCACACTGGCGTCCGACTTTGGCAGTTGAATGTGTGCTGGAGCCGCCGGGACTCCGCATCCGCATTCTCGCCAACAAATCGCGTCACGCTCGCACTATTCACATCCCCTCGGCGATCCCACATCCTCCACAGATTGAAAATCCACCCGGGAATCCATAACAGCATCTTGAAAGTCTTGACCTTATCCTCGGGAGGTGGACCGGATACCGGACAGATTCCGACCAGGCCAACAATGTTATTGACCAAATTCGTCATATGTGGGAGTTCTTTGCTGGAGAGGGCCGCGCAGAGAGCCGATCCCATACTGTGTCCTATCAGAACGACCTGCTGCCCCTCCTTCTTATCTCTATAGCTCTCAATTATGATCTCCAGTAATTCGGTTAAGGCCTCCGTCGTATATGCTGCCCATGCCTTCTCCGAGAACTCGGATCGGCCACATCCCGGAAGGTCGATCGCCAGACACGACGCTATCGGTAAAAGACTGGTGAGGAGAGGATGGAATTGGGCGACTGAGCCACCTAGTCCATGGATGAAGACGAGAAGGGGAAGTGGCGAGGGCACTTTGGGAAGCTCATCAGCTTTCGGGTGGCGTCGGTAGAAGATTCGGAGGTTTGGATAGGTAAATTTGCTCGTGGTATATGTTTTGATTTCGGAGTGGTCGCTGAGGAGCGGCGGATCTGTCTGAACTGGATCGACGGACATGGCTCCGACGGTTGGGGTGTTCGTATGTTCGGCGTACTTTGATTGTGTTCTCGATAAATATAGAAATTGATCAAGAGACAGTTCGACTATATATAAGTTGGAGTATGTTCGCCAGTGCTTGCTAGAGAGCACCCATCGTCGGATAGCTTCTTGGGTTGCCAAGCGAGGAATGAGTCAAGCAAAGGTCAGGCTCATAGCAAAATCGAGAGGCAATTATCAAGGTGATCCTAGCTCTGCTTCAATTGATCGGGGACAAAAAAAAAAAAAAATCTCTCGGCGGCTTTGCGCCCAATTGAGGCCCAATATTATTGAAAGGAAGAATTCAATAACAATGGAAAGAGGATCGAGGAAAAGGAATGATAAAGAATCAAAAAGCTCTTCTGGAAGAAAGTCGCGAGGGTCGTCGCCTCGTCCTGGGTTGATCAATGATGTGAAGGGAAGCTGCGATGGTGCCAAGACGACAGGGCGGTGGACGTTGGAATTATTATGTCATTTTGCAGCTGATTTGAGAATTCTCCAATCCCAGGCCGAAGCCTCAACACAAGGCTCGATTCAACGGTGGAGAAAGCATCTTCGCGTCGGCACCCAAGAGAACCTCCCGCCAATAGCTGAAAAGTGTTCAAAGTGTGTTTTCTGGATATATTACAATTCAAGGCGTGGTTCCTATAGTCTATTTTAAGCTACCCTCGTGGCGCGCCAGCTGGACACTGGACCAGACGCCAAAAAAAAAATCCAGTATGCGCATGTGAGGAGAGACCCATCGTCCACCCTCTTGACATTCTATCGTACAGCATGCAGCCAATTGCATGTACCGGTTCTTGGGCTGCCCACACATTGGGCTTTGCAACCGCATCTACCTGCCATTACTGTCTCTTGCCAGCCAACCCGTGACTGGCACCATAGTGTAACAGTTCCTCAGAACTCTCTCCAGCCGGCAATTTATATGCATCGTGAGGAGAGATGCACTGGCGCACTCCTCTCCACAACCAGTAGCGGCAGGCAACGGCTGTGAATAAGGTTCCGTCGGTCGCTGTTCTCATCACTCGGTCACCCCTTTGCCCTCTTTCCAGCCTAATGGTATCAACGCAGCAGCGACATCGTCCACCCCTCTTTCCGTAGCTAGAAGATTATACTGAGCAGCGGCGTTGTTGGTGTCTAATATTTCCGTTCGCATGCCCAAACTATTGATGTAATCTCTTGTTTCACGGCTGAGGGGGCGTATTTCCGGTCCGACACCAACTATTAGAAGATCTAGAGGGGGGTATCAGCATATGAGGCTGGTAGATATCACGCTTGAGTAAAGGAGTAAACGAGTAGTCATTGAAGCTGCACTCACCTGGCCTCGGCCATACCAAATTCAGCAGTCCGAACGCCTCCTTTGGTAATTCAACCTGGCCCTTCTTATTTATCAGTTTCTTCTCCGTCATCGCATCCCATGGCTTCCATTTGAATGCCTCTCCATTGACTAACAGCACCCCACTGCCGTCGGTAATTCTAACTCCGCCGTTCAAATGGAAACCCTTGGGAAGACAGCGATCGACGGCCGTCGGCGGCGTCGGCGTATTCCCTAGAACATCGAGTTCACCGAAGTCGGTCCTCGGTGGTTCTTTGGGAGGTTTTTGCCGACTCCGCCATGGCGATGGTGTGGTATGAAAAGACGCTCGAAACGGGCGCGTTTCGCGGACTGTGCTGAGAATGCGGTGGGCGGCTGGGATGGAAGGACGGAGCGAAGAACATTGGCATGGAACTGCCCTCAAATGCCTCGTGAGGTGTCGCGACATTGCTGCGGCTTTGCGCGTGGACTGATGTGTTGGAGGTCCTTGTATATTTGTGAAGGGTGAATTTTTGATGACGAACTTGGCAATTGCCGATAAGAAATTTGGAGCTCTTATCGATCTTGTCCCGCTCCTACTTCAACTACCCACCACAGCATTTAGAACACACAACAGACACCTCCATTGCTCGCAGACTATTGACGAGAAATTTATGCCGAAGAAAAGAAGAGGGAAACAATTACAAGATTAGTCCGGCAGATATTGTAGGGGAGAGCAACTCTAGAAGTACTCTCGCCCTGCCAGCTCATTATTCGAGCCACTTCAACTGTTTATGTGTAATTCAAGCACCTCAGGGAGGCTTCGTTTTACGTTTGTTGGTATGGTCGGACGACGCCGACGAAATGTCGAGCGTCTCTCGTCTGTTGACAATACTACGATAGACTAGAACCAGCAACTCGAATGTGCAGCCCATGCCTATCACCCAAGTCACCCAAAAGTTCACACACTCGGTCACTCATACACTTGCAGGAAGGATCTTGCTTCTTGGGTATATCCCGTCGCGTATGAAACGGAAAGAACTCGACCAGTATTGGTTATGCATCATCATAATCACCAAAAACCCGTGAAAGAAGAGCCATCGAGACTTGCATGAACTTGACCGCGTGTTGCATTCCGAATCATCAAGTGCAGAACAGGTGGAAGCAGTGTGCCTTTAACTGCCATGCCGGTAAACTGGTTGTGTATGTATCATGTAGTCGATTCCCCTTTGAACCCTAGCGAACACCGTTGAAAAACAAATAACAAACCAAGCCGTCGGCCCATTCTTTTTTTTAATTCCCATCCATGCTCATGCTTAATTCAGATGAACGCGAGAGAGAGAGACTGAGAGAGATAGAGTTATATTTGCGTTTGACGGGGTTGTTCCATTTATTTCTTCTTCTCGCTCTGCTCCTTCAGCACCTTCTTCACAATCTTCTGCTCCTCGATGAGGAAGGCGCGGACGATCCTGTCCTGGACACAGTTACCGCATCTCGATCCGCCGTAGGAACGGTTGACGCTCTTCTGGGGCTTGGAAATCTGGGAGTACTCGCGGGGTCGGAGAGCAGGGACCTATTGGAAACCGTTAGTACACACAATGCTTTGGGTCGACTCGCAAATGGCAGCAGATTGTAGCTCTTCGAGGTGAGAGCGCGAAGGAAAATAGAGCGATAGTACGCATGGGCTCGCAGAACCTGCCATCTCAATCGCTTTTTCCTTCGCGCATCCTTCCTTCGAAAGCCCTAGAACCCGCTGCCCCTCGAATTCCCCCCTTCTCTCATTCAATGTATCCTGGAAATCGACTTACGCCCGCCAACTTGCTGCCACAGTCGCCGCACTTGGGGTTGGTGCCTCGCTTCTTGATGTGAAGGAGTCGGAGCTTGCCACCGGGGGTCTTGATCGTCCGGGTGAGGTTGGAGGTGGTGTTGTAGCTACAGAATCGCGAAAAGTTAGTGCATTCATGACCCCTCGGTCGAATTGGACGCGGCAAAAGGGACAATAGCGATCGATTGTCCCTTTCGCGAAATCGAGAAATTGGTCGTCTTACCCGTTGCGGCGGCGGTAGGTCACTCTTTGGGGGGCCATTGTGCTTGGTGTGCTTGGTGGTCGCTTTGGTGATACACGGGGAAAAGAGTGAAGGTTTTCGAGATTTGGAAATTTTGTGTGGGCGAGGGTCAGTAACAAGGTGTGGGTCAATTTTGCAATGCAGGGTTCACTAGCCACGAAATTTGACAACCCAGCCACAGTTTCCCTTCGCCATGTGTGGCACAAAAGCGGCGGTCACGTGAACAGGTGTTGAGGTTCACTGACCGGCTTCAGTTTGAGTCTTTATGGTGGAGCAGCCCCATTCTTGCATTGATCAATCAAGATGATGATCAGAAGACACGATTGGGAGAGAAGCTCAGGAAGGCCGTGATGATTTCTCGTTGCGAGCCAGCATGCGTCCTCTACTAGGATTGAGGAAAGCCCACAGCCAATTATGACTTGGAGCGACGAAATGAGTGCAAGAGAGCTTAATGTGAAAGAAGAAATGAGAAATCCGCTTGCTCCTGGCATGTAAATTTCAATGCTATCTTCCGTCCTGTAAACACCTTGTTGTCCTATCATGTCATGAGCCTAAAACGCCGCTGTCCTGATAATTGATCCCCAACCTAAATATCACCTGTGCCCAAGTCCCTGAAGGGAAATGCCTTTTTTACGAACTCCCGTTTGCATACCAGTTCGGGTGTTCTGTGGGATCCCAAGTTGTGATTCCGAGAGGGTTCTCCTTGCGGCTCTTGTTGGCACGATCGAAGACCTTCTTACTCTCGGCGTCGCCCATGAGTTCTCTAAAGTCTTGAATCTCCTTGTGAGCATCAGCCACGGACTTCATGAGCAGATGATACAGCTCGGATGCTACGTATTATATTAGAAAATGGCAAGGGGCTGAACCGGCAGAGCATAGGACAACTCACGGGTTCGGCTCTCTGTTAAGGGAGCGGTCATTCGTGGAATGGTTGTTCTGAGCTGGCTAGCCTTAGCAGCTCTGTTAGGTTCATACTTCTCAAACTTGATGCCGGAAGAAAGGAGTACCTGAACATGGAGTTTATCTAGTCTCTTGAGAGCGGCTTCAAGCCGAGCCTCATCCCATGTCTCGTTGGAGCCAGCCTTTGAGTCTTGGGTTTTTTGTCGGTTTGCGGGTGCCATGGCTATCATGAAATGGATGAATGGTGAAATTAGACGCACGGAAGGCGAGGTCTTGAGTCAGCCACAGCCTTTCGTTGGTATCGCGAGGAGAGCGGAATGGAGGATCAGCAAGGGGGAACCGGAATAGGAAGGCGGTGTAGGTGGCTGAGAAACTCGAGAGTGTCTGAGTAATTGAACGAGGAAATGGAGGACCACAAGGCAAGACCAACCGAAATCGACACCGAATATTGTGGAGCTGAGAATGCCTGGTCTGCTTCAATGTTTCCTGATTCGGGTTCGAGCAACTTGAGCAATGACATAATTCAAGCGTTGGGCGGCTTAGGGGCGATGGAGTGCCTTCGACGGAAGTGGCGGCGGAGAAACATTATCACGTGACAAAGCCATTAGTGAGCAGCACGTGCAACAGCAGCATGTCGGGTCAGCACTGTCAGAGTGTTGAGGTCCTTAAACCGTTTCGTACCGGAAAATAAAACTACCTAGTTTCCATCACCGTGCGGATTGTAAATCTCAGACTGAACCTCTACACACCCTCGAAATCGCCCCCCAACTTTCTTCATCGACAGAAGCTTGATCGTGATCGGATTCTTCGAAAGAAAGCACAGCGTTCTATCTCAACCTCACCTAAACTCTTTTTTCATTAAATTCATTAACCATTTTTTCCCACTATTCCCCGCCGGAGCAGGCTTGCTCGGCACCCGCCTTCACACTGGAGTACTCTACGCCCCCCAAACCGTTTATCCACCACCAAACACGTCACAACGCGACCCCAGATTTAACGGGCGCGGGCGACATCTCTGGCATGCCGGAGACACCAACCACCGCAGCCACCCTTCTGCCCCCACCCGAGGGCATCTTCCGAACGTTCGAGGACTTGTTGAGCTCTGTCCAACGCTGGGCCAAGGACCATGGCTACGGCATCGTGAAGCTTCGCGCCTCCAACTACAGGGATGGCAAGCCGACTAGGTACGACCTTGTGTGTGATCGTGGCGGCGTCAAATACAACAGCACTGCGAAGAAGCGAACACCGTCGACGCGCAAGGTCGACTGTCCCTGGCGAGCCAAGGCAGTCTGCGAGGTCCAGCTAGGCCATCAGTGGCGTTTCGCCGTCCAAGAGTCCCGTCACAATCACGATGCTCGACCCCCTTCGGCCGCACCGGGCCAAGAGAACACGCCTCTCGCGCAGTCGATTCGATCGTTCACCAACAAGCTTGACCGACTCATACACGACGTGGGCCAGGGCTTCATGCACATGGGACAACGTCTCGACAATGTTGAGAAGCAGCTGATGGATCTGCGGAACCACATGGGCGGATACGAGCCTCGATTCCAAGGCATGGAGTCTAGAATGCAAGCAGTCGAGACTCGAGGCGATATGCAACTAGGGCCTATGGACGACGTCGACGTCGACACTAGAATCTTGGCGAGCATGTAGCCATGAGCCCCCGCCCAGTCGCCTCTTTGCCGTTTTTTCCAACCCCGTCACAAGTCTTTTTTTTGTGTCGACGACCATCTTTCGCTTCTTCTCTCAATCATTCGGGTATTTCTCTCTGCAACAACGCGAGGGCTGGTTTGTATGTTTCTACTAGGGAGGAAAGGGTCTGGTCTGCTTTATTTTCTTTTTTTTTTTTTTTTTTCCAACTCAGTCGTTTTCAACCTTTATGTATTTTGCGGCGTCTCGGATGGTTGAGAAATCCCCCCCAGGTGTAACTACACAATTTTACAGAGAGGGCTACCATTGAAGTCTTTCAAGTTAGGGAATATCGGATCGCTCCAGGGCTCTGTGTACGTCTTTTGCGGATTCGTTTGGTCTTTCTTTTTTTCATTTCATGTTGTCCTTTTCGGTCCTTTGTTTTGCAACTTGGGCGCAGGCAGTCTTTTTTGTACCTACGAGTTAGGGAGGTATCGAGGAGTCGGATGACAAGAATGTTACGATGCCGCAACAACCCATTGAACGGGTTGAATTTATAAAGAAAGCTGCCCTTTGTTGCAACGAAACAGAATCGAGTCCATCTACAGCATTGATGTAGCATGGAGCTGTCGATGGGTTCCGTGGTGATCCATGTGTCTGCGAGGATGGGCGTAGTGCGTGCCCTCGATGTGACTGAATGTGGCGAGCCAGGGGAAGCAAGCTTGGGGTATCTGATGGAGCTTGGATACGTACAGCTATTTCCCCTCACGTCTGCGATGGGGCTTCATCTCGAAACCGATGTGAGTCTAGCACTGATCTTGACGATGCTATTCCTGCTCAACTGCCCGACATGTGGGGATCTATTTTCTTCAATGGGCGAAGCTAAGCCATACGACAGATCACCAACAGGTCAATGAGCTTAAGCTCAACCAAATATGGCAATATAGCCATTTGTGTCACATCCAAAACCCCTCAACTCGACCCGCTTTCGTCTTCATATCCCCCCCCCCAATCACAGATTCACCGGCCTTTGAGCTGTCACTTCTCGTTATTCACATCCCCCATTACCTCTCTTCGTCATTCCATCCCAAGTCTTCAGCCCTCTCCGAGATAAAAAAAACAAACACCCCTTTATTAATCCTAATTCCTTCCCTCTTCTCCTCCATTATGCCAAGATACTTCAACCTAAACCCACCGGGGCTAAAAAAGAGGTCTAGACTCAGAGACATAGACTACGACCGCGATGAATGCGTCGAGGCGATCCGCAACTTCTACCGGTTCCTCGTCAAGGCATACCTTCCGGAATCGGAACTTATCGAGCCACCAGAGGGCGGCTGGCCCAATATCACCGCCGATGTCCTCCAACCCTTAGGCAAGACAGATGAGGTCGTCGACCTGCTCCGCCACCTGCCCTACATTCGCTCCACCGGAAGTTATGACGAGCCCCAGGCTATGGCCGCCACCTTCTTCGCCGACTGGCAGCATACCGCCGACTACATCGCCAAGGATCCGGAGAACAATGGCCGCAACATTAAAGGCTGCACCGAGGACTTTCTTGAAAACGTACCGGGGACCGTCATCGGCCTGACTAGCGGAAAGGAAGAGAGCGACACGATCCTGCTTGACACAGAAATAGGCGTGGTGTACTGGCATGGATGCCCAAGCGAGATCCTGCACCGGCCCTCGCGACCACAACTTGAGGACGCCTGGTACGACTACGCGCCTGATGAGGAGGAGTGGCGGGGGGAGTCGGGGGCGTGGGCTATTGGTGACTTCTTCGAGCTGCTGAAGGATCAATTTCGGAAGCAGAAGTTTGTGGCTGTATGTCCGTGGATTGTGTACGACGTCAATATTCACGGGCTCCCCGATGGCATGCTAGACCTGGTTAGGGGCGTATATCGGCAGCATGGCTGGCCCAATATGGAACAGTACAACAGGGAAGAGTGTATGATGGCTATCCGAAGGGCGCTTGAGGAGAGTTACCCTTTCCGAGCGAACTTGCTCCGCTGGTCCTGAGTATAACGGGAGCGGAGCGGCGCTTGCCAGCGAGATCTACAGATTCGGAGGGTCGGAAATGGAACGGTTCTCCCATCAAGTCTGGAACGGAGATATCACAAAGTGCGGCCTTGATAAGCAATGCCCTGCCTAATGTCCTGTCCAGCGTGGAGACTATAAGACAACAGTCTAAAGATCTATTATACAGCTGGCTCCTCTGGGTAAGAAGCACATTGAGTTAAAGATCAGTGGATTAATTGGGAATCACCCCCTTCCTTCGTAGCCCTACAATGAAGCACGAGATAGCTTGGTGCACCTCTATTTTTGTCCATGGGACCGGAAAACTGAACTGGCCCCAGCTCTTAGCTCTTAACCCAGCCTAGCACAGGTCAACTCTAGTGGCACGGGCAGCAGACTTACAGCTCTCCCCGATGCTGACACGGGCAGTCAGGGAAAGCAAAGGCGGGTGACGAGATCTTACGAACTGTGTGTGTGTGCTCCGGTGCGGCATTGCCAAAGTAAGCGAGGTGGGAAAAGCAGGAAAGGGCGGGTAACTTACCTGTACACTCGGCCAACGACCATTGCAGCTCGGCGCCCTGCATGAGGCACGAAGCAGCCACTGCATTCTCCATCCATGATCGATGCCGTTCCATTCGATAATAGCGACCTTCTCAACAAGGTCAGGCAGCGGTTGACCTGTTCAGTTCCCAACCTAAAACCCCAGCCCCGAAGCGCGGTTGAGGAAACTACACTTAGAACGCGAGAGGGGAAATATTGAAGGATATGGAGGATTCCGATGGATCGGTTAGAGATTTCTTGGCAATTCGACTCTTTTCTCCTTGCTCATAGGAGGTGTTCTACCTATCCCTCTTGCCCTTTCCCAACTTGCATGTTTCTCTCCATTCAAATGCAGGGATGAAGATTCCACGCACTTTCCTACTTCACCCGTCGTGTTCCCTCTAGCAATGACTGCTCCAAGCTACTGCTATCCTCGACGATTATGCTCCAGGCAGGGTATTGATGTGGGCTAGACTGAGATAGCACAAATTTGGAGTGAGAGGGCCAAGCTAAGCCCGAAGATGGCTCGAACTCGACCTTGGTCTGCATTCAATGTTGGAACCATATTTTCATTCCATCTCTTCAAGGTCCGGGGGGAACATGTTCGATCTATGGGGTCTTTCGGCCCAAAACCCCGAGAATGGACCTGTCACTTGAGCTAAGCTTTAGATCCCTGCTGGGAGCTCTGACCAGGTCATTGTGTTTGAGGATGTTGTGACACACCCTGGACAACCTTTTTTCCCACCTTTTTTGGCCTTCTAGCAGGAGGCTCGAGAGTCTAGAGGAGCGCACAAGGCAACGGAAGAGTCTGCCCATCTCGAGGACATTCCCAAGCTCGAAAATCGGTTCTAGACAGAGGATCCTGCATACGATTGAATCAAAGACAACTCACAAGTGCCCTGGTCCGAGAAAGATCAATGATATCAATGCAAGGACTTCGCAGGATCCAAGAAAAGATGGCCTGTGCCAAGCATTAATGATGATTTCCATGATTCCCAGGATTCTCACGATTCTCACGATTCTCCCTAGGGCGGCGCTGATCTGCCAGGGGCACCATCCATTGATTGCTGCATTGATCACTAAAAGCGCCCCTATTCCTCTTTGGTCTGGGCCCCTGTAATCCCCAGATCTCCGACTTCAACGGTTTCATCGGCACCAGGTCTGTCCGTCTGCCTGCGACCCAAAGAGAAAGAAGCAAGCTGCAACCATGTTAAAGAGGCTAATTGACAGGCCGGCAGGATACCCCGGCGCTTCCATGCTCAAAGAAGAAGCTCAGCGGACAATTGAATGGAGGACGCGGGCCGAACTTGACGCCGACGTTGCAATTGTCTCTGAGCCTCAAACCGACAAAACAGAGGGGCACGGCGCTTACCCAGATATTGCGACCCCAACGCGACCATCGGACGACATATTCTTATTTTCCTTTTCTTCTTCTGACAGGGCACGCACCTCCGTGACAGCGCGGCGGTGCCATTGGGGAAATGTAAGGGGCATCGTAGACTGTGAGACGGCCAGGATGCGGCCACTACGCTTGGTTTTTGCGCTGCGCTAGGAACGGAAGGTATCGTGAGATGGGGGTCCCGAGATGCCGAGATGTAGAATATATATCGCGACTCGTTCCCTTTCTTCGAGAAGAGCTCTGTTTTGGACTCCTCAAGCTCAGTTCACTCCTGGCCTCTTCTGAAGTCTTTTACTTTCTTTCTCACACTCCTTCATTCTTTGCTTGCTCTTTGTAACCTGCTGAGCAGGCCGTTCGTTTCTGGGAAACTCCAAATTCGTTTCTTGAAATAACCAAACTGGTCCTTTTTTTCTTTCCTTCTGGGCCGGATCGAACTTCAATGTTCTTTTGATTCATTCTCTCCTTAAACAAAATCAGAACGCCTGTTGTGATACTCTGCTATAACCGGATACCCACCATGATCTCCAAGCTCTCCGTTCTCTTGGCCTATGCCAACGCCGTTGCCCTCGCGGGACCCGTCAAAACTTCCAGGGCCGTTGAGCAGCTTAACCAGGCCTTTTTCGAAGAGGCTCAGCAGCGTGACGAGACTGCCACTCGGGCTTTCTCCGACGTTCAGATCACCACCAGCGACGGACGTTGTCTCTTTGTCGACTTGCTCTCAGGCGACTTCAGGGCAAACCTGACTCCTCTGCAAGTGGCTGCTTGCGGAAGCACCGATGGCCAGGGATGGGATGTCATTACGGCAGGAAAGCATAATAACCAAGCCGGCGCTGCGCTCTTGGTCAACACTCTTGTATGTCTTTAGGCCCGCTGCCTCTCGTTGACAAGCCCCAACTTCAACAACGTATTAACATGTTGGAATATAGTCTCAAGCCTGTGTCAGCTTCGACCCGAGGAGGGCTGCTGATTCCCAAGTCCACCTCTTCTCCTGCGGTGGTCGGGCTGACGGAAGCGGCGAGGTATCCAACTCGCAACTGTTCGACTTTGACGGCAGCGCTGGTCCCCTTGCTCTGACCCCGCAGAATGCCCAGAACCAGTGCTTGACCGTCAACGGGAATGTTGTTGCCATCGCCGGGTGTGATGCGGCCAATGCGAACCAGGCATTCACTATTGCTGGTGCCGCCGCTAGCGCTGGTGAAGGGGATGCTCAGGATGACGCTGAAACTGGAGATGACAATGCTGGAAACGATGATGAGGCTGTTGTTGACGATGGGCAAGCCGGTAACCAGACCGATACTGGCAACAACGGTGGAAACGGACAGGGTAACGGACGGGGTAATGGCCAAGGCAACGGTCGAGGCAATGGAAGGGGAAACAACACGGGCACCCGAGGCAACGGCCGAGTCCGTGGAAACGGCAAGGGTCGCAACCGAGGACAGGGAGGAAACCAAGCCACCGACTGCGCTCCCGCCCGTGTCGTGACAGTCACCGAGATTATTAGGGTCCCAGCTGCTTCGGCGGCAGACACCGCCGTCGCCACTGAAACTGATGACGCTGCGGCTACCGAAACCGCCGTTGCTAGCGACTCTGAAGAGGCTCCCGAAACTACAGCCGAGGCCGCCACAACCGCCGAAGAGACCGGCGCCGCTTCTACCACTGACGAAGCGGCAGCCATAACCTCCGCACCCGTCGATGCTACCACCACTGCTGCTGCCGCCCTTGACGGCATTCTCACGGTCAACCCTACCGAAGCCGTCCCAGTCCCTCGCGCTGGTGGTACTCTCAACCCCACAGACGCAGCTGAAGCTCACCAATTCGACAACACGGCTACTCGTGCCTTCACGGGCGTCCAAATCCGCTCCCCCGAGGGCCAGTGCCTCTTCGTGGATCCCACCGCCGGAGACTTCCGGCAGAACCTAATTCCCGTGCAGCTTGTTGAGTGCACTGGCAGCCCCAACGAGAAGTTCGACATCGTTACGGCGGGCAAGCACAACAATGCCAATGGCGCTGCTCTCATCGTCAGCAGCTTGGTAGGTTTTTTTTTTTTTAACATTCTCCCCCCCCCAATTTGGACATTGGAGACTCGTTCAACTTAGACTAACTTGAGACAATGTAGATGAATGGCTGCATCAGCTTCGATGGACGAAGGCAAGCCGGCGATACCGTCACCATCTTTTCCTGCGGTGGCCGAGCCGCTGGAGGTAACGATCCCCGCTTTCTATAACCCGTGCCCTCAACACTCTCTAGATCTTGTTTGCTAACGTACTTGAACAGAGGGTGAAACCAACTCTGGTCAGCTCGTCCCTTTCAACGGCCAGACCGAGCTCGCCTTCGCTCCCGTGAGCGAGAACGGCCGGATCTGTCTTGTTGATGGAGCCGGCCGCGTCGATTCTGCTGCCTGCACTGGTGATGCCTCCCAGGTGTTTACCATCGTTGCTTAAATCTTTCTAGTTGCAGGGTGCAGGCCTTTGAGCTGCTTCCTATGTTGATATCACAACTTCTCTTCTTCTACTTTGTATTATATTAGTTTCGGACAATGAATAAGGCCTCGAGAAACCGAGCTGTTGAACTACAGTTATACCTTGAACGAAGCGTAGAGTACATACGAAGTGATGCCATAGACTACTCTTTATTCGCTGAAGGCTGGGTCGAACTCGTCACTTGAGGGTAAAAGTATGTCGATGCCACTTGAGCTTTGCCAACTGAATTCCATTTAAATTAAGAACCGCTTTTGAACGCAAACCGAACCAAACCACTTGACTATCTTCAAACGAGACCAAAGGGTATTGTCTTAGAAATAAGAAAACCGAACTTCCGGGTATCATTGATGCGTAGACTCCGCGCTGAATAAAAACTAGATGCGAATAGCAAAGAAAACTGAAGAGAAAACGAAAAAAGAAACCTCCAAATAGGAAAATCCTTGAGAGGAAACGGTGCAGAAGCCGATACTTGAGAGAGAAAAACAGAAGAAAGTAATGAAAACAAAAAAGAAGAAAAAAGGAACTAGACCCAGTAGTGGGACTCATGCTGCTTCTCCGCTCCCTGGGAGCTTTCCTCGACGTCCTCGGTATCGTCGTCATTGGTACGGCGTCTGCGCTTGGGGGCAGATGGACTCTCGTCAATCTCATCGGACTCGTCTCGGGACCTCTTCTGGCCGCGGCTGCTGGTCTGGGTACGGTTCTCATCCTATTTGAACCTGCCGCGGACACACGACGGAGTTGAGAAAAGTGGGCTCGGCCTAGGCTTGGGGTAGGGAGTTGGTTGTCGTAGAAGCACAGGACCGGTGTAGCCGTGGTTGCGAATCTGCTGGCGAATCCTTGACGATACCACAGCGGGAGCGGGCTCGGGAGTCGGCGCATCTTTGGTATCCTCGCCTGAGGAATCCTCACTCTCATCGGAATTCTCCACCAACGGTTCGCCGAGATGCTCAACCTCATCGTCAAACTCGATCGATGGCAGCGGGATATCACAGTCCCTCGGTTGGATGACCGATGAGGCCCTAAACTCCTCCTCGCTGATTTCTTCGGCTTCCGAATCGGAGGGAGGGTAGTCGCCGTGGTCGTCATCCACGTCCTCATCATCGTCGCTGTACTCGGTCGAGGGGGTGGTGGGAGTGGTCGGGAACGGCGGGTCGAACAGGAGCCGGGGGTCTACTCCCTGTCGCCGATCGCCACGGTCCTCGGAGTCACCGCGAACCGTGGAAGAGGAGGGGATTTTCTGGTGAGCAGTGGGCTCACCAGCATCGTCCTCCTCCTCTTCGACCTCGGGCGCCGGGGCAGCCCAGGACTTCTCACGCAACTCCTCGGGGGTGCGCGACAGAACGTTGCGAGGATTGGCAGCGTTCAAAGCCTCGAGGAGACCTTCGCGGAGCTCAACCGGGACATCCGCCGCGTTGTCCCGATCAAGCTCCAGGTCATCTTCGTCCTCGTCGTCGTGGTTGGCGAGCTCTGGGACGCGGCGGCCCGAGAGTTGATTGGGCTCTACAGCCCGCAGAAGCCCACCAACCCGGATCGAAAGATCCACGTTCATAAAAGCCGCCAGGTAGCGTAAAAATTTGACGCATAGCTGGCACGGAGACCTGGTGATGTGGATCTCCAGGGTCGGCTCGTTGCCCGTGCCCCAGTCGTGGCGCCTGACCTTTTCAAGGTCGTACAGGCTGACCTCATCGAACTCCTCCGGGAGCTGGCCAATTCTGGCCAGAAGAGTCGACACCGCAAAAGCGGCCAGCTTCTTCTCGCAGTGCGAGCAATGCCACCTCCCGGCGTGGCCGCGGCTCTTCGGTCCGTCGAAGATGCTGCCGACACTCAGGCCCATGATCTTGGCCAGGTGCTTGACGTTTTTGACCCACTCCGGGCCGAGAACCATTTCGGCATCGTTGGGGTGGCCAACCCCACCGGAGAAGGTCGCGGCCACGAGTTGCTTCTCGCCGCCCTGCTGAAAAGCAAGGACGCCAGCAACCCGATTGCCGGTCATGTTGACCTTTGGCCCGGCAAACGATCCCTGCAGGACGTAAACGTTGACCCCCGCGGCAGTCCACTGGAATAGCATGTCGGACATGCCGTTGGCAACGTACGTTCCTGCAGAAGGCATCGTGATTTCTCGAAACTCTAGAGAAGGTGATGAGTTAGCACACTTGGTCGACAATACAAACGGTTGACCAGTGTAACGAACTAATGATAGATTGAAAAAAGAGTGATGTGTCGGCGAAGCGCCTTACAGAAGTTAGCCAGGCCAGCTGGCTTGGGGTTCTTCGATGAGGGTCAGGTGGATATGATAGGTATGAGATAGCAATATGAAATAGCAATATCAAGTAGGCATACGAGGCAGAAGCACGATGCCGTGGGTCGGAAGCAGCTGGGGATATGGGCTGAACAGGAGGAACGAAGCGAAAAGAAATAAGAAACACAAAAGACTGGGGAGAGGGACGAGATCTTGAGAACAGGAAGGCACTCTCCTTGTTTGGGGGCAAGGGTATAGAAGGTCTTGCTGCTCAATAGGGGACTGGATAGAGACTTGAGAGAATAGAAAAATGTTCAACATACCTTAATTGGAAGATCGAGGTGGGAAGTCGCGAACCACTAGACTCGATTCAAGGTGGTCGATTGTCAATAGACGAAGCTCAATAGGCGTCGAGGGAGGTGCCTGCCGAATCGAGAGAATGGAAAGTCGTCAAATCGAGGTGGGGGACGCGAATGTCGGTAATAATGGAGTCGAATCGATAGAGTGAGGGAAGAAAGATGTGATAAACGATGAGGGATAGAATAAAGCGGTGATCGAGAATGAGTGGGCGTCTTCCTGCTCCTTTGATCGAGTAGGCGATGGATAGAATGATGGATAGAATAATGGAGGAATACAGAAACAGAGAAGGAAAGGTGACGTCTGCTTCTTTGCCGGTTGGATTGAACTGCCAATGGATGAATAGAAGAAACAGAGAATGAGAAGTGGCCGTCTGTTTCTTTGCTAGTTGATCAAGGCTGCTGATAGAATAGAATAAATGATAGAAGAAACAGAGAAAGATGACGCCTGCTTCTTGGTTGGATCAAGCTGGTGATGATCAAAGTGGTGATGGGTGAAATAGAATGTGAATGGAAGAAACAGAAAAGGAGAAGAGAGTATGTGATAAAATAAAATAAGAGTGAGGAACCAGTGAAGAAGAGGAGGATGTCTGATTCTTGCCAGCTTGATTAAGTTGGGGATGGAATGAATAAAGATGAATAGAAAGACTAGAGAAGAAGAGGATATCTGATTCTTCCTAGCTTGATCAAAGCTGAGATAGATAATTGGATTTAAAAGAGATGTGATAATGGTGTTAGGGGAGAGAGAGGATGTGAACAAGGTGATGTGGTAACAGTTCTCAGAGAGGATGTGAAGTCAGATGGAACTGGTAGCTTGAAAGAAGAAAGAAGTTGAAAAGAGGAAGAGAGTCATCTGGGAGCTGGGATTAAGGATGTTGGAAACTGGATGAAGGTCTGGAGCTAGGGGGAAGGAAGGAAGGAAGGAGGCTTCTGCTCATCACAAACCAAGGTTGGACTCGTGAGCTCGTGAGGCATCACTTACACTAAACAAGATGGTAACTGGGAAATGGTGGCCCCTACCACTTCCATGGGCTGGTGATGGACTGGGAAAGAACCAGAGGCCTTCGACTGGAGCAGGACTGGAGGGGATCTAACATGCACAGCTGGGACAATGACAAGTCTGATGCTGAATCATTTCACCTCGAACGGGGGCTCCCTGCAGATTCCCTGCACGGAAACCTACTAGACAAAAGGTCACTTCAAGTCGAGTCAAGTCCAAGCTACAAAGCATTTACTGTGTAAAGATCGAGGTATGTGAACGTGTCTTATGACGGCATGAAAATGCTAACCTGCCAACCTTTTAAAAACCGTGTACGCCATCCTCGATATAAGTGACCCGATGCCATGGTAGCAAATCAATATGAACATGACATGAAGCTTTTACTCGTCATCATCCTCATCCTCCTCATCAGCCTCAGCGACGGTTTGCGCAATACCTGATTGTCAATGTTAGTAATGTGCCAATTGGAACGAGATCCGAACGAGGACACAGGATTGGGCATAGAAGAAAACTTACGGTCAAGATCACGCTGGCCGGCCTGGGTAATCCTGCGTCCACCCTTCTCCTCATCCTGCTCAACGACACCAATCTTCTCGAGGGCCTGGAGGACCTTGCGGTCGACACTGCCAGAGGCATCGACGTGCCTGGAGGGGCGGGAACCCCTGTTCTTGGCGGAGCCGTGGACCTTTCGGAGACGGCCAACACCGACGGTCTTTCGGAGGTAGACGTGGCGGGCGACGGAGGCGGCACGAACGTAGAACCAGTCGATGTCCTGGGGAGGAAGCTCCTTGGCAGGGCCAGTCTTGACGAGCTCAACCCATCCTATTCAAACCGATTAGCCACCAATTCTTTCAAAGAAATCTCGCCGAAAAAGACGGAGCTCAGGTTCTCGACAGATAGGCAGGAAATAAAAGGAAAGGGGGGAAACAAACCGGGAATGGGGAGCTTGCCCTGGCGCTTCAGGAAAGCCGCGTAGGCATTGATGAACTTTTGCGCCTGGAGACAAGGGAAACCCACTGAATTAGCATTATTCCGTCATCAGAAGTCTTTCGACTCCCTCACGCCTGCTCCTGATCCTGAGAGAAGAGATTGCGACATCTTTCTTGCTTTCTCAGCGCAGAGATATGGCACATCCCCCTGTGGTTGATTGGACCTATGCCATCGAGTTCCAACTCAAGAAGTCGGTCGAGGCAAATGGCCAAGGGGCAGCCCATGTGTGCGAAGGTGCATGCTTTTTTTTTTTTTTTTTTTTTCTTCTTTGCGTGTCCGTAGCGAACTGGCCGGATGGATAATTGAGGTTAACCTACTTCAACGTCGCGAACAGAAACTCCGCCAGGCATGTTTGCGGTATTGATCTGGAAAGATGGGTGGGTGATGGTGGGTTGTCGGATTGGCGATGTTGAATTTCCCAGATAAAGTCGGAGTTGAAGTTCTTAAAAAAAAATATTAAAGTGGTGTTGCATGTCCTTGGCGGGGCTAGCTCTAGGGCTCGGGTCAAGTTCTGAATGTGGAATGACTTAGTCATCAACCCAATACTGTGTGCGATGCCAAGGCACGGTGCATGTATTCTTGTTTAGCACTGTTACTATCATTTTCACAATGCTCCATTGTCCGCTTGGGACCATCAACACGGCGGACGATGGAGTTTGTCGTTCGCTATGCGCCTGGTGATAATGTTTCTGTAGACCAATTCTATCCTACTCTATTGCCTAGTAGCGGATTCCCTTATATGTCTAGAGTGGTCTCCGATGTTATATGTCCTCTGGTCATTTTTTTTCTTGCATGCTCTCGGGCTTTCACAGATTGACCCCCCACCATCGGCTGGTAGCCAGTTGACATTGCTTTCACTTCCTCAAGCGAAAGATTAGTCTGCGCATACTGAATAAGATCAATTAGCTGGAGTATGCGTTGCCACTCGCGTTGTTCCTCTTCGGCGAGCCTCGTCTCGCGAGATATCGCTCTTGCCTCGGTAACGGAGCCATGTACAGAGTTGAAGTTCGTGGAGTCCACGGCGTGAACGGATGTTTCGAGACTCGATTCTGAATCTTGTTGGGCCCAGATTCCATTCAGATAGCGTGCTTTTCGGCTTCCAACAAAACCTAGAAGTAGAACGACAGCTGCGAAGAGAATGATGGAGAAGAGCAAAAGTATGACCCCGAACGGGTAGATCTCAGGCATGGTAGTAACCGTTCTTCTCCCTTCAGAAACCTTGCTTAGTTCTCGGGCAATAAATCTCCGGAAAGGGTGGAGAGACTGCACATCCACATGGGGAGGAGGTGGAAGAGAGATCTTGGTAGCTTCTTCACAGCTCGAAGTTGCCTCGCCTCCTCGCTAGGGTCCAAATTTCATCTCAGCAACATTTCCTGCTGGTTACAAGGGTTAAGGGGAAGAATCCTTACCAATTGCTCCCGACACCGCTCGATGTAGTCCTTCAGCGCAGTCCACTCGGCCAGTTCGAGTGCCTTCCTAGACAAATCCAGGCCGTTGAACCCCGGAAGCAGGGCGACAACGGCGACGACCATGCTGATGAGCGCGACAACCCACCCCGATACCGCCAAGTAGTGATTCGAGATCCAATTTCGGAAGTGGTCCGCAAAGCTGACCGCCCTTTGCGGTCGGGTGGCGGAGAGCTGCCCCGGCGTGGATGCTTGAGTTACAACATTGGATGCTGTCGCAGCGACTGTCGCCATTTAAAACGAGAGAAAAGAAGACGGTAGAGGTCGGGAACTATAAAGCTCGGAAAAGAAAATGATCAGAAGAAGAGATAGCGACGATGCAGAGCACTGCAACTTGACGGCAGGGCGGGAACGGGTGTAGTTCCTCTAAGACTGCCCCTGCGTCAAGTGCAGTTTCGCAGAAGCGTCCAGTTCTGGAGAGGACGCCCTGTGTGACCCGGTGGTGAAGTGCTCAGCCCTTCGTGGCTGTGTCAATAGCAATGGCGTCCTGGTCCCTTGGCGTATTAAATCTACCAGAAATGGAAATATTGTCAGTTGCGCCATGCCATGGTATCGTTAGGCCGAGGACCTCTCGTTCGGAGCAAGAAGAGACCACTATGTTACAATGGTATTCTAGTTTTACATGACATACAATCATCCATCCATACGCCTAGATGAAGCCTTAGCTCTAACACATCTATGCAATGCTAAATCCAGGCCGTTCCACCTCAACTCATAATACAAGGGGTGTATACAGCTTACCCTCTTCCTCTCTCTCCCCTCAAGACGAATACTGAATCTCCAACCCGAGCGTCCTGAACGGCTGATCTGGGTTTCGCAAATCAATCCCACTTCCCACACTATACAGCAGCGACTTCACCCTCCCCTCCCACAGTATCCCTATTCTATTCTGCCCGAACCTCGCCTTAATCACCCCATTATACTCGTCATCATCGTCCTCCTTCTTCTTCTCCGGTACGCTCTTCTTCTTCTCTGGCACGCCCTTCTTCTTCCTCGGTGAACTCCTCCTCTTCGGCGCAATCTTCTTCTCGACCACCTCCGGCGTCTTCGCCTCGGGCTCATCAAGCTTCCACTCCAGCTTAGCCTGCAAACTCCTACTCCACGCCTTCGCCACAGCAGGATCAAGGGTACTCGCAAAAACACTCACTTCGTCCTGCGGCGGCGGCGTCGTCGTCACATCTTCTTCCACGTGCCTCAGAAACTCCTTGCGCCAAAGCTCCACGCCGACGGACCAATTGCTCTCGTAGCTATACACATTGAAATCCAACATCGTCGCGAGGCTGCAGTGCCGCCCCGCCATGACCGAGTAACTCGCGCGGATGCTGCCCATCAAGGGATTCAGCGTCAGCGTCGCCGTCAGCGGCGTACCCCTGTACGAGGGAAGCGTAGCGAAGCGCAGACCGCAGCTGATGCCGCCGGATTTGTTCAGCGTGCCGTAGTAAATCTCCCCACCGGCCGTGAAGCGTCCGTATATGCGCTCTCGATCCGCGCCGTTCCCGTTGCTCGGGGGTTCTGGAGAACCATTCTGGTGCGGTTCCTTCGCGTCTCCGCCAAAGTTGTACACGCCCCTCAGCCCCAACAACCCGCCGTCCGAAGACGCTAGGCCTTCCACGGCATATTTCCCCACGTCGTATTGCGCAAGGCCGAGTAGTGAACCGCCATTCCTAAGCGCCTTCGAGGACACGGCGCGCAGCTGAAGCTGCAAGCCCGAAGAAAACCTCTTCACCACGAGCGCTTCTAGCAGCGACTGGGGCAGATATAACCTTCCGTACAGCAGCGACGGTCCGTCCTTGACAATGGGTTGTATCGCCTGGACGGGGTCCCGTCGATGGAGCTGTCGTAGGGTTCTATACCCCCGGCATAGACTCGGGAGAGAGAGGGACTCGGACTGCGGCGTGAATTGGTCCTTGAGGGGGACGGAGGAGTAGAGGTAGGAGACGGAGCCGTCGACGATTCCGACTGAGCCGAGCTGGTATGATGTCGCGAAGTGGGGCGTGGCGAGGGAGGAGAGGTTTAGGCGGAGGCCTTGCGGCGTGGAGAAGCAGAGGAATTCTATTCCAATGCGATGCGAGTCAGAGATCCTTCTTTTAAACAGAGTTCACGAAAAGGAAACAAGTCGACATACCATGTGCAGTCGAATTCAAGGTCGAGTATGAATTGTCCTGGCTCCACCCCGTCGCATCGTAGAAGGCGTTCTGGACATAGACCATAAACTCCCTCATGGTGTCTGGATTCTGAGCCTCACGTCGAGACCTCCGCCTTCGTTGCTATAATGGCATACGTAAATTTTCTGTTCATCAAAGCTGTTTCATGCTTCGCAATTGACGTCCCATTGTCGCATAGGTCAAGGACACGAGAGGTTCGATGCAACGGATCGGGGTCGGTAGAAATTCGGGAGAAACAACGGACATTGACACCAGCCAGACTAAAGCCTAACACCGCCACCATGATCCTTCAGATTGGGACCGGTGAGGATGGATGGCCTTAATCGGACTGATGGCTCCGACACAAACGGTACCAGTATATTTTTAAAATTACGATTGAGAAGTCCCTCTTCAACTCAATAATCCCTGATGAACAGATTTACGTGACATCGGTAATATAGGCACTTGGGAAGAGTGTTCTGACTGTTTGTTGCGCATTACTCGAAGATACAGAAACGCAGATTCAAACGGTCAGGACAGCCCTCTCAGCCGTCCTCTACTGCCGAATAGACATCAATTCTAAAATTCTCCGAGATTGTCGTGCTCCAAACAGATCCAAAACCACATCAGATCACACAAAGTAGAGTAGCACGGAGCGAAGGCAGCAGCATTCGGCAGGAGGGAGCAATTTCTTCTCTCAAACCAGTAGACCGACCCCATTTTATAAGCCTGCAGGGGTTCCGTCGTCGTGTGACGCCAGAATGACCAGTCGCTAGCTCATTCCCGCGCACGAGGGGAACATCGTGAACCGGAGCTAGGTGTTTTGAGGCGTCCACACGACCGGGGGGGTTCTCCCACTCCAATGTAAAACCACGGCGCGATGTCGCCATTTTCCCGCTATTTGAAAAAAAGTCTAAAATAACAGCCAACGCTTGGATCACGCAGCCTAACCACTTCGAAACGTTCGTGGATATATTTGAGGGGTTTATTCTAACAAGAATAAAAAAGGGGAACAGGAAAAAAAAGAGTTCTCATAAAATATTAGTGTAGTGTACTGGCGTGGGGGGAAAGGAGACTACCTGGCCCCTCCCTCCCTCCTCCGGCGCTCAAAACCTTGCGCCGCTTTCTTTGGTTATGTGCAGACATTATTTCTTCTTACCCTCTTCCATCTCCAACGTTCGCCGTCTTCTCGAGGCTCGCATTACCCGTTTTCCCTTTATCTTGGACCTCCTGGCACTCTTCTAGACGTCCTGGACCATGGTTCCCAGCCATGTCCTCTCGACCGCCGTCTCGGGATCCGTCCAGTTGACGGGCTTGTGGATACGCACCGCCCACAGGAAGTAGTCTTCGAGGACGAGAAGGTTCAAGAGGACGCCGTTGGCATTCCACGCGATACCGCATACGATGGCACCGGCGACGGCATCGAGGACGAAATGGTTCGCAGTCGCGACAATGGCGGCCAGGATGATGGCGGGGTAGGACATGCCCAAGCACACGATGGCGAGACGCTTCCACGAGGTCGATCGCAAGCCGGCGATGGGGAACGTTGCGATTGTCAATCCGATAAGAAGGGAGTATCCGAAATGGAGAGATGGCATGGCGGCTAATGGGGTATTCTTGTTAGCATTGACATTGGATTATTTTAGGAAAAGATCACGAGCCCCTGTGCGCGGCGCACAACTCAACAACTCACCATATTGGTTGCAGAACTTGTTGGTAGTCCAGACACTCTTCTCACCGTCGGCACTATGGACGGTATCGACGAATCCGAAACTCTTCGCTTCGACCGCGTCAGGGCCCTCATACTCGGGGTCGCTCAGCAGGCGGGGTGGCATGCAGGGCCACAGGGTGAACACGATGAAAGCGATCAGGTTGCACAAAGCCATGGTTCGTCGACGAGCTTCGTAAAGCATCGGTCCCGAGCTTCCTCCAATCGAGTTATCCGATCCATTGGACTTGGCGAGAGCGCGTCGCTTACGGGTGGTGGTGAAGTAGTATAGGAGGACGAGGAAGAGAATCGTTCCGGGGATATGGATGAAGGAGTAAGTACGGTTGGTCCATCGCATCAGGTTGGGATGGTGGAGGAACCAGTCCTGGATCGGTCGCTCAATGAAGATGCCAAGGGCCTGCTCAATGTGAACAAGCTGGAGAGCATGCTTTCGGGCAACATCAACAGTTCCCTCTACAAGGGTGAGGGCTGTGAAGGCTCGACCAAGTTGGTAGACCTACAGAGAGAGAGAAGAGAAAGAGTGAGACAAAGCCCTTGCAGAAGAGAGGTGCTGGAATCACAGGACAATGGGGGACATGCATGGGCCCATTGGGGAGCACCACATAACATGAAGAAGGAGGGGGAGTGCGACTATCAACCAAGCCCAAGGAGAGGAAAACCACATACCCAGTAGATCAAAGCCCAATACCAGGCTTCGACGAGGAAAGGAAACTTTTGTAGTAGACGGCTAAGCAGCCTGTCCTTGAAAACAGTAGTATTCGGCGTCGAAACGGTACGCTGATACCGGAAAAGGCGGATTTTCCGATTTCGCCATCTGGACTGGTCTAGGGGGGAGAGTGTGCCTGAATTGGACGCCCAATCGACAGAGGCATCCCTGTCCGAGAGTTCGGAGTCCGAATTTCGGCGTCCGTAGTCGTCGGATCGCTTTCGCGGGTGGGCTAGGGGAGAGTAGGAGACGAGATTGGAGACGACGTTATCCCGGCCGAGGGTGCGATTGAACCATGCTCCTCCAAAGAGGAGCGTGACGACCACGAGGGGCTCGGCGAAGGCGCCGATGCCCATGATGGATGGCTTGCAGGGGCGATTGACGTCGGAAGGGTGGTGGTGATGGTGTTGATTGCGGTTGTTGTCGTGGTCGTAGTTGGCTGGCGGTCAGAGTGGGAAGGAGAGGAAGGGATGACTATCGTTTTTTTAAGGTTCACCGAGAGATGGGAAAATCGCCGAGATGGAAGGATCGGAAAAACTGTGGGGGATGGCGATGCTTTTCAAGAATGGGAAAATGCGATGATGATCCACCCTTCGAACAAACAGCAACGACCGCTGACAAGTGTGTCTGGCTAGACGTCAGGATTGGGTTAGTTGTAACTTGTGGGTTTTGGGGACGACTGGACGTGAAAATGGTTGAAACGAAGGGTTGGGAATATGTGGAGCTGGGTGCCGCCTACATCAATGCCAACTGAGGCGCAGGGAGAGAGTCAGTCCTGTTTGACTTTTTTCATGACCAAGAACCCAGGCCTAGCATCAAAAGGAGAGAAGAAGAAAAAAAGAAACGAAAAAGAGAGACAACCGGAATCAAAATATGGCACTGGAGCAAGACCAAGTGGAACAAAAACCCAAGAAAGATAAAACAACGTGGGAAAACGGGAGAAGCAGGCAGTGCCCTTAATATTCTGCGATCTCTATCCAATCCCATTAATATCGGGGAGGAAGAAGGACCCGAAGTTTGGTCTGCTCGTGGGGTACACAGCCTAGTTGCTGCGGTGTCTTGCCTTACCATGAGCTATTAGGGAACATTAGGGGAACATCACATTAGGGAACATTCACAAAGTCTTGGTGCGTATCATTTCCCAGTTTCCAATCCGCAGGTCCCAGTCGCCGAGTTTTGAGTTCCCCTCCACCCCCCCAGGCACAAAATCTGGTACAAATTACAATTGATTTGATCTATGCTACTTAGGAATCTTCGGATTCGGTGCGATTGTCCCTTGGGATTGCATTGACAATCAAACTGTTGAACGCAGTTCCCCGCAATGTACCTTTGGTACCTTGTTTTGTACCTGATACACCGCTCCATGCAATGCCAGCTCCAAAAGCTCTCGACTTTGAAGGGGTGTGTCCACCCTCCGCCTGGTATGACTGTCGTGTGCTCCGTCGGTGCACGGCTCAATCAATGCAGCACTAGGAAGTATTAACGTCGGGGAACGGGACACAGGTCCATCCCAGAAACCCGACGGATTTTGCGAAGTGGAGCGATCTTGATGCCATCATTTCTTGGGATCATTATCAAGAGATACGATTCTGGGGGAAAGAAATTGGCATCAATCATGCTAGGGCTAACTCGCGAAACTTTACGACGTGTTACGAAGTACGAAGGATTCAGTTGTGGAACGGATTCTTCTCGCATACGTATTCAGATTGCGAGTCCGCCAGGCGTATCCCGCGTATCTGGTGCGGCTGTGTGCACATTTCAATGATTTCATGAACTGTATTGGCAGTCTGCCCTTCCAGCCAAGGCCTGTCCAGTCCAGCCCAGCCCAGTGTTGCCAGCACAGCCCATCAAAGTACCTCGTACATCTGATTCTTCAAAATATTGTCACGATTCACCCCCTCAACGGCGATCAAAACAAAGTACAAGTACACGAAAATGGTGTATTACGCGGTACTTGTGGAGCGATCCTACCATTTGATGCAGGTGGACACTCGACACCAAACATTCCAATGCTACTTTTACATCAACCGATTGATCAATCTTGCCCATTGTTTCAGGCTTTCTATCACATCTGTTGGTTATAGAGTTCGGACCATTACCGAAAGGATGAGTGGAAGGAAAGTTAATGTGCCCATTTTGAGTTATTATGAAGTGTTAACATGAGTCTAGAATATTACATCGAGTCCAGATCGGGACTTGTTTACTTACTTCGTACTTCGAGAGACTTTGTGCTTCGTCATACTTCGTACGAAGTACTGCGCTCTCCTTCACTGACCCCTTTCCCAAAATGCTGATGCACACCAGGCACAACCAACGGGTAAGACGGTAATTAAGAGTTTTAGGGGGCACGCAAAGAGGAGCCCAACAGCCTGGCAATGGTGGGTGGAGAGACCGGACCACGCACATGTAAACGAAAAGCGAGGGACGCCACAGGGCCGAATCTTCATCAAGCATGTGCCACACTACATACACTACGTCAAGCTGACAGGATTAGTGTGTCACCAATGCAGTTCTATCAATCAAGGCTCCATCGCGATAGGCCCAGAACCTAGCCCGGATCCGAATGAATGATCTGCTCGTTTCCCCATTCGAAGAAACGTGTAGTGCGGTGGTCTCACTGGTCTGGATGACATCTCCCCGAAATGGTTTTAGTACTCCGTAGATGCAATGACAGTCGGCGATGTCTTCTCGACGCACATAATCGAATTGACATGAAAGACTCCGACCGCACTGCAGCTCACCGTTTTGAGAGCCCGACCTTCCCTAGATCAGGAAAACTGGCACACGAGACGCGCATTACGTCACAGAGCCAGAACTTGAAGCTGAGCGATGAAATCGCAACGTAACCCGGAGCACGCTACTTCGTAAGCCGTTTAGTCCCAAAATCACCTAATCAGTTTTTAATCCTGGTGCAGTGTAGTAGTGTAGAGCCACTGTTCAAATTACCCTTGTAATAGTGCAGTTTTAGTTTGAACATTCCCGGCTTTCCCTGAAATTCTTCGAAGTACTCGGACTCTTCGGCATATCAATCAGTTTGGCAATTTTCGACATTGAGAGGTGAATATTCTGTAAGATGCTCCAAGTTTTCTTTCCTCCTACGAAGGCAGTTTACGGAGTATTACTATTAACATTTTACCGCATGCAAGTTCCCCCTTGATCTCCATTAAATCATCTCCATTTGTTATCAAGCTTATCATCTGGTCACCTTAATCTCATTTGGCGATATCCTTGGCACGCCTGCCCCCACCTACGCTACCATTGATACCCCTTGCTTCGTGTCTGTCCATCATTTGTAGCGTTGCTGGACAGAGTATGGTGGAAGTATACCCTTGTCGTGTGTGGGGCGGTACCATCATCCAGTAAGTTTAGCGCACCTCCCCTGCTAGACTTTTCGCTTTTCTCGGACCAGCCACGCACACGAACAAGCCCTGTTTGACGTTATCCTCATGGTGGAGGTCCGCCGCCCTTTCAAGTCGGCTCGGGGTATTGATGACGTCCGTTGCTCCGCTCGAATGTGGACTCCAAAGTGGGTGACCGAGGCCGAGAAGAAAAGGGCTGACAGGAGTCGAAAGGGTCGGCGTCCGAACCCCGATTGCGATTGTTGTCTAGAGGAGGGCAAAAGTTGAGATGTTTTCCTGGGTTCAAAAAGGGGGGAAAGGAGGCATATTTGAAAGCCAAGACCCTGCGTTCCTGAAGATATGCGGCCGAGAAAAAAAAAAATTACCCTCAATTTTGTCTCTCAGCATGCCAAGACGGCCGGAAGGAATCAGCGGCATCTGCCAACTATGCAAGCGTTCGCACTGACAAAAACGCTACTCAGTATTGACAGGAGCCATTCAATGTGATTTGCGATAGCCCAGTGCTACAACGGGACGGCACCCATCCCATTCCTCTTCGCCCTATCCAGTAGCGCCGGGTTTGAAATGGGAAAAAAAAGTTCGCCGAGCGGGGCGATCTGGGTAGACCCGGCACACAGAGCAAAGTCTCCGACTCGAACGGGAGAAAAAAAGGAGAGGAAA
>PGIR01000032.1:0-251078 GCA_002812735.1 Scedosporium dehoogii | reverse complement strand
AAAAAAAAAAGAAAAAAAAAAAAAAAAAGAGAAAAGGAAAAAATTTTTTTCTGGATAATTGCCAACGCCGCACGATGTTTGTAGACAAGAGAAGGCAGTTTGTCGGTACAAGCATGGACAACAATGGATATCAATTCCATGACAATTCCATGACAGAACCGGCCATCTCTCGAGGCAGAGCGAGCGCGAATGGCACCATCGTCGGCCAGCCAAATCTGCTACTGGCGTATGTATCCGCATCGAGTAACTAAAGTTGTCCGGCTCTTGGGCTTTGATGAAAATGATCTTTGATGTGATGTTTTGGATATCTCCGTCGGCGGGTTTGAGGGGAGAACTCGCTCGGTGCCAATCTATTTACGACCATGCCCGCGTCATCATCGTCGCCATTGCTCGCACCGGCATAAAAGACTCCCCTCGCTCCAATAGTAATGAGATGGGATTCTCATGGGGCAATATCCCGGCCTTCAAGGTTAGACGTTCGCTCTTAGAAAAACACGAAGTAAAACTTAGGCGATTGCCACTTGATGGACAATAGGCGCAAAGTCGTTAGTGAGAGGTTATGAATATACGATCTATCTCGACTATTTAATACTAGGAAGATTGTCTTAGCGACATTCTCTGAACAAGGACGGTTGTTTCTTGGAATCGCGCCCGTCATTAGTGCCTTAATACTCTTTTAAAAATCCTTGACAGCGACCCCAATCCGAATGTCCAACCCTTGACACGAACTGTATAAATAAAGAAGAAAACAAGCCTAATACGTAGGTGTCAGTTATTAGCTTTTGAGTAAGTGACAGCATAAAGGAGTCGGAATAGCGGGTTAATAGTTTAAGGAAGGTTAATACGAAGAGCAGCAGTATAACTTACGCCCAATTCGAAAAGCAAAACAGCAGGAAGATGGCAAAATCGCGCCATTTCTCCGCTGGGGATATACTCAACGAGTCTAGATACTCCTCACCGCTGGCATATGGACAATACCCACACATTACCGTCGCGTCTGGATTGATCAGGTAACCCCGACCAACCTGCTTCACGAACGTGCCTGCAAACTCAAGGCATGTCTGCCCGGATGGGGGGTTAAAATAGGCCGCTTCGCTCGGAGAGCAGCGAACTTCCAGGCGTGCCAAGGTTGCTGCCAGGACACCATTGATCCAGTATGTGCTGGGGTTGAGCCAGTAGAGCTGTACGGAGAGATTGCATAACATTAGTACATGTACGTCCCCTCTAAGAAGATCGTCTTCGAGCATTCTGGGAACGGCATCCTGGCCCAGAGGCGAGATCTCGAGGAGAAGGGGGAGATGTTGGCGCTTACCCAGTATTTCCAGAATACATTGAGCTGGCTGTACGGCACAACAACGCCATTGAATAGTGACAGCACTGTAAGGAAAAAAGGCAGGACATTGCTAATGACGCTAAAGCTTGGAGCCCAAGCACAGATCCACTGGCCCCAGCTGGACTGGAATAGGAAGAATAGAAGAGTCATGAGAAAGACGTACCCGGAGGTAGAGGCATCATAAGGAAGGCCCGCTGGGAGGTACCACAGCAACCAGTACAGAGCACCGGCCAAGAGCGAACCTGGGATCTCGGACACGACTTCGGCTGTACAGAAGGCAACCCATCCGTATGCTCGTGAAGGTTTCTCTCGCGCCTCCCAGAGCATACGGTTGAAGAAAAACTTGGGTAGCACACTGTTGAGGACGGCGGCGGGGATTAGAAGAATAAGAAACGAGGTGAATAAACGGTTCTGCATGTCTGCGATAGTGTTGCCCAGCTGCCAGAATGTGAAACCGTTGAAAATACCGGTGAAAAAAGCGGTAAAGAGCCTGCCATAGATATACGGTGGTTCGCGCCATTGATGGACGAACATACGCTTGGTAAGGTGTACAATTTGCGTCAATGTAGGGGTGGCAAACTCCTCCCTGTCTGAGGATGCCATGGTTGTTATCGTAGTTGACTGCTCGTGAACGTTTGCTGCCTTGACTTGCCGAATCTCTTCGTCCAGTTGTCTGTTCTCTCTCGATTCACGCCACTCCTTAATCCAGTCGACCGGTTTGCCATCCACCTCCTCGCCACCCTTCGCTACCGTCTCGAGGAGAAACTCCGCCACGCTCTTCCCTTCTGGACACTTCGTGCCACGATCGTGGAAATATCTGGTGACAGTAGTGCCATTCTCGCCAATGGGACCAAAGTAGAACACGGCGCCGCTTGGGTCAAGTGCCAGGATCATATCAAACTGTTGGACCAAGTCCATGGAGGGCTGGTGAATCGTACAGACTATGGAGTGTCCAGAGTTACAAAGTTGCCGTAGAAACTGTACGAGGGAAAAGGCTGACTGGGAATCTAACCCACTTGTTGGCTCATCGAGGAAAAGGAGGGAGGGGCTGGCAGCCAATTCGACGCCTATTGTGACTCGCTTTTTCTGGTCGACGCTGAGGGAGCGGATTATTGCGTCTTGTATGTCCCGGAGCCCAAGGAGGTTCAGGATTTTGTCCACGCATTCTTGCTTTTTGCGGGAGTGAATTGTGTCGCTCTGACGTAGAAATGCCGAGAATTCCAATGCCTCTCGAATGGTCGCCGTCTCATCATGCAAATCCATCTGCTCAACGTATCCAGTACTGCGCTGGAAGTCCCTCCCCAAAGGTCTACCATCAAGCAGCATCTCACCACTAACTGTGCCACTTGTTTTGCGTTGGGAAAGGACATTGAGAAGAGTGGTCTTACCGGCGCCACTCGCACCCATGAGGGCAATCATAACGCCAGGTTTACTATAGCCGCTGACTTGATCGAGGAGGACCTTGGCACCTTGAGCGGTAGAGACGCTATAGTTGATGCTCTCCCAAGTAAATATTTTGGCGTTTCCCGATACTCTGCCCAAATATTCACCTTCTCCTTGTCCAGCTGGATCCAGTTGTGATTCCAATACCATTCCGCTTGCTAATTCATCACTAACCGAGCCATGCTTTTCCTCATCGGGGCTCCCTGCAAAACCCAAGATGTGCTTCTTCATCCGTTTGGTTCGCTTGAAGACGAGACCTCCCGCGGCTGGCGTGACGAAATAAAGCAATTCGGAGGCAGTAACAGTAATGATGAGATAGAGGATGGAAAATGCAATGACGACGCCGAGATTTCTCCAGAGATTTGCGCGGCTATAATCGTACTTCGAGCTGAGATAGTCATCCCCTGATAAATCAGAAAGACCGGGCCTTCCTCCCTCAATAGCACAGCCCCGATTTACTAATTGTACATCAGTGCCTTGTGGAACTAGCTGAGAAGGCGCGCATTCCATTCTTCGCCCATGGAATTCGTTGCTGAGAACAGCCTCAAAGGCGTAGCTGAGCTAGATTTAAACAAAACTTGCGTCAGATCCAATGGATGTGAATAAATACAGAGGAACGAAGGAGAAGGAAGTGTTAGCCATTACCGGATTAATATATACTATCCAACCGAACCAAACTTTCTGAGAAACCAGGATGGGCTTTGAAATTATATAACCAGCGTATATAAGTAGAATATTGAGGACTGTTCCGCAATATCGGACGGCATCATCAATGGTCGGCGACAAGGCCGCCATCATACGATATAGAGCCGTAAAGCAGATGGTTGTAGTGTAGCTGAAGAGCAGGTAGGTGAAGAATTTACTCGGCTGAGGGTCTAGCCCAGTCATAAAGTAGGCAATCAGGCCGAGGATGAGGACCTGGGGAACGAGCAAGGGAAAGTCAACCAGCACTCGCGCAAGAGTAACCGCACTAGGCCTGTAGAATCCGTATTGTTTATGGCGGGCGATAACGGCACGCCCCGAGACGGCTTTGATCAGTTCTGAGAGCTGCAGCCAGCCGAGGAAAACAATAGCGAAAAAAGCAACGCCGCTCCGTGGGAAGATACCAGCGGTGGATGGCGGGGTCTTGTAGAGCATGGAACTGAAAATGAGTTCGTTGGTGATAACAGTGAAGTACTTTGTGCACAACTCATTTTTGTCGCCCCAGACAAGCCACAATTCACGTCGAGCACAGGCTAGAACCTGCTTGTAGAAGCTTGCAATGTGGATGGAGTGTGTAGGATTTGCCGAGTGAGAATCGAGTGACAAGCCTGGCGATGCGTCGGATGGGACGTCTGTTTCTCCTCTGGGGTCGTATTCTTGTTGAAAACTCTCGACGTCAGCGAGGACTTTCTTGTATGCTGGGCTGAGGCGGAAGATTCGCTCCAGCTCCTCGGGGGATTTTGGGCACACATTCTCGTATCCTTGGCGGAAACTGAGAGCGCTGGGGTTGCAGATCGAAGTAAGAAAGTCCGCCGTGGTCTGGGTAGGTGGGGCGTAGTACCCAAGATCCTCGAAATATTGTTTTGCCTCACTAGCCGGACCTTGGTACAGCATACGACCGTCATTGATCACGAGGACCTTGTCCATGAGTTCGTAGATACTCTCGCCGGTCTGATACAACGTTGTAATAGTGGTTCGCCCAGATAGGTTGGTCATCTTGCGTAGCGACTTTGCATAGTCGAGCGCTGTGGACGCGTCAAGACCCCTTGTCGAGTTATCCCAGCAAGTTACCGCGCTTTGCGTTGTCAGTGTCTCCGCAATGCTGACTCGTTTTCGCTCTCCTCCAGACGCGCCATGGATGTGTGCATTTCCCACGAGCACATTTCGGGCCTTTTCGATAGTACACACGTTCAGAAGCGATGTAATTATGTGCTCCAAATATCCTCCCTCCAGGTGCTTTCCAACATTCGTGAGAAATGGGAATTTAAGTGTCTGCCCAACCGTTAGCGTGGGCATATGCTGGTCTTCCTCACCATTATAGACCACCTCCCCACGGCGAGGGTTCTTCTGCAGACCCTTGAAAGAGTTGCCGCCGTATGACACTTCACCTTCGACAGAGGCATATGAGTCCCTGTTGTTGGCAAGAACCTTTAGAAGTGTGCTGCAACCGCTGCCCGGTCGTCCTAGTACGAGCATCATCTCTCCGGGTCGCACAACGCCGGTAAAATCCCTGATAATTGTTCTCAACTCGGGCTGATGGCGAAATCGGAAGACAGGGACTGTTTCGCGAATGAAATGGTAGAAGTCTGGGCCGAAACTACCGAGGATGGCATGTGGCAATGTCTGGACGAAGTTTGCACCGGCATCGACGCCCCTTACAGTGAGGTCTCTAAAGACTAGGCCAGTCTTTCGAATGGGTTGCCCAAGGTAACCGTCGCGTACGAGACGTTCAGAGGGCGAGGAGGCTCCATTTCCAAGAATTGGCTCGTGGATCGTCACTTCGCTGTCACCCTGGCCTCCGACGGATTCGGCCTGTTCATTTGCTTTACTCTTTTCTCCCACCTGGTCAGGCATCTTGATTACTAGGGGGGTCTTCGTGCGCTGGGTAGTATTGTGTCGAAAGGGTTCGGGACGCTGCGATATCGGACGCGAGCGCGTGTTGCACACCAAGACACCGGAAGGCTCTCTCTGGGAGCCCTTGCCGTCTTGTATGATACTGTGGTGTTGGTTGACTCGGTCCACTGCACTTGTGGACATGCTGTTGAGACTGGGGCGACGGCCGTGACCTCGTATTTGAGGATGGTTGAGGGGTTATTTGAACCGTGCTTGCTTCTGCTCCGAAGCTGAAACTATAGTGACTACATTCATAAATTCGGCGTGGCTGCTTAAGTCCGATCTCTCCCCCGATATTACGGTCTGGAGCCTAGAATAGGCGGATTCATTCCGATAAATCGAAACTGGGATGGGAAGGGGGGAAAAAGTTCCGGACTTTGCCAGGCCTCTCCCTACGACAAAGCACTCCTGTAGCACAAGTCCCCCGGACGAATGGCCGAAAATAGAAAACAAAAAGCAAAAATAATATTGATGTGTGTCTCGGATGAATTGCTAAACTGACAAACTGATCGCCTCTGCCACCTATCTTTAGCGTCCAGGCTGTCATCCGGGCCGATGCAGGGCTGGAAAAGATGAGCTTGCATTCCAAGATCGTGGAGGGTGGTACAGCAAGCTGCTTTGCTAACAAGAGATAGCACTGCGATTCCATTTTGAAGTAGCCACGTAAAGAAGACATCGCGTCAGCTCCGGGACCCACAAAAAAAACAAGCGGACAAAGGTTCCCACTCGTTATGTCCGACCCCTCGCATCTCCAAGCTTATTCCACCGGGTTACCAGCCGCAGGCCGTATTCTCCAGTAGTGTGCAGAATTGACGACTGGAGTGATCTGCAGGCCGCGCGGTAGGGCGAGCACGCTGGCTGCTGGGCACTAAGGCGGGAGCAAAGTACCTCCGACGAATCCTATAGGTCAATGTACGTATGTGATGCTACTTCGCCCTCCGCTACAAGGGGAAATTATCTCATCGCCAGCCACAGCGATTGGTGGAACTGCCCCGTAACGTGCCGTCTTGCTACCTTGAAGAGCTTGAGTATTCTAGCTTTGGAGGTGCAGAGATTCCTCCATGTTCTCGAGAGAACGGATCCCGGAACAATAAACCGACCGACAAGCATGTAATAACTACAGATGGATATATTAACAGTTTACAAACGGGTATCTCAAAATTGGCCTACACATTACGTTGGAGGTGGCATGGACTAGCGCCTCGACAGATACGGGGGGAATACGGGCGGATCTCGGGTCGAATTAGCTATAAATATCCTAGGCTGATTCTTGAGCAGATCCACATGCTGAGCACAGGCGAATGCAATTGCATGCCTTACCATGACAAGACCTATCCTCTCCCAGCATTCTTCCAACTGGCTACTCACCGTCTGTGATTGGCTTTCTATAGAATAGCGATAATGCACGGCTTACGATAACTCGGCCAAAGAAAAAGAAAAGGGGCTCGATGCAGCTGAAGACGCCAGGCAACCCCAGGTATGTAGTGTTTAAGTAGTACCTGTCTTAACCAAGTGGAATCATCAATCCATCTCTGCGTCCCCCCCCATGGGTGTTTGCTTTCTAGATGGCTCATTTCTTCAGAGTTCAGACTAAGACCCCGTCCCCTGTCCTGCACCATCCGCGTCTCCCTAAATCCAGGGAATCCTTCAATTGTCATTCTACCTTCTTCATTCTCCTACGACCTAGATATCCCCAACCGTGGTGCTGCATATAGAGGGCGAGTCGCAAATATGTACACGACCGTGAAACGGGCAGCTTGTGACAGATGTCACCGGCTGAAGATGCGTTGTATGGTTAAGACTGGCAGTGGACAACATGGCCAAGACTTGTGCAGTCGTTGCCTTGTTGCCGGGACCCCTTGCCACTTCAGTGTCCCTCGTAAACCTGGGCGCCCGGCCACAAAATCTTGCAGCGCAGCCAACCCCCTTCTACCAAGACAGAAAGCAACGAGTCCAGAAAGAGCGCTGACAACCGAGAGCGACTCCCACGCGGGTCAAGACGATACTCGTGCGGCAGAAAACTCTGTTGCAGACGAGTCATTTGCAATGAGGATCGAGAATTTCGCAGCCGGGGTGGGTTTTGATGAGACAACATGGCCCTTGTTAACCTGGTCCGACGAGTTTCTTCACAAATCTGGTACGCAATCATCGACAGAAGCAGGATGCCACCTTGACTTTCTGGCCGCCGAGTATCATCACTATGGTCAATTTGCACCTGTATCGTTAGGAAGCCTCCCAGGAACACCTCTTTCTCCACCAGGACACGTTCTAGAACGTGCTCCGAATGCCGATGACCCTGAAGTAATATCCCTGGCTTCGCAGCCGCTTCCTTTTACGTCCATACACTTGCCCAAGTCAAACACATCCCTGGCATCTGACAGCGCGAAGCACTACTCGCAGCGACTCTCTGGGTTTAACACGCAGCTTTCGCGTGCAGCCGTGGACATGAGTTCCGCGGACAGCCCGGTCCAGATTGAGCAGGCTGCTGCTTCCGTTCTGAAGAATTCGGCCATTTTCCTTGACCTCATCAAGTGCCTCCCGGGACTTTGCAATATGCCATGTACGGAGTCAACCCAAGAAGCTCCTCGCGAGCTACATTTCTCAAATACGTCTGCAAAACAAACTGCGACATCTGGTGAGGAAGACGACAATGCCGACGACGAAACTATCGCTGGAAGCTCTGAGATGTGTTATCTTGTGCCAGATATAGCAACTGTCCTGCAACTGGTCGTCTTCTCCATGCGCCTGACGGACCTCCATCACGATCTATACCTAGCCATCTATAGGTACTTACAACAGAGACAGCACTCGCCGCATCCGAATAACATGACACCATCTACTAGCCCTAGACGCACGACAGAGCCGTCCTTGCGGCTGCCGGTCTCCCTGTCTATTGCTGGTTTTTCTCTGACACCAAATCCGCGGTTTCAGCTGCATCTTCTACTACAATCAGCAGTGCACTATTTGGGAAGCAGTAAGCCCGCTCTACTTACCTCATTCACTTGACACAGGCGTACATTTTCTTTAAATCTTTACACCAGCCGCATCACAAGCATTTGGAGCAAGGCGTACTGCTTAGCGATGGTTGCCCTACCTCTCCCGACTCTCTGAATTGTTCCTTGTCGACAGGTACGCTAACACAGCTATGCTACAGTCCATGAGGCGCTAAGTGGTCTCAAGGCACTCCGTGTCGATATGCCTGGGTCCATGCAACTGCCTCCTCATACCCCCGGGGGTGTAGTATTGCTCATGCGCATGCTGATGACGCAGGACTGGCAGGGGCGTATTGGCACTATCCGGGAGATATTAAAAAAGCTGAATGATGATTTTGGTGTAGCTACACAAATATAGAAGACCGAATAGACACTTTAGAAGGGTTGGTCGTGTAGATACTAAATGAAAATAAGTATATTACGAATTTCCTCTTCTTTCTAGATGACGAACATAGAGTGACCTTCTATCTCCAACAACTCCAAGTTTGAGTATGTTTATTTTAACTTTTCTTCTTCAAATTCCTAACTTATAGCACCCAACTTCTAGGCAATAAAACATAGCGCGAGAATGCCAAAAAAAAAAAAACATGAAGAAGAGGAGGCCCTTCTTTCTCATAAAACTTCATGTTCAATAATTGCACCTCGGGTGCATCGCTTATGACAACTGAGAGGCCCCTGCTTGGTAGGTCATGACCCTAGTCTCAGAAAGTCTTGGGGCAACACCGTGCATGAAGATGACAAGGGTCACCACACCCAGGTAATGAACTTACAGCTGGTAATATTATCATACTAATACAAATCAGGAAAATCCGCCAAGCCCATGGAAGAAGTTTAAATTGACGACATGAGAGGAAGAGGAAAATGACGAATCGCATCATCCCAACCATCCGGGCGCTTACATCTCACCCTCTTGGACGACCTCAATCAAGAACCTGTACCCCGGCGCTACCATCTCCTCCCACTCCGTTGTCCCCGGTCGTACTGGTAGGTCAAACAAATGTACCGCACCGGGCACGGCAAGGAATCCGTGGTGGATCCCGCGGGTATCCAATTCCGCTGCAAAGCGCTGGGCCCCAACGAATGGAGCCACTTCGTCTGCCGTACCGTGGATAATAAATGTCGGGCAGCTGTACTGCCCAGATCGCGCACGTTCAAGGGGACTGATGGATGCGATGCGCGCTGGTGATGGCCGTGCGAGCCATTTACGTAGGTAGTCATCGTTGATTTCTTCGCCAGATCGCGGAGGTAAACCGTTAAGGAGGATAGGGAGCCCGATAGCCTCCTTGAAAATGGATAGAACCAGCTCGGAGCGTGGGTCGCCGGGTCGAACCCAGCCGAGGTCCGTGGTATCACCTTTAGCGGAGTTATCATAGTGGGTGATCTGGTACGTTTTGGGCTCAGTAACTTCGGATTGGCCAGGAATAGAGCAAGGAGTTCCGGGTTTATTTGTCGCGGAGTGGAGGGCTAGTAGACACGTAGACAAGAAGTTGCTTACCGGTGTAATTGGAAGTGCAGAAATTATCCGTTGAAAGCTCATTGTCCTCCCTGGAAGTCCTGATAGACGAGCTGCATCAAGCTCTGACACGAATGCCTCCCATTTAGCCCGAGATGATCCATAGACTGTAGGGGGCGTATATTCTTACCTTCCCCGGCAAAGTCATAAGGAGCATAAAAGCTAAGAATAGCCGCCGGAGGCTGTAACCCGGCCTCTTCCGCTGTCCAGCCCAGCGACAGAGCGAGATGGCCGCCGGTGGACCAACCTATAACCACTATTTTGCCTGCGTCTATAGCGTAGCCACGCTGGGAGGCTATCCATGGAAGACTGGTTCGGGCCCACCGGTAGGCGTCAAGGACATCAGTTATTGGGCCGTCTATGAGGTTCACTTCGGGACAGAGTCGGTAGTCGAGGCTAACAGGCAGAAAGCCGTTCGCCAAGAGATGATGCATCTGTTTGGGGCGAATTGCCCTCCTGGAGAGTGTCATGTGGCCTCCGCCGTGGATCATGAGTGCTGCGGAAAAGAAAGAAGAAAAGACGCCAAGGATATGTCAGGGGAGGGCTTAGAGAATGAGTAGAGGATTGGGGATTTTTCTAAGGCGTACCGATTGGCATTGGTGATCCTGGTAATGCTGTTGGAAAATAGACGTCGGCATGGATCTCGACATCACTTTCCTCTTTATAGACCATTGTCTCTAGACAGAACGGGGCATGCTCTTTTTCCTGATTGCTGAACGTGTTTGCTCCAAGAGAGGGAAGGGGCACATCCCATTGTTTGTTGCAGGCCACGAGAAGCTGTTGGCTGACAGATTCTCGAGTTGTCCCACGTGAGAAGCTAGCCGAGGCGAAACCCGCTGCTGCAAAGGTAGACATCCATTTCTCGGGAGGTTGAAGGGGGTATGCAGTACCGCCCTCGGCAAGCCACCAGCCGTCCAGCAAACCGAATGCGATGTCGTACCAGTCGATGAGCTGCGTAACCTCGGACAGGATGACAATTCCTCCGGGGAGGAGCGTCTGACGGAGGCGACGGCACGATTCTGTGCGATCTGAGGTCGCGTGAACACAATTAGTCCCGATGACGATATCAAACTTCCCCAGGAGATTCTCAGGGACCTCCTTCTCGAGGTTAAATGTCGTGTATTCGATCCATGTATGCTGTTTTAACACAGACTTGGCCTTGGCTACTAGGCTTGGTGAGATATCGGTGAATGTGTAGCGTGCCGAAACTCCAGCTGCCGCGAGTGCCCCGACTAGCCGTTTAGTTGTCCCTCCGGTGCCCGCTCCGACTTCGAGGATCTGTACTGGGCGGGTATTCTTGGCATGGCGAAGAAGGGACGTGAGGAATACCACGAGCTGGTCGGTCATCGTTGATATCATGGGCGACGAGTTGTAATAATTCTCCATAATTTTCATAGACTTAGGGCCGCCAAACATGAGCGAAACGGCGTCGAGCTTCCCGCTTAGACAGTTAGCGAGCTTCGGACCCGTGAGACCGATCAATGCGGCCTCGTCCTTATAATTCGGCAATTGTGTTTCGAAAGTTTCTTGTAATTGTGCAGAGCAAGCTCCGTCAACTGCACGATTTCCGCGCCTAATCACGCCTGTCGCGTCGATCGTGACAAATCCATGATTCTGCAGAATATCCCAAAGCCGTGAAACGACCTTGTCATGTTTCGGTCGCAGATAGGGGAGCTGGGGAACAACATCCCCGGAAGAGACCGATGACAGATCGACAGTGAGGCCGGCGAAGGCCTCGAGGATGTATGACAGCAAAAGCTCATTTTGCAAAGGTGCCACGTCGGACCAGTAATGAAGGAAGCCATTTCTGGAGGCAGACTTGTCAAAATGTGCGTCCGACCCACCTAAAACCTCGAAAGGGTTCTCTTGGAGAACCGTGTCCTCATCACGACCCTTGCTGGTACTTGGGTCCGGAATTCCCCCAAGATCATGACGGGGTTCCACCTGCCCCAAATCGGAACTGGATCGGGAGCGGGAGATATTGAGCTGTTGCATCAACCCTTGTATCGTGTCCTCTACCGACAGATCATCTAATCGCCCCGAGAGCTGATCCTCGAGTTCCTGTTTTAAGTCGATAGATGATAGTGAGTCGACTCCTAAGTCAACCAGCTGGGTCTCAGGCTTGATGTGTGCAGCCTCTGCCCCAGTGACCTCGGTGAGTATTCGCACAAATTTCTGGTACCGTTTGTCGGAGTTGAGTCCTCCTCCGCCTAGTCTGGAGGAAGATGAATTCTCAGAAGCCTCGATCCTTGGTACAAGAAACCTCGATTCTGGTGGGGCTATACGGTGGAGAGGCTGTGGAGCCTTCGTACTAAGATGTCGATATAGTTCCCTCATAGTGCGATCCCCAACATCCTCGTCGTTAATGTCGATACTGAACTTAGACGACAGCTCGCCCACGAGCTCGACCGATGCCAAGGAATCCACACCCATCTCGGCCAGAGTCTTGTCATGTGGTAAATCAGACACAGGGATGCCCGTGTACTCTGCTATCATGTTTCCGAGGGCTAGGAATGGCTCCCCAGCCTCGTCTTCCGGAGGGGAAGTGATGCTTGTTCCTGGAGTAATGCTGCCTGTGGTTTCCGCCGTCGTGCTTGAGCTTGAGGAGCTAGGGTTGGGAGAGGGCGATTTGGGACGTCGTGGCAAGGAGGCACCGTTGTTAGCCAGGTCCAAGGTCTTCTCGAGCTTCGAGATTGGAAGTTTTGCGAAGCGACAGCCACTGAAGATAGCTACTAGGTCACCGTTGAGGGTGCACACAAACACATCGCCGATGGGTTGCTGATCTGACCCGTAACCAAATCTAGCATAGACACGCCAGCATTCCGATGGATCGTGCATCTGCAACTTTGGTGACATGACGACACGGTCCTGGCCAACCATAACGACCACTTCATCGGCTGCAACTGAATCGTCGCTGTTCATGAGGAGACCAACAACCTGGATGTAGGCATCGACAGCAACCGTATCCCCAATTTTCCACACTGACGTCTCTTCGCGGCTTGGCTGGCCATCGGGTAGCTTGAGTAGAGCAACAGACTCTTTCTCACTTAGCGTAATGGATTGAATGGCTTTGAAAAAAGGAGCATAATCAACAACTCGACTAAAAAGACCATATGCACGTTTTGACATTAGCCTCTCGGTGTCATTATCAAGCCTCTCGATCCGTTCCATGGGTTCGGATACGAGGCGTTGAAAGGCGTCGAGGGGCGGGTTCAGCGTCACGCCGATCACGCCGCTCGCATGTGTTGTCGGTCTTCGACCCACCAGTGTACGGATGGTAAACTTCCACGAATTGCCACCGGTTTGCGGTTCCAGCTGCAACAACACCTCGTTACCAGTCCCGAGGCTAAGCGGTGCGCTTATGGAGAGGTTCTCAAAGAAGAGGCTAGCATCTTTGCTAAACGGATCGTCTTCTGAGCCATCTAGGAGAAGTTTAAGCGCCATAATGACGCATTCCATATACATCGATGCGGGACATAGGGGCCTGTGTCTCACAGCATGGCCGCCGACGATCTTCTTGAAGCGCTCGCTTTGGGTGTTGATCAAGAATTCGACCATATCTACAGCGCTGCTTGATTCGCTGAACCTTTTAGTAACTAATTTCGGCGGCGGAGGGGGCGGCTGGACAATGCTCTCTCCCAACATAGCAACCGGCTGATTTTGCAACATTGTCTTCCGAATTTCCATGACACGGTCAAGGTTAGGTAGCCAATGTTGTGTCGGCTCGAATTGGTATGGTGGCAACCAGATGGGCTTGCATTGGTATCCAGCCTTAGCGTGGGGATCCAAGCACCAGTGGCTCGCAGAGAGGCCGATTCTCCAGAGAGAGGTGCTGACTTTAGCAATGACGTCCGCGGGTTTAATGCTGCCTTGGGTTTTCACGGCCAGGAAGTCGTGAGCATGGGGCTGGCGTGTGGCTTTACTAGCCATGGAGACGACGGGAGTGTCCACTCCGGCCTCAAACCAGACGATTCCAGAACCTCCTAGACGGTCCTCAACGCGGCGAATGGCATCAGAAAAGAAGACGGCGTCTCGAGCATGGTTGGAAGGTTTATACTCCTTGAAGGTCTCGACTGATTGCGGGGCACTGACTTCAAGCGGTATTTTAGGCTCACGCCATTCCAAGGACTGAGCCAGAGCGGCAAGATCAGTAAGAATAGGATCCATCAAAGCCGAGTGGAACGCATGGGTTGTGGCAAGACGCCGAACCCTAACCTTCTGAAAGCTCGATTCCGCACCCAGCAGAGCCTCGGCAGCATCAATGGCGAATGTTGACCCCGCAATAACCAATGCATTAGGGGCATTATAACACGCGACCTCAACCTCAGCAAGCGGTTGTCGTTCACGCAGGAGTGAAACCAATGTCTCATACTCCTGAATAGAGCAAAAGCTTAAAGCCAGCATGGCGCCTTTCTCGGCCGTCACTTTGGCGTCGATCAGCCTTGCTCGCCCCGCAACAAGTCTCAAGGCATCTGTCAGGGATAGTACACCCGAGACAGCGAGCGCGGTCAGTTCACCTAGGCTATGGCCGACGATAGCACTTGGGCTCAGCCCCGCGTCTAGCCAGCACTGTGCGGAAGCATACTGCATGGCAAATATGCTGCATTGCAGCGTTACCACGTCATTCAGAGGCTGTTTGTCAAATATAGCTGGAACGATTGAAGGGTACCCGAGCGTCTTGAGCTCAGTATCGACAGTGTCGATTTGAAATCGGAAGATGGGGATGTTGTCGTAGAACGACCGATCTAGTCCCACTTTGTTGTCGTACTGTCCACTAAATAAGAACACGAGAGGCTTGGAGTTGGTCTCAGGAGATGTGAAAGCCGCTGATAAGCTAAGGCCCTCTAGCAGGGCAGCAACATCCTGGATGCTCCTCGCTTCGACGGTGGCGCAATATTTTAGGCGCCGTCTTCTTTCGTTCATAGTAAAGGCGACATCAGACAAACTCATTTCAGCCTGCTCATGCTTACGCAGGTAGGCGCCGAGGACTCGAGAGCTTTCCAGCAGGCTCTTCTCAGAGGAGGCGCTGAGTATGAGCGGAATGGCTGGACTGCCCTGGCCGCTCTTTAGCGCCGTCTCTGTTACCACTGGTCGCAAAGGTGATGGCAGCTCACAGCAAAGTAGAGCACAATTGGATCCGGCTGCGCCATAGCTGTTGACTAGGGCCGCCCGGAACGGAATGTTCCAGGGACGCAGACTTCGGGCAATAGCGAGGCCGTCGGGTTCCAGGGCGGGAATCTTGGGGTTAAGTTGGTTATGGTTCACCTGAGGAGGTATCTGGCCGTGCTTAATCATGGCTAGGACTTTGAGTAGACCTGCAACTCCAGCGGCAGTCTCGCAGTGTCCTATGTTACCCTTGATTGAGCCGACATAAAGACTGTCCTTCCGCGCCCCGGAATTTGATATATCTCTTCTGAAGATAGACCGGATGCTCTCGATTTCCAGTGGGTCGCCTGCCTGAGTTCCAGTACCATGAGACTCGACATAAGTAACGCTTTCGGGAGCGAGACGGGCTTGCTCAAGCACGTTCCGGTACAGTGACTGCTGCGCAACTGAATGCGGAACAGTTATAGAAGCCGACAATCCGCCTTGGTTGGTCGCCACGCCAGGGATAACCCCAAATATTGGGTCACCGTCGGACAAAGCATGCTTCAGTTTCTTGATGACAACGAGACCTGCGCCATCAGACCGGCAGTATCCATCGGCAGAAGCATCAAATGGCTTGCACTGTCCCGTCCGACTCAAGAACCCGGCCTTAGAGAGGTCGAAATAGTTATTCATGCCCGTGATGATATTGATGCCACCGGACAGAGCCATACGGCACTCTCCCGACTGAACTGCCTTACAGGCTCGGTTGATGGCCACGAGAGAGGATGAGCAAGCTGTATCGATGACTTCAGCCGGACCTGACCAACCGTAATAATAACTGAGCCTGCCGCAGAGAAAGGCACGGATCGTGCCAGTGCTCGTATATGCTGTTGGGGCGTGCGCGTTAGTATTGTCGAGGTACTCGACGAAGCTTGCGCCAATAAAGCAGCCCACGTTGTCTCCGTCCTCGCGTCTGTGTTTAGCCAAGTACCCAGCCTCATCTAGGGCTTCATATGATAGCTCTAGCAAGATACGCTGCTGGGGATCCATGTTGACTGCCTCGCGTGCATTGATGCCGAAGAAGGAATTATCGAACCGCTGGACGTCATCAATTAGGTTCCCATAAAATGTGAGATCCTTGGCAAAGCTTCCACTTTGGCTCGCGCGGAAACTGCCGTGGATATCGAACCTGTCGGTCGTAAGCTTTTGATGTCGATCGCCGCCGGAGGCGATCAGGTCCCATAGCTCTTCGAGGTTTCTCGCTCCAGGCAAGCGGCACGAGGCTCCTACGATAGCAAGAGCATTGTCGGGAAAGGACGCTGTGGTTGTATCGGTGCGTTGAGACCTGATTAAGCCATGGACTGCCGTCTTGGCTGGACGGACGCCTATCTTGTGGAAAGGGGTCAGGGGTACGCAATCCGTCAACCCAAAGTAGATGAACGAGGGATGATTGCATCGGACTTTCTCTAAATCCTTAGCAACCTCACCAAGGAGCATGTGCCACTCGCAGCGTGAAGCCAGAATAGTAGTGACAAGCTCTTCAGCCAATGATTCCTGTAACAATTGTTGGCCGGACCTGTTTGATCGGACCACGACTTTCAGGACTGAGGCGTCGGGAAGCTGCAAGGATGGGGTCTCACGGCACAGCCGGCGAAGGTCGTCGGCCAATGATGCATTTTCTGGATTGTGGACCTTGCCTCGAACTTCCATCTTCTGGACCTGGAGGCCCTCTTGATCCCGGGCGAAACAATACAGCTCGTGCAATGTGGCAGCGGGCCCGATGATACTAACTGATCGCGGCTCGGTAATGGCGGAGACGTAGGTCCCAGGGAATCGACGAGTCAGGTCATCACCTTGTCCCTCGTACTTGAGGCGCATAGCTAGTGTCGTGGATCCAGTGCCACCAGTGTCGTCGGCCGCCTCGCCATACGCGCCCACCCCAAGCACAATACGAATAGCAGTGGCAGCGTGTTTGACGACTTCTTCCTCGTCCCGAGAACAGGCAATAGCTAGGGCGGACTGCCTCAAGTCAGAGAGGATGGAACAAAGACCACGTGAGGAAAAGGGAGCTTAAAGAGGGGGATGGTAATTACCGGCAACCCGCCGCAATAGCCCTGCAAACCGCCACCCTTGCTAACACCGGCAAGGAATTCTTCATGGGAAAGTCCATGATGGGCAAGATATCTTAGATACTGTGCAATTTGGAGCACAACAAGTAGAGGAAGAGCAACGATGCCCGACCTCGCTCGCGAGAGTGGACCCGAGACACCCTCGGCCGCCCAGTCGTGCAGCATGTCGACATATTCGGGACCCTGGCTCAGAGCCGCCACGTCCTCTCTCGCAGCGGCAAATACCGACCAGATTCGGTCTATCTTCAGAGCCATAATCTCATTCAGGAGTATCTGTCCGTACCTGTCGTTGCTGAGGAAAGACCGTAGGCCATCGAGGTACTCCTCATCTGGAGCCCTGGCTTGCGGGCAGAAGAAGGCCGCCGAGACCAGCCCCGTCTTAGTGTTGTCCTCTGCGTGTGCCATGGCTGGTTGTATAAACTTAGGTGCAAGAAGAAAAGGAGGGAATGCCAAGGAAACGGAAAGAGACAAACAAGGAAATCAAGTGAATCAAAACAAGTGAATCCGTTAAGGGACTTAGAGAACGATGGCCTCCTAGTTCTAGTGAGGTATGCTTTTTGCTTGATGAAAGCGTGCGAATAGGATCTAATCTTGAATTTCAGAGGAACGACAGAGTGAAACTGCTTCTTCACGGGATTTTAATGGTCTCTTCAATAATTGCCTTTTTGCGTGCTTAGTGCATCTGCTTCTTACATCCGAGGCTAAACTTACCCATTCTCTACTGAACATATTTCGGTCTCCACAAGTGCCTCTTGTTTCCCATACGGCATACCTCAAAGCGGGTAAAAAGATGGACGAGATGACCAAAGTGTCAGCTCGAGTCTGTGGCGTTCGGGCCCGAAGAATGGATGACCCGTGAGATAATAAAATTCTACCGGCGTGGCGGTGTCTCTCCTCTCAGCGGGCGCACATAGCCTCCACCATATTACCCCGGTCCAATACTTGCTTTTGTTAATTTCTGGTAATGGAGATGTAGATTCTACGACCGCAGTTTCCAATACAAGGGAGGAGGACCTAAGAGCGTAACACGCCGGCTTAGAATCTGCCCCGGTGAATGACTAAAATAGAAACCCGCCGGAGACTCGTGCGTGGGCATAACAGGCGAAACGTCAGAAGTGTTACTCAAATCCCACTACCCCACTGCAGGTTGCATACTACAGAGGGAGCTGTCTGCCTACCCTACAACAATCTGATCTCCCCTTCCATTGTCAAAGAGACGGCTTCTAGTTGTCCCTTCTTTGTCTTACTCCTCTGCACTGTATCCAAGGAGAGACTGTTTGCATCATCAGTCCTAGTTCTAGACCTTGGTAACTGATCAGAGACGGATACCGAAACTATGGCGGCTAGTGTTCAGGAATTCTTACTTCGTGTAGGCCCATGGCAGCTCGCGGGTCTGTGTGCGGGAGCATACATGATGGTGCGCGCCTCTCATCTACTTCTACATGCTCTCCTGTGTTTCTCTAACTCCAAAGACTAACATAACGGGGAAAAAAAAAGTATGGCCTTGTCTCTACGACCTACCTCCTCTTGTTTCATCCACTCGCCAAGTATCCGGGACCTCGGTGGTGGGCCGTTTCACGTATCCCTTGGGCATACCATATCATCAAAGGCGACTTCTGGTCGGTACTGGACCACCTACACGAAAAATATGGTAGCGTGGTTCGAATTGCGCCAGACGAACTTACGACGATCCAACTCGAGGCCTGGAAGGACATATACGTGGCCAAGCCGGTGTTGGCTAAAGATCCCTACAGTCTGACCCCGCCGCTGAACGGCGCTCACTCTCTGTTTACCGCAGAGGGCGAAACGCATCGACGTCTACGCGGTGCGCTCGTGAATGGGTTCTCCGACAAGTCCCTTCGCGATCAAGCACCCATCATAGAGACTTATGGAAACCAGCTTATCGCACGACTCCGGCGTGAGGCCGCCAAAAGTGCCGATGGCACCGTCAACATACAGAAGATGTACGGCTACGCCACCTTCGACACCGTCACAGATCTCAGCTTCGGGGAGGCCTTGCTCAACACCCTCGAAGACGACTCCGACAATGACGAGATACAGGCCTTCTTCTTGCACGCCAAATTTAGCACAATCAGGAACTGCCTAAGCCGCTTCTCACCCCTTGACATCTTCCTCGGGCTCTTCCTTCTTGGTGCAACACGTAAGACCCGCGAGCGCAACTGGCGTCTCACAACGGAAAAGATCAATCGTCGGCTGGAAAGGGGAGATCTCACAGGTGTCCGATCGGATCTTTTGACGCCGCTGATTGGCAAGCTTGATGAGAAGGGGGAGGCAAAGCGAAGTATCACCAAGGCAGAGCTGACTACTAATCAGCTGGCCTTCGTTATCGCTGACTGTCAACTAACCACTGTCGCTCTCGCTACGGCGACATATCTTTTGCTGCGACACCCGTCTAAGTGGCAGCGGCTCTCCGAGGAGATCCGTGGGAGCTTCACGAGGGACGAGGACATAACTGTGCAGTCCACCCTGGGTATTCCTTATCTCGAGGCTGTCATCAATGAGACTATGCGCTTCCGCCACCCGACTCCAATTAGTCTGCCTCGGTGCATCCCTCGCGAGGGTCGGTCAGTCGAGGGACAGCTTATTCCAGGCAATGTGAGGGCATAATATTCCTTGTCACCCATGTCTCTACTGTTGCGAAACTGAACTAATAAGCACGTCAGATGATCATCGGAGTCAATCTGCAGAATATCCAGACCACGCGTACCCTCTGGGTTGACCCACATGGGTTCCATCCAGAGCGATTTCTGCCCGACTCGGATTCGCGATACGACCATCGCTTCGATCGAGACGTCAAAGCCGCATTTATGCCCTTTTCTACCGGCCCACGCAATTGCCTTGGATCAAAGTAAGAAATAAGCCTCCTCCGCCCCCCTCGATATATTTGTCTCATATTCTAACGAATTTCTCTCCGTTTTCACCCGTTTCCTTTATTGTTTAGATTGTATTTGGCACAGGCCCGCGTGTTCCTCGCCAAAGTTGTCTGGAATTTTGATATCGTCATGAAAGGGGACCAGGCAGATTGGTTGGATCAGAAGGCGTATCTCGTATTCGAGCCGAAGCCGCTCCATGTCAAGTTGAGCCGGCCAGGAAAAGTACTGAACAGATAAATTTCATTTCCAGTTTGGGGAAACTTTGGGTTTCTTCGTCGGATTTTTTTATCAATAATAATGATACGATTACTTTCGTGTTACTATCGACGTCCCGTACGGAGTATTTTCCAGATAAAATGACTTGCCGAGAAACTCCTGCGCCTCGAGATGTACATAATGGATGTCAATTTTGTCTAAAACCACTAGCTTCATGACTTGTGAATGCAGGTCCTCGTAGTGGAAGGTGCCATGTGAATGCTATCAGCAGTTGGTCCGGGACTTTAGTGACGAATGAGCTACCTATCAGGGTCAGAGAGTCTGGATCCAGTGACATGGGGTGACCAAAGTTATTGGGCAAGCCGGAGTGGAAAGTATTCCCAATAGCTGGGTTAAGGACATCAATTCAAGCTGTCCGACAGCTAGCTTACTCTCACCTATGGGCTAGGCTGCAGTAAACCTCTAAACGAGCGCGGATCTGCGGCCCAAGAATGGTGGCGGTGAGAACGGGCCGAAAACCATCTCAATTGATAGCAGGACTGGTCCTAAGCCCTCCCTCAATCCGTTTTTTTTTTTTTTTTTTTTTTTTTTCCCAGCCATTGAGAGGGCCAATACCAGCGATGGTGGTGGCAATTGTGGTCGGCGTATCAGAGGAAGTGCCTACCCTTGGGAAGAGAGAGAACATTGAAACTCGGGAAAGATGACGGCTGGAGCCGCCCGTTATTGTACTCTCAGAATTGCTAATAACTCTCACTAAAAGGGAGGATATTCTTTTCAATGTCCTCTCGCCTATCCGCCCCACGGCGAGAAAAAAAAAAGGTCCTCAGAAGAAAGCGAACTTCAATCCTTGCGCTGCATAACTAATCGATACTCAATACGCAGCATTCTACTCTACATTCCTAAAGGTCCGGATGAGTCCGACTCAATCCGAGTCCACCCCTCTATGACCCTTACTGGGAACCGGATTATACCACGAAAAGAGATTCTTTGGGTCGTACTTGCGTTTCAACTGCTTAAGCCGTGGAAGCTTGTCTGAAGTGTACCATGCCTCCGGACCTTCATCACCATGGCTGAACAGGACATAGGTTTGGAGGTCGGGTTTTCCGCTTCCCTGTTGTAGCAAGGCGCGAACCTCCTTGCCTAGGTCTTCCATAATTGGAAGCTGATCGGCGGTCGTAGCAAACCCATCGTACGAGCTGAAAATTGCAGTCAGTATTCTTGCGGTGTTATTGACGTTTTAGATGAGGCTCGGCAAGTTCCTTACAAGTATACAACAACGTCCCGATAAGCAAATGCAGACGATTCAAGTGGGTGCTGGAGGAAACCATCCAGTGGGTACTGGGCCCATGAGAGAGTCGCGGCCTTCAAGCTGGTGTTTTCTGTCAAGGTCTGATTCATGAAGTTGATGACCTTAATCATGTTCGCAACGTCGACCTGGTAAAGGTTGATAGTGAGGGGTGCGAAGTTGATAGACTTCTTGGGTCCGATATCCGCCACCTCACCGTAGAGTGCCACGTGGGAAAACTCGTCGTAGGTCGAGGTCTTGACTTCGACGTTGAGGGGGTTCAGATCTAGGAAGGGCTTCGCCGCCTCCACAGCCTGCGCCTGCGGGCCGAAGAAAATGAAGCTGCCGACCAGACTCATGCCGCCCAGCGTCTCATTGAAGCGAATGGCGAAGAGGATAGAGAATTCCTTGGGCTGATGGCCGACCAGCGAGTTTGCTGCTTCCCAGACAGAGCCATTGAGTGCTGCGGGGAAAGTGGCGTCAATGACGGTAACTTCGCCGTTATTCGTCGCCGGGTGGACCCGGTATGTTAGAGACGTAACGACACCGTAGTTGAAACCGGCTCCCCTTAGACCGTAGAACAAGTCTGGGTGTTGTTCTTCCGATACAGTAAGAATCTCGCCGGTGCCCGTGACCACTTCTGCCGACAGTAGATTGTCGGAGCCGGTCCCGTAAATTCCTCCGAGTGGGCCTACACCACCACCGAGAGTATACCCAGTTAGGCCGACACTGGAACACATACCGACAGCTAACCACTCGCAATCAAAGCGCCAACGGAATACACGTATTAGCCACGCAGCGGCCTCATAGCCCCTCCGGAAATAGGAGCAGAACTTGAATGGGATGGAACTTACGGAATTCCTTGCCAACAGCATGCAGATCATGGGTTACATTCCCAATTCGAACGGCGCCACCAATGGTCATGGTATTGGTGCCTTCGTCAATCTCGGTTGTCTGAAAGTTGTCAAGATCCACGTGGATGCCATTCTGCAGCCTTCCCAATGACCACGAGTAGCCATGGCCACCCCCAGTGGCTAAGAACGGTACATTGTGATGGGATGCATATTTCACCTGAGAAATTGCGTCAGTGAGACAGACACGTAATTCCATTTCGATCGTCTTGGAAAATCTTACCAATTTTTGGACGTCCTTGGCGTTCTGCGGCTTGGCACCGACGACGTAGGACGGCGAATGGCTTTCTGAGAAGCGAGCTGTGAAATCCTCCGCATATGCTGCGTCCGACGTCAACACGACTTCAGACCCTCGCGACAAAAGATGCTTCAGATCTTTCACAATTTCCTGCGGTGAGACGGCCCTCACCGCTTGCAGGTGACACAGATTTGCAAGCCCGAAGAGGACCGCAGATCGGATAGTAACCATTTTCAAGCAGGTTAAAAGAAATCGGAGAAAAGATAACAGTGTATACGTGTTGCTCAGATACACTCAACGCTACTGGAATGCCGATATATTATGGCAAGACTTCTTTCATCACCAGGGAGCTTCAAGATCCCAAGGTACAGCTACATTAGCGTGGTCGTGGCAACAAGATGGTATTTACGTGAATGATCAAGTTTACTTTCCTCTAGAGCCTTTTGCTAATTTTAGGGACACTGACCGTGACTGATGAGAAGCGGAAGAAAATAGGTAGTGTGGCTGGAAAATAAGCCCACCAGGATTCCTTTCTCGGTCTAATCGTCCGTTTCCTTATTCTCCCAATATTCTAATTACTTTTCTTCCGTGTAGAGCTGGATTCTTGTTATCACCGTTGTACTGCAGAACTGCGAGCGGCCCAAAACTCGCCGGAAGAAGATGGGGAAGAGGATGAGGATGAAGATCACAGGCGTAACTCGTAAGCATAAGCACTCGGGGATCGACATTGCAGCTGATGACCATCTTTCTCATGAACCGAAATGCGTCCGTTACAGCGCGTGGCGATGACATGGGAGCGAATGAGAAATAGAGAACGACATCGGTCTCTTTTTCTTGCAGGCAGCCGTATCCGGCGCATATCCCTTCAAACCCGCCGATTGAGAGAGCCGTCGGATTACGAGATGGCCCGCCACCTCTCGGCCAGGTAACCCAAACTGCCATCCACTGGTCGGACAAGGCAGACATTGACGTTTCATTGCGCGTCATCTTCCCACGCCGACATACCCCTCTTCGACTCGCCGTTGCCGGGGCCGTTTTCTATTGCCTGGTGGCGCTTGATTCGATCTCTCCCTTCCCTTACTCCTGGAACGGCATACAGCTCTGTACCTTGGGTCTTAGTGTTGAAATTGGAGCAGCGCCTTCGGCTAATTGATATTTTCTATCCGAGCACTGATCAATGCTGTTCCTAACCGTGGGTTTGAGACACACAGCTACACCTAATAATGCAATCTGCAGTCGGTAGTCAATTGACCCGTTGCTCCGTTAATAATAATAACTCTCATTGAAGAGAAGTGAAACTTTTCAGAATCACGTCGGCCCCAATGGCTACCTCTACATTCGTACCGAGCGAGGATCTCGCATTCCCCCAAGGATCCCTCATCCTGGTGACTGGGGTATCGGGCATGATCGCTGGGAACATCGTCGACGAGGCTCTCAAGGCAGGCTTCCGTGTTCGCGGCACCGTTCGGTCCGTCGAGAAAGGGCAGTCGGTTGCGGAGCTGTTCAATGTCGCCGGCTTTGAATTTTTTATCGTCGAAGACCTGGCCGCTGAAAATGCATTCCATGAGGCCATGAAAGGCGTATCCGGTGTCATCCACACCGCTTCCATCCATACATTTTCTAACAACCTTTCCGATGTCAGTGGACCCTTGGTACGAGGCTGCGAAAACATCTTAGAGGCAGCGTTGGCGAATCCCACTGTGAAAAAGGTCGTGTTCACCTCGAGTACCGGGACGGCCGCAAATCCTCAGCCCGGCATGAAGTTCCATATCGGCAGTGACACGTGGAATACGGCCGCGATTGACCTTGTGAAAAATACACCCTTAGAAAAGCGCGCTGAGATGGGCTTCGAATGGAAAATGAATGTTTACAGGGTCGCCAAGGTAGAGGCTGAGAAAGCAGTCTGGGATTTCGTTGAACGGCGAAAGCCCACTTTCGGCGTGAATGTTGTGAACCCTGGCTTGAATTTTGGAAAGGCAAAAGGCTCTATCGGCATTAGTGGCAGCCAGGTGCTCAATTTGCTAAATGGGAACATGCCTCAGATACCATCACGTCAGTTTCTCGCCCCATGTGCCTTGTCCTGATCCAATGCACAACCCCTAACAAATGATACAGTCTACATGGTGGATGTTGCCGATGATGCACGAATTCACGTTGCAGCTACCATCGACTCAACGGTGTCGAGCGAGAGGATCTTCGCTTGTGATGAGCCTTTCAACTGGTGTCTCGTCATCGAGGCCATACGAAAGATTTTGCCGCATGCTGCTTTGCCTACACCAGACCCAAACGAGTTGCTAGACGTCAGTACCATTGACAACAAGCTTGGCGCAGAGCTTTTAACGAAATGGTGGGGCCAGGCAGGGTACAAGGGATTGGATCTGACCATTCGAGAGACCGTCGAGATGTGCCTGGAGAGAACGAATGGGAAACATAAGCGAGACTAGGTGTTTGAAAATGAATATCAAAGACCTCTTGATTTACGAAGTGCCTCATGAGTTACTTGACCTCCGAAGGGTCTACCAGAGTAAAGTATGGCTTCTTGGAAATATACGTGTCGGAGAACAGCTCAAGAAGCACCATGTCGCCTGCAAGGAGACGAATACAATGCGCAAGTTAACATTGACACAACCACCCCGCCGAAGAACAGCCAACTCATGATGAAACACATAAATGAGGAAAGAGTGAATATAGAGCCGTTAATTTTGTCCGAGATAGACTACATAGAACCCTAGCCCATTACTGGGAGTGATACTGGCGGAATCGTGGGAAGATTTGCAGGGCAGCGTCCAAAGTCTCGCTGGAAAATACCCTGTCCGTCGCGGCAAGTTGCTGCGTCACGACGGGGCCATGCTCCCAAGGGTAGTCGCTTCCAAACAAGACATGGCCGGGCTTGACGAACTCCTTCAGTAGACGCAGCTGTGGGTCATAGGCGCTGAAGGCAACGTCAATGTAAAACTTGCGGGCCTCTTCGATAAACTCCTCCTCCGTCATGTCCACGAGGCGGATACGGCAGCAGAGGTTCGCAGCGCGGCGAACCACATAGGGCAGCGTACCACCGGCATGGGAGAGGATGATCTTGACGTCGGGGAATTGGCGGGTGACTCCCGTTGTTATGAGATGGCAAGCGGTGCGTGTGGTCTCATGTGTCCAGTCGATGACCGTAGGGGCGAACCAATGCGGCTCCTCAATGGCGTCCATGCCCTCGAAGCCGGGGTGGATCAGGACAACAGCCTTTTGGCTATTCAGCTCCGCCCAGGCTGCACGGAAATCAGGATGGCCCAAATATCGCTTTGTGTAGCTACTGAAAATTACCACGCCGTCCGCTTTAAGCTCCTCGAGCGCATATCTGATCTCCGCAATACATGCCTCGCTGCTGTCCAGGGGGGGGAGCGTCGCCAGGAAACCAATCTTGCTCGGGTGCTCATCGCGCAGCTTGGCTGTGTACTCATTAATCTCGCGGCAGACAAGGCCGACCTGGCTCTTGTCCTGCACATACGGATGAACAGGGTGACCCATGGATATCACGGCCCCAGCGAGTCCGACCTCTTCGATCAGACCCAGAGTACCTGTCGGCTCCCATTGAGGAAGCACAAGACCCCTGGCTTTTTCAATATTTGCGAACCAAACTGTCGCTTTTGGTTAGCTGCCTCAATCAAATTAGGTCAAACGGGCCGAAACATACGATCTCTGAATCGCGGAGGGATTAGATGATGGTGTACGTCAATTGTCCCAACCATGTTGATCGTTGAAATAGTGCGCTATATCGAAGCTCGCTTTAATTCAATAGTTTGTCTTCCACCTTGCAGATAGCTGAGTGTTTGTTTGACGGGAACGACACAAGATCCTCTATCTAGTCGGGCAGGTCACTGATATTGTAAGTCCGAGAACCTGTGATTATTGATGCTTCTGCCTGCAATGCAGTCCACCGAGACGGGCAGTGGGACGGGCACAATATGATTGTATTACTCTCCGTATCATCCAAGAAGTTGGCACGTTACCAATCCATCCGTCTTACGATCCCTGACGTCCCGGTGGGTTTTTTTTTTTAATGCCCGGCCGGTCAATTTTACTTGGGGGTAGGGGCTACTCCAGGGGACTGCGAGTCGGGCCCCGGAATGAGCGGCTAAGAGGAATACATCCTATGGTAGCAAATTATCTTCAAATGCTTCCAGGGTCAATACCCGTGTCATCTGAAGTTTCTAAACTGCCTCAAGGCAAAAGACGACGCGAACTTTCAAAGACATTCCCAGACTTGTCGAGGGTCATTTTGCAGGACCTCATACTCTCCAGTCCTCGTGGAAAATGGATTCTATCCTGTGGACGCAGGTCACAAATCTTTCAACACTGAAGATTATACTCGTCCTCGGCACTCTGGTGAGCAACTTTCTGAACGCTTAAGCTCCGACGGAAAACCGACAATGGCAGGAAAGTTAACGGGCTAACGGGCTAACAGTACATCGTCTACTATGTTCTTTATGCAATCTACGCAACAATATTTAGCCCTCTGGCGAAGGTCCCAGGTCCCATGGCACGAAAGTTCTCCTACCTTCCTTGTGTCATAATGAGCCTTCGTGGATTGGAGTCGCATGCCGTCCGAGATCTTCATCTCAAGTACGGGCCCGCTGTCAGGGTCAACCCAGAAATGGTATCCTTCACTGCCCCCACAGCGTGGAAAGAGATATATGGATACCCTGGCGTTAAGAAATTCCAAAAATTTGGCTACCGCCAGATCCGTCCTGGGGTGCCGGACCTCCTGACGGCTAACGGCCTCGACCACACCCGGCAGCGCGCAGCGCTCAACCGGGCTTTCTCTGACAAGGCATTGCGAGAACAGGAGCACTATTTCCAGGACCACATCGATCTCTTCCTCTCGAGACTGGATGAGAAGTGTGACCAAACACAGAGTATAAATATTGTCCAATGGATCGAGTTCCTCGCCTTTGACATCATCGGGACCTTGGCCTTCAGCAGCTCCTTCCACTGCCTTGAGGACAGCGGATACCACCCGTGGGTCCTGTTACTTCTGAATTTTTTCCGATCGACACATTGGGTTCTTGCAGCCAGGATGTGTGGTATATTTTACCCGATCGTGCTCGCCTTTGGGCCTTTCAAGGATCTGCGCAAAGGCGAGGAACATTTGAGGTTAAGCTATGAAAAGGTCCAGCAACGCATTAAAATGCCCGAAGATGACAATCGGAACGACTTTTGGACATACATCTCACGCCAGAACGAGCAGAAGGAAGGCTCTATGTCCATTAAGGAGATGGAGGTCAATGCAGCTCTCTTGATACCAGCTGGTAGCGACACAATCACTACGGCCCTCTCGGGCTGTTTGTATCTCCTGCTGAAGCATCCAGACACGTTGGCACGCCTGCGCAAGGAGCTGGAGGCCGAATTCACGAGCGAATCTGACATCACTTTGATCCGCGTGTCAAGTCTCCCTTACATACGTGCTGTGCTCGATGAGGCCCTTCGCATGTACCCGCCGATCTCAGGAGAACTCCGACGCCAAGTACCTTGTGGAGGCGCCGTTGTCTCAGGCCAGTTCATCACCGGCGGCACCATCATCAGCGTTTACGCCAAAGCAACATGCGACAACCCCTCCAACTTCGCTCAGCCCCAGAGATTCACACCAGAACGGTGGTTGAAGACGGACGAGCGGCCTGATTGGGCGAGGAATGATCATCTTGACGCATCTCAGCCCTTCTCGGTGGGGCCTCGCAACTGCATCGGCATGAATCTTGCTTATGCTGAAATGAAGCTCATACTTGCGCGACTGCTATTCCGGTTTGATTTGGAGTTGCTGGATGACAGGTTCAGTATCGAGGATCAAAAGGTCTATCTCATGTGGCAGAAGCCGCCGTTGTCGGTTCGCTTGAGCCGGCGGCGAATTGGTGTAATTGAACAAGATTAGGCTCAGTATTGCCGCCCGTCACTGTAGGAAGCTAAGATACAATAAACAACCTGTGTAATACTTGTTACGCATTCTTTTACTCAGTTCTTCATTGCGATGAAGCGCTCAAATGTTAAGTTCTTTTACAAGGGAGTAAAAACGGTTCTACCATGCAGCTGCTCCCATTGACAGACTGGGTCGCCGCCCCAAATAACTTCCCGGTGTCCGATTGGAATTGATCTGCACGCGCTATCACTAAGATTTAGGCATTGCATTGTGCACCCTGTAGCCCTGAAAGCCTGCCGGCGAATTCAAAACCCTCCGGTCACCAGCTGACCAGGCGCCACGAGTCATACCAACGCTGATCTGCTTCGTGGCCGCCACGTAACGTGAATGACTTGAATTGGACTTAATCTTGGGAGGAATCGGCTATAGCCGTTAAATCCGAACCCCCCATGTCCTTTTTGAGTAAAAGTCTCTGGTCTTTTTATTCGACGTCATCTCGAGCAGCGGCGGAAGTGAGAATGACAATCTTGAAGCTACCGGGCTCTAAAATCGTTGTGGGAGAGGAAACTTGACAGAAGACAGGAAAGCGACATTCAGTTATTACGCTCAAACATGATTACCCTCGTTGGAAAAGCGGTCAACCAGAATGGCCTTGGCCTCATGCGTACAGCTTTCCCCCACCGACCCACCCATGTCTCATAACACCCCGATATTGCACAATGCACACACTAACACTGACACCCAGGAATGACTTCGCCTGGCGCCGTTTTGCCAGATGAGGAAGCCTTTGCAGTCCTCAAAGCGGCGCTTGAGGCGGGCGTATACGTTTGGAACGGTGCAGACTTCTATGGTACCCCTGATAACAATTCCCTGCATCTCCTCGCGCGATACTTCGAGAAATACCCAGAGGATGCTCCTGAGGTAGTTGTATGCATCAAGAGCGGGATTGTCGACATGAAGACCCTCACCATCGATGGGTCTCCTCAAACAGTACGCCGACTGGTCGACAATGCAAACAAGATTCTCGCCGGACACAAAAAGATAGACATCTTCGGCATCGCACGCGTCGACCCAAAGACTCCAGTCGAGGATACTGTAAATGCACTGGCGGAACTCGTGGCCGCTGGAGAAATCGGCGGCATCCAGCTCAGCGAGGTAGGCTCGGCCACAATCCGGCGCGCCGCTGCCGTGGCCAAAATCGATATGGTAGAGGAAGAGGCGAGCCTCTGGTCGTCTGAGATCTTTCACAACGGCGTGGCAGCCACATGCGCTGAACTAGGGATCCCCATCGTGGCACATACACCCCTCGGTGCAGGCATGCTCACAGGCCAGATCAAGAGTCTCGCCGACCTGCCACCAGGTCACTATCCTCGCATTTTCCCCCGCTTCCAGCCGGGGAACTTCGAGAAAAATCTGGCCCTAGTTCACGAAGTAGAGAAGTTAGCTGCGGCCAAGGGCGTTAGCCCTGCCCAACTCGCCCTGTCGTGGTTGAAATTGCAGAGCAAGAAACCGGCCGTCGCGGTCATTATTCCTGTGGCAGGAGCGAGATCTCCGAGGAGGGTGAAAGAGAATGCCGAGACGGTAGAGCTATCTGGAGAGGAATTGCTTGAAGTTGATGCGATTTTGGCCAGTGTCCCGATCCATGGGACCAGATATCCCGAGCCGGGAATGAAACTTGTTGAATTCTAGGTCAAGCACTGCAGCAGGGCATCAATTGATATCTGGTACCTCGTCAACCGAATTAGTAGCTTCCCATTATTTCCCATCCCCGAGGACAGTTCTCTCTGCATTCATGCACGTGTCTCCAAAAGAGACAATTGGTGAGCTCAAATAATTGGGGAGTAATAACTTCATGTCGACTATGCGATTTTACGGCTTTCTGAAGAACGATCCAATAATGATAAGACAGCCGTAGCGAGGTCAAATCGTCCCAGTGACGCATTGCCACCGCGCTACTGTTGAATACCATCCGTCTCTACAATTCTGTAAACATACTTGACTGCACTCGCTTTCCCGCTCTTCAAGTTCTCCAGTCCAGTCTGAATTCCATTCAGACCACCGGGAACAACTTCCGTCCTCTGCCCACGGAACCAGCCCTCTTGTAGACCCCGCGCGATGTAGCGGAAATACACGTAGGCCAGGTCCTTAGCTTCAGGAATTCTGTAGACGCTGCCAACAAACGTCATAGTCTGCTCCACATACTCCGGTACTCCCTCCTTGTTGCCAGGTGACACAGAAGTAAACTTTGCTTCCTTGCCATCCCCAGCATCCTTGAAGAGCTGCGCGATGATGCCAGCGCTGTTGCCCTCAGCTACAGCGTCGAATGCATGTTGGAGAGGCGGCTTGCCGTGTAGTGCCTCCTTGATAGCCGCGATAACGGCCGAATCACCAGCACGATAGTCGACTACGACGTCTCCCTTGGTAGAATCGATAATTCCCTTAACATAATCAGTCGCGCGACCGGCGACGGCAAGAATGGGGTGGATGTTGCTCCGCAGAGCGAGCTGGAGGGCGTAAAAGCCGACAGCAGAGGAGGCTCCGTATATTATCAATGGAACCTCGCGGACGTTGCTATTAGGAGGCGGCAAGGCCCACGGTTGCGGTAGGGCGAGGTGTTGGTAGAGAGCTACAGCAGCGGTCATGGAAGCTAGTGGGATACCGGCGACTTCTTCGAAGGTGGTCTCTTTTGGGATATGGAAGGTCGTGTGCTGGGCAGCCAGCGAATACTCGGCGTAGGTCCCCGCGGCGCCAGTGATTTCGTGCAAGGCAGCAACGCGGTCTCCAGGCTTGAATTCGAAAACATTGGCCCCAACCTTTTCCACGATGCCGGCGAGGTCATCGCCCGAGTTGGTGGTTTGGTTGCGCAACTCGGGAAGCTTCCAGTCTTTAGGGTTGGACGCGCTGACGGCCACCTTGACAAGGACTTGGTCGTCATTAGGTTCGGGGATGGGACTGTCAACGATTTGGACGGATGGTCCTGGGCCGAGTCAGTAGATAGCCCATGTTGATTCCCTTCACCATGGCAAGAGGGGAAATGGTCGACACATGGTCCTCACCTTTGCTAACAAGAGCTTCCTTCATATTGATCACAAAATGTATTGTCTTGCCCGAGGTGATCTGTCTTTGGGATGGTCGTCGATTAATTGATAGCTGAATACGGACGCGATTTCCTGGGCATCAGGCGAATCCGCGTCGGGGGAAACAAGGAAGGGCTCAAAACTGGGGAGAATATTACTTCGAGCGATCAGGCCCTATCCCAGGGAGCACGGTTAATCGGCACCCTCCAGTTTCTCATTCCCAGCTCTTCTGGCGTAATTTGGGAAGGTGCCAACCTGTATGAACCGTGGCAGTGCTTGCAGGCATGCCGTTGCACAAAAACCGGTGCATTTCGATGCAGGGTGATGCCGGCGGGTTTTGAAAGATTGGCAGATGTCCTCTTACCCCTCAGCCGTCGGACTCGGATCAGCGCTGCAGCTGAGTTCCATCGTACTCGTGGCTGACGCTTCGGGCGAATTCCCATTTAAGGGTGTAAACGAAGTGAAAATCGGGCTGCGCCTTCGGTCCAGAAAGGTCTAGACTCACAAAGACACCTCCGCGTTTGGGGCGCTGTCGAAGTTGAAGAGCTACAACGGACGCGAGTCTATGAGTCGGGTCAGTAGATATCGCACTAACCTTTTTTTCGCGTTTCTGCTAATCATTGGCAAATGCAGCCGTGTTTCGCGACGCAAAGTGTGTTGCTCCATCGCGATTCAGAGATATCCTCTGCTTTCTTTAGCGAAGTCAGTGGAAATTCCGTCACGAGACCGGCGTTTAAGTTCCGCAAAGACCGCCCAATGTTACTGTCATTGTTGCGGCAGAGATTTCGGAGACGAGGAGGCAGGCGACTCCTACACCACCAGAATTACCAACAGCTTCGATCGGAGGTTGAAGGTGAAGCCTCAAGGTGGAGGACAGGGAGAAATCTAGGATCGAAGTGCCTCATACCAGCTTATGTTACAATAGTCCTTGGGGGCTGGTGTACTGTTATATTGAGCGGCAGCGTCTGTTAATACAACTTATCACTGCCCCTTCCACGCCCCTGGTGTTCCAACCTGGTATGGTTCCGCTAGATCCACTGATTGCACGCTGGGATATGAGGACAAACCGTCCGACAACGGGATAATCCCTGATCAGCGACTGTTACGTCCAAAGATCAAGTCTCCATATGAATTCTTCCGGATGGCGAAAGAGTAATACAGGCCTAAAGACCTCACCGACCGAACGCAAATACTGGTGTGGGCTGCCGATGGCGAGAATGAGCCTGCGAGGTTTTTGCCGGGTCAGTCCTGGAAGGTGAATGATGTCTGGGCTGGTTTGGCCACGATACATTTCTTTCGGATATCGACTGTTGAGTTGACACCGTGCCGCAGGAGAGAATAGCGCTATGGTTCCCTAGCTATTCCAGAATCGAGCAAGGCCTAGGGGGAATAATTTCAAAAGGCATGGTGCACCGAACGGATTTTAGTCTGATCTTTTTGAGTGGTGGTTTGTTCAGGGCCATGAGGGCAGATCGAGACGCCGCATGAGAATTTAAGGCATATTCTTTTCTCATGTACCTTATGCCCTTCAAAAGTTCATATGGTTTATTTGTATCTAACAGCTGCAGCTACTTCTTGCTCCGAAGCGAAGTGGACCCCTACCTGGTTTGGCTAGGGAACGAATTGCTGAATCTTGGAGCTTGGCGATGTTCTATCATTCTGTCGACATCTAAACCCCTGAGTCACTCACCGATTCAGTGACCTCATGAGATTATCGTGAGATGCGAAAAGTTGCTCTATACTAGAAATAGACGGGTCTTAGTTATTGTTTATCTGCTGAAGGATTGAGCGAACTAAGATTTCCGATAGATCCTGTCAAATAGGAATCCATTGCATTAGGGATGCTATATTCTACCATTTCCTAGTTCCTACCACTGGTAGGAAAGGCGCGTCTCCCACTATCTCACTACAAAGATTCGATCGGTAATAGTAACATCGGTTTCTACGTGTGGGGTTAGACCTGGAAAGTGTAACGCTTGACAGGATATCATTAAGTCGTCGAAACTGTCCAGAGTCACAGGGTTAGATTAAAGGTGTGTTCGAAGACCTGTCTGAGGCTCTTTGCTGATGCCAAGAGGCTGTATTGGGATATAAAGTTGCGACATTTAAGCTGTGCCGAAGGCAACAATACGTTCGATCTCCCACAACGGCCTTGGGTTGTGAACGGAAGAATTTCTATTATTACAGGTGTGAAAACGGGGTGGCGCTATTACACCACAATGTTATTTGCTTGTCCCAACCCTGGGATTTATAAATCGTCAACGTTATTCTATTGAAACTATGACCGCCGAATCGAAGACGATTCGGGGTAGCTATTTAGCTGGCCGAGCCCAGCAGTACTACTCCCAGATTTCCGCTAATAGCATGGGTAATGGGTTTCAATTTTTGCCAGAGAGTTGTACATATATAGGTTCATCTCTTTAAGAATGTCGACTCGTAATGTACTTGGCTAATGTGCTTCCTCTTGTGTACTCGCAAAGTCCTGTCTCACCACTTCACGATCACTCCCCATGAACTGGTGGTCCGTCCAAATCAAGGTCAGGCCGGACTGATGCAACAAAGGCCTTGAGTTCATCAAACCCTGCATGCCACTTCTCGTCAAATGCAACTATCTTGGGCAATCCGGCCTCCTCCAGGTCTTTGTTGACAGATTCCAGTATCTCGTCGGCATATGCGACATCTTGCAACGCTAGACTGTGGAACTTATCTCCGGGCTTATGTTTGGCCTTGCGAGCCTGGTGCAACCGAGACATGGCATCGCGAGACGGTAACTGGGCCTCTCCCTTGAAAATCTTAGCTAGAACCCGAGCTTGAAAGTCGAAGAGGGAAAAGGTAGACGTGTTGTAAAGAACGCCGACAAAGGCAAGAGTGGGGTCTGGAATGTAGAAGATATCCTTGTGCAGATTGTGGAGGGTGTACCCATCGGAGGTGGTGATGATCTTGTCATCCGCTTCTTTAACAGGCACTGCTGGCTTCTGGAGCTGCCCGAGGAACGGATACGTTGTTATGTATCCTGTGGCGACAACCACATGGTCGATTCCCGTCAACTCTCGCCCATTTTTTAAAATGACTTTTCCGGGAATGGGCGCAGTGTCCTCCAAGAATGCGGGCTGTTCCTTTCCCTCTTTGTATACGCTAGGGTTGAGGACAAACTCTTTCACTTCTGGTACTCGCTCGCAACTCTCTGCCAGTCCTTCTTGGCGGGCGGTATTAGCCCGGGTGGGATCTCGGGAGATTTGGTACGTTTTACCCCCAACCTTGTCGATCTCGTTGGCAATATCGAAGGACGACACGCCAGCTCCGATGATGAGGACCGTGGAGTCCCTGAACGGCTCCGGCGATCGATAGGCCTTTGAATGTGTCACGCGGTTAGGATATTTTGCCCTCCATTCCGCAAGGCCCGGGATATCAGGAACCCGTGGCACATCGTAGTGTCCGCTTGCTACTACCACCGCGTCGAACGACCAGGCGCGGGACTCGAAATGGAACGTATCCTCAGCATCGCGCACGAATTTCTTGGTGCGAACTGACCACTGTGTCTCACCTTGGGCCTTGGAGATATTCTCTACACGAGTCCAGAACTGCACATGATCTACCACATGATATTGCTGAGCAAGCTTCGCGATGTAGTCCTTCACCTGCTCAGCCGTGATGACTTTGTCTGTTCCCTCCGGCCACTCGAGGAGGCTACTGCGCATTACCGCGGTGCCAATGTTGTTTGTCAAGCCAGCATATGCCGGACCCGGGGACGCGTGGTAGATGGAAGCCTGTTCTGCCGTCAAGCCGTTCGGTGTGGAAACGTACTGGGAGTCGGTGTCCGGTGGGGTGACATGAGGGAAGGGGGGAGTGAGCGGCAGCCGAGCGTCATAGACCCAGACGCCACCTACACTGCCGCTCCGTTCAAACACTGTAACATCGAATCCAGCGATGAGGAGGTGGGCAGCCGTCGAAACGCCGCTGATTCCGGCTCCGATTACGGCGACTGATTCGATATGGCTGAGGCGTTGAGAGGAAGCAGATTCTCCGTCGAGTTTCTCCGGGCTCAATGGGGGAATGACATTTGGGATCTTCGCGACGAATGTATGGAACCCGCCCGGCGTTTCGATTCTTCGTGTATCAGTAGCTGTCGCCATTCTTGAGCCTCATTTAGCGATCTAAGTAGTCGAGGCAGTCGGTCTCTGATAACAAACAAGCCTGCCGTTTGCCGATATCGTATGGATAAAGGCAAATGCACAATTTTAGGAGAGCGGAGATACTATCGAGGTCATGGACAGATGTGAGGAGGAGGTTCACAGCCTGCAGCATGGCTGATTGATTACATGTTTGTCTCGGAGCTCAACATTCGGCTCCGGAATGACACCACCACTAGGTCAGGCTCCGATTGGACGCTCCTTTGGTGTCTGGTGCGGGATTGCCAATACCCTGGTCCCTGGCGTAGTTGGGAAGAGGAGCCAACGAAAGCCATCGGACTCCGGCCCTGGCCTGATTACTCTGCATCCTGGGGCGTCTCTTGCATTGGATTGGTAATCTTGATTCATTGAGGCTGCGCGTGCATGGTGTCTCTGCGCGACAAAGGCAGACCGACCTGACAATCGTTGATACTTCCCGAAACAGCTTTGAGCACAGCCTCCTGCTTAGTCATTTTCGCTGGCATCCAAATTCTTAGCTGAACTATTGTAACTTTGACACTTGGAAAAAAATCTTCTTGGATGAATGACATTGTGGTGTTTATTTGTTTTCATGGTAGATCGTCTACCCCTGAGAAGACATGCAATTTCCTTTCCCTGAAAATATATGAATAGGAAAAACAGAAAGAAAAACACCTTATTCCTTAGAGTGGTTGGTCGTCCGCTGAGGCATGTAATCTTAAGCGTCGCATAGTAACCCAGATTACACTTGGCTGAATGTAGACTGACTCTTCAAAGTTGCCTCTGACGAACCAAGATCTTCACTTTCATATCGGGTTGCACGGACCCATTGGGGAACGAAAGTCTCGCAGGCTTTCTAGTCCCCAGTGGGTATTGGATTTCATAGTTCAGTAAGAGATGAGAAAGCAGAATCTTGATCGTGTTTCCGGCAAATACACGGCCGGGACAGACCTGGGGCCCGTCACCCCACGTGAGCAAGTCAGGACCGTTACTAGTGTATTGGTGTCTTGTCTCGTGCCCGGGCACTTGTCTCAGCCGGAGAAAGCGCCAGGGGTCGAACACGTCCGGGTCGGGGTACAGGGTCCCCGAATTATGAATGTGGTGTTGGTCTACGCAGACAATTGTGCCCTTGGGCAGCGTGGGCCCGATGGAGAATTGTACGTCTTCTTTCAGGATACGGCTGAGCCCCACTGGTTTATCTCTGTGAGTAGGACCATTCTGGCAGGGGCGGAATAAAGTGCTGTCATGTTCTCGACTCACAGTAGTGAAAGGTATTCACACGAGCTGACTCTCGCATGAAGCTGTCCAGCTTCGGCAGTTCAGTAAGTTGTGTGGGAGGCAACTTCCCGTCCTGTAAAACGCCAATAATTTCCTCCCTCAATTCCTCGACAAGATCCGGCCGTTGTAGAAGCTCCGTAAGCATCCAGTAGATGCTTACAGCAGTGGTTGGGGTCGACTCGAGTGTTGCCGTGATAATGTCTTTGACGAGTTGGTCGTAGTTGAACTCTCCCTGCTTGTAGCGACTCATGAGCATGTGCACCAAGGTAATTTTCTTTTCGGCCTTCCCGTTTCCATTCGCTGTCGAGTCGTGCTCGCGTAGGGCTTGTTCTATCGTAGGCCGCAGTAGATAGCTCATGTACTTATAGATCATCAACGCCGGGAAGTAGAAGACGGTGGCAGCCATGGGCCGCAAAAGGCGCGGAAAGAGGCTGCTAAAGTAAACGCCAATTCCTGCTCCTACTGGAAGTAACGGGACCGCCCTGAGCCACCTCTTATCGCGACTCAAAGGTTCGCCAACTATCCCCGTCGCGCCAGTCGCTACGACAACATCTAAAACTGTCCAGAACAGAGACGCCTTTTTCCACTGGGGACATGGGCCGAGCGAAGACTCCCACTGTGGGAAAGAAATTCCGAAGTCAGAAAATTGGTTCCAATTGATAGTATTCAACAGAAGGGGGGGAGGACGCGATCGGAGAGGATGATCGCTGAAGGTTCTAGAACCTACCGCACGGCGTGCAGTCTCCTGGCGTGCTAGGCCCAGCGGCCCGATACTTCGTGCCAAATCGGTGCTAGCCGTCTTGTGAAGAGTATTGCTCGAGTCGTCGGTGCCGATGAGCTTGTAGCCTCCGAATTGGACCGTAGTTAAGAAGTCGACCAGAGAAGCTGTTTTCGCTGGGAGGCGTCGGATCTCGTTGACGTACGCAGAAGGAAAGACCACGAATTCGAAGCCAGAATATCCGAAGAACCAGGGCCGATCAGGATACTTTGCAGCCGCTTCGTCGAGCATCGGCTTGTAGTCGAATGCATGCTTCCCCTTTGACGGTTTCAGCTTCGGCACGCCGAGCCGTTGAAGGGAGAATACGTATGGGTGCAGGACCAATGAGTCGAGGGCCAAAATCAAGGAGACACTAAAGAACAGTATGAGAGACGCCCGGGCGACGGGCGATGTGTCTCGGTAGACCTGCGCCGCCAGAAGTCGAGCAATCTGCCATTTCGTGAGGTTCAAGGGAGCTAATGCGTGTTGCATGACAACAAACAGCTCCTTGATACTCTCATACGGCTCCAATAACGGAAAAACGAGGGAGAGTGCCATATTTTCGTATGGTGGTGGGAGAATGGCTTAGAGTGCTGAAGAGCAGAGAGGAGAAATTCGAATGCACTCGACGCTCTCTGGTTAGAGCTATATCCAAGGAACTGGGATTATGTTTTCGGGCGAAGTCCACTGCCCATCAACTCACTCTTACCTGCATGTACTTCATTTCCGTTTCTAGTAGTCCGGAGTCTAGCGGACTCCGAGCGCCGATTGCGAGGGCGGGGTCCCGGCTCCCGATCTGCGTCTCATGTATGCCAGAAAAACTCCTTTGCAGAGCATGGAAAACGACAAGAGCAAGAGAAAGTGAGTAAATTAAATTGGCTCACCTCTAACCGAAATTTATAGTGCTGTACCCTTTTTCTATTCCACGAGATTCTTTTCTGCCCAGTTCCGATTCATGTCCGTTTACACCCGGGCTGGCCATGGATATACAATAAACAGTCTTGATGTGACGGGACTAGGGTTTTGGAGAGTTTCTCTCTCCCACTATCTGATCGGACTATTCCAAGAGGTCAATATGGAAAAAATAACATGGCAACGTTTGATTATATTTTTTCTGGGTTATTCAATTCCACTTTCGCATTGCGTACTAGATTCCAGAAGTCTTTCACAAGTCTGAATCTTATTCTGCAAAATATTGTCCAGTTCCGTTCTTAATAGCAACAAGTTCAATGGGAAGTGCTTAATATTCTATCCCTCGGTGGCGTATCCTTGTGTATGAACCGAAGGTCCTCCCTACTGGACGAAAGTCTAGTGGTCAAGCCGATGGCAGCGCCATCCCCAAGCGAAGCATCTCACATCTTGGATTCGCCAGCCCAAATATTCGAACGCCCAATCTCAAAATTCCAAGTACATTTCAGTGGATGAGATGGCAGACCGAGACTTTCTATAGCGCCTAACTAGCTGGCGGCCGTGTCCAAATTCTCATTGAGGCGGTCCTGCATAGTAACTGGATCATGGAGGGAATCTGAGAGTTTGAGGATAGAAATGGGGCGAAGAACCTGAAAAGAACAAGCCTGATCAGTAAGGGCAAATCGCGAGTGGCCGCTCGCCTTGTTTGTTGCCTAGAAGGAGTACACTCTACAGGTGGAAGAACATGTTGCCAATAGAGGTTGGGTGCGCATTTGGATATGAACCATGCAAATCATGTTCGAAAGGACTCTACTACTGGTAGACCTCCACCGGATTGCTATTGACTCCGAACCGTCTTATCTTTGCTAATTAAGTCGCTACTCGTACGACCAACTTCTGTCCCGAAACCTGCTTGGCTTTCAGTAACTCCAAACCCACGAGCACCGTGTCGAACCCAGAAGGCTCCAAAACCTTGATCGGCAGCGGCTTTAGCCTTCCTTCGTCGATAAGGGCCTGTAGACTCTGGTAAAACTTCTTAGACCACTCATGAAGCTCCGGATCCGCTTTCACACCGTAAGGCTCTGGGAGCAAAACCCCTCTCCCGAGGATGGCCGGTCCCATGACTAACTGATGTCGAACTGTCTGGCGCGTGCAAAGAGACTCCTGGTACTGTTCGAGGGCGCAATATACGCCCCCCGCTCTGCCGATGGCCTCGTAGCAGAGGGATGTGGTTGCGATTTCGCCGAATGGGTCGATAACGCGCTTGAGCTTATTGCGCGTGTACGCTTTTATATCGGCGGCACATGTACGGGAACGGTAGTCAAAAACAGCATCTGCCCCATACTTCTTGACGAGGTTAAAGTTGCTCGGTGAACAAGTGGTGACTACGTGGTAGCCGCATCTTTTAACCATCACCAGCATGCGCGGTTAGTCGGACAGCTTCTCTGGTGACGAATGACGGAGTGCGCCGGTCCGGAGACGGCTGGGAAGTTCAGAACTTACAGCTTAAGAAGCTGTATGGCCAACAAGCCAACAGAGCTACTACCCCCATATACAAGCACCGTTTCTCCTTCTTTGTGACCCTTGTGGCCTGCGACCTCGTCCGGTGTCACTGGCATTTTAAAGCTCTCGTGGAGCGCCAGCGCAACCGTAGAAACACAGGCGGGCCCGAAAGCGAGGGCCTGCTCAAATGATGTATTCGGAGGAATACGCAGAGCGTAGATGACTTCAATCTTGACATATTCGCCGAAGGAGCCTGATTCTGGGTCGTCTTGCTTGTTGCTTGGAACACAACCGAAAACGCCATCTCCCACTTCAAAGTCTTCTACCCCAGCTCCGACGGCTGCTACCACGCCCGCGAAGTCGACACCGTCCTTTAACCCGGGAGTCGGAAACCGCGCAGCCATCTTGAAATCGCATGGATTTAGCGCGACTGCCACGGTTTTAACTAGCAGCCACCCGGGCAACAAGTTCGGCACTGGAAGGCCGCGTGTGACTTTCAACTCTCCACCATCATGTTGGATGATGGCGGTATGCGTCGCTGGTATCTTCACTGTCATGGGTGCTTCTTTGAGTAGCTCCGCTGAATCAAACTACCTAGAGATGATGCCTCAGTTGGGGTGAATGGTCTGACAAGCTGTAAAAAAAAAAGAGAGAAAGAACGAGTTCGCTACGTGAGGCCGAAGTCGTAAGGCGAGAATAAGGAGACCGAAATATGCATGTTGATGGTTCCGATGTCACAGCGTCGGCGTACCAAAACAGCCAATCGCTGGAGCTCCGGGATTGATGATCTACACCTCCGAAAAAGAAAAGGAGAAAAAAAAAAAAAAAAAAAAAAAACGTGACCGGAGCTCCGGCGGGACTTGCCGTGCTGCCGCTCTGTAAAGCCGAGAGAGACTGAATCTCCACGTCTGTATATGTAATTATTCTGCAGCAGGGTGCCACTACTATATTTATGAATGCGTGCCTGCGGTGGCCAGGCCTTCGCTAGACATTACGAGTCTTAGGACAACATTCTCTTTCGATTTTACCATCTCCAACCCCCTTTGTGTACAGACAGACGGAGAGATTAATCCTTCAAAATGCACTGGCGAAAATCTTACGGCTTGGCCCTATTATTTTCTCTCGGAGCGGCAGGTGAGAGCGATGAATCCGGTCCTCTCTGGCTCGGTGACTGGAAGGAACAGCAGACTGTACTGGGAATAGACGCCTCCGCGGCCTGCGAAGTCAGTCATGTAACTGCTTACGAGAAATCCAAGGGTCGCACGCCTGTTTCATTCTCCACCAGCCCGACCGACGACCCAGAGTTGCCGAGGATCGTCCCCATGAATGAGACGGCTGGCGAACAGTGGGAGTTCGACGCCGTTTCGGATGACGGCTTGTCGGGCATCATTTTCGGCTTTTACAGGGACCCCAACTACTCGGTACTCGGAGCTGGCAACCTTCGTATGTACGTCGAGCTCGCCCATCCGGACGGTGAACGATTCGTACAGATAGACTACCCCACCGAGTCCACCATCGAGTCATGTCCTGGAATCGGCTGGCACGGCGAGTGGAAGGGCGACGGCTACATCTACAGCTGGGACGTGTCTGCTGATTTTCGCACGGCACGCGTAACGTGGGACACACCCAAGGCCAAAGGTACCGTTAATTTTAGCTCGGTGGCGCCTGCGCGCTACGCCGACGGCTCGGCGTGGCCATCGAAGGACGCGTCTCTACTCACGGTACCTCATTTTTACTGGTTCGAGCCTATTCCGGTAGCCGACGTCACGGTTGACGCCGTAATTGAGGGCAAGTCTGTGAAATGGTCGGGTGTCGGCGGACATGAGCGGCTTTGGGCTGCTTTCAATTGGTTCACCTGTCTGGACGCCATGACCTTTGTCCGCTTGAAAACCGGACCGTACGCTCTGTCATTTTGGGAATTTGAGTCGTGGTTGGAGAAGGGCCTGCAGGTACCATCGGTTGTTCTGGCCGAAGATGGCAAGAATATTTTCGACAGCAGGCGCACCGAACCATCGGATACTGAGGACTACTTTACGTGGCAAAAGGTTTACGATAAAGACGGATTCTCTGGTACTCTGAAGGACAAGGCGACTGGGTTTGTGCTGGATCTCAACTCGCCGTCCCGTGGGAAGCAATGGACCTTCATTGTGACGCACAAGAACATTTACTTTGAATATTTCCTCGGTGAGGGCGTTGGCGGCACCGGATATACGGCTACGGTGGTTGGGGGGCAGGTTGGGACACAGCGCCAGTGGTCGGGCTCCGGAGTGACCGAGACTCTAAAATTGCCAGTGAAGAGTATGGTTTTGAAGAGGAACTTTGTGGAATAGCGAGGGCGAACGAGCAAATGGGGAGAAAGCACGGCCTGCAACGCCTTCCAATTACAAGATAGTCTCTCTACTGTGCCAAACCGGATATGTTTGATCCCTGCCACCGCGATGATGATTAGGCGTAGGATTCTGTCATACGTTGGTTCTAATGAATCTAATTTGCTGAAACTGTTATCTCCTGTACTGATAGAGGGCAGCTCTGTGACTATCTCTACGGCGTAGCCATCGCAATGCTGCGGTTGCTTGTCTGATTCACTCCGCGTCTCACATGCACACCAAGGTTCTCGAATCATCGTTATCCAGTGTCTGGAACTCCGTTCAAAATGGTGTCATCTTCATTCCTTCATTGCCTCATTCGAAGCGGATCTGCACGCCGTATCGCCCTGCCATCCTACTGGTTATGACATATCGGAATGTCGGATTTAGACGGGACCAGCCGGATTCTTCAAGACACACAGTCGGGTCCGCGCTCTATTTTCCACATCCGTCGACATATGACCCTATCGACCTAGAGTCTCCGACATTGTGGAGACGGATGATGAAGATAAGCTGGTGCGGCGCGGGGCGTTTGCTTACCCGACCAAACAGCTCCCATGCCGCACACTCAACATGCCTAGTCCACTCTGCCGGGCTTCCTTTGGCCACTGAAGTTTTCCGTCGATGGCATCAGCTTGACTATCGACGCTTCGCCTGCATAAGGCCGGAAAAGATTGCAGAATCTGTGTGACGTGACCCCGGCACCGGTAGCCTTAGGACCATTCGGAGGCCACGATACGAACCGCGGTTACCCCGGAAGGATTTCTGCCATGGCAAGCCATACCAAACTCGGGCCGTGCCAGATCTACCATTCTTCATCTGAAAAGCTAGTCTATATCCGGCAAGTTTTAGATTTCCAAGCCTAAGAAGAGGGTCGGAACGCGACGGACGCACTCCGAACCCCTTGAGTGCCCCTCCGATTGGAGCATCGTGGGGGCTTGAGTGCAATATTTCATCGCGACAAGGAAATACGAGGCTTAGTGACCACACTGCAGCGAGGAGGTTGTAGTTCCGGGTTTAAGAAACGTTACCTCTCGCTCCGCGTCGCGGATGAAGTCATCAGAGAGGAAGGCTCAGGACTCGACCATTTTCCTCGACCCATTGCATCAGACAGGCTAACGATTAGATTAGCGTGATATTTTGGGGCCAGCGGAATGGTGTCCGCGTCTTCCCGTCGAGAGGCGCTCCACCACAATCAAGCGGGGTAAATAAACCGCCAATGGGGAAGATAGCATGAGGTGCCGTTCTCTTGAAGAATATCTATTCGGGTTAGGGTTATGGGGGGTGCATCGTGGGTGGGCTTGGTGGGGGGATGCATCAGTGATTGTGTCTGGGGTGTCGACATCAAATGGATTTTGATAGACACCAAAAAAAGAATTTACTAGCAAGTACCTCTCTACATGTGCCGTTCTTGATGACACCGACGAACCGGATTCTTTAGGGGACCGTGGCGTTATTGTGGGATCGCCTTGTCTGTCTAATGTCCATCCAAGCCTGTGGCTTCTTGGGCGTGTGTCAACTATCTATTTTTTTTCAGCGTGGGAGGTCACAAAATACATGTATCAATCCTCATCTACACACCGGCTTGAAGAATCACCCAAGAACCAAACGGCAAAGGCTTGACCCGCTGCAAAGTGAAAACGGTCGGGCGTGATACGTCATATCCCTCACAACCCCACGTTGACGGGTCGATATCAAAGCGACGACACTCTGCAGGGTAATGTCGTGACGAAGACATCACTCTGTGCTTACGGGACGTTGCTGATGCAGCGATACATCTGTTATGTCCCCACTCTTGCCGTCTTTTGTAAAGGGCGCTCGAATACTCCTCACCCGTCTCTGAAAGACAGTTTCAAATCCCATAGCAAGTGCCGTCAGATCCCTGCTCGCAAAGGCAGGCCCAAGAAAAGATCGGTTCAAAATGTGGTAATGCAGCGCTAATATGTGAGCACCTCATTCCCGGTGCGAATGGATGGTTACCCAGCGCGACCAGTGCAGAAATTGCGAATCACAGAGCTGATATGGCGTAAGCTGCCGAAGGGGGCGCTGATGCATGAGCCACACCTGTGCCGCCCTCCCTTATCCCCAAAAACGTTCACGTACATCTGAACCAGTCCAGGTACGTCCTAATTAGGTCAGCGGCAAGGGAGGGCTGCTGCTCTTCCCCTCAATTCGCATCTCACGATAAGGGGCGCGGCGTAGCTAGCATCCCCTGACGGTTTTGCGTCCTGCCTGATCCCTTCTATCCGTAACACCCAATCCCTGTGCAATAGACACCACCCATCGCCGATCGCTTAACGCCGAGTCTACTCAGTTTTGTCCTTCACACCTTCCCCAGGTACCCCAGGAGCGAAAAAGCAGCCGCATCGCGATGATGGCGGGAAATCCCTCCGGGTCGAATACGAGATCGCGTCGCTCAGCCTGCGATCGTTGTCGAGCCTATAAACTCCGTTGTCAGAGAGATGAGCTACCAAACGAACCGTGCGACCGGTGTTCAAAAGCTCACCTTGTCTGTACGACCACCTTAGATCAGACGCCCCAGAGGCCAAGCCGCGGCGGCAATCCGCAAAATGGCACCGAGCGCGGAGGCAGAACGGAGAATAACACCACGACTAGCAGGACTGCTCGTTTACCTTCTCGCGAACGGACGAATTCTCCTCCGGGGCAATCGAACGGCAGAAGAGACAGCGGATACGGCTCGCGACTTCCATCGGTTATTCTACCTTCACCCGTCCAAAGAGAATACACAAGAGATACCGTTGCCTCTTCTGCGCTGCAGGAAATTCAAAGAAGTGCAGCAGCCTGGCCTGCAGTAAGCACGGCGAGAAGAAGTGCGGAGGAGACGGGAGACGTCGTGCCATTGGACCAAGAGCCGCTGGTATGTGCCTTGATAGTAGCCATCCCGATTCGATTGGCCCTGAGTTGACGCAGCAAAACCTGTCGTTTCGTTTAGGGCATGGATGGAGTGGACTTTTCGATGCCGAGCATGGCGTTCGACTCTAACGACCTGTCGATGCTGATCGTCGATTATCCAATGGACCACGAAATGACCGCCCTGCCTGGGACAGCTGACCGCAGGCAGGGCGACAGAGACGAAGGCGCGAGGCGATTCAGCTACGAAAACTTCTCAGCCACGGGTACCACCGCGAGCACGAGTACTGGGATCCCGAGCTGGCCGACCACTCAAGCCGGCTTTTCTGAGGGCTCTCTGGAATTCGGTAGAGACCAAGAAGCTGATGCGGCCGTCTCTGATTCCAGTGTAGCGGAAGATGCTCGAACCTTCACCAAAAGCCACAAGGAGCTGCTCAAGCTCAGCCTAGAATTGGTGGAAGACCGAGAAAGAATGGATTCGCAGGCACCCTGGCCTCCAAGGCCCCCGATAACCCCCAACCCTCTCAAGTGCTCCTCGTCGATCCAGCAACAGCCCGTCAACCGCATGTTGGACCAAGCGTCACGCCTGTGGGACATTCTGAAGGATTTGTCCGCAGCCAGCGACACTTCGAAACCCCGGCACGGCGGCCCACCATACGAAAATGGCGGAAGCAACCACTCGAATAGCAGCAGCGATCGGCCTAGGCAAGGCTACACGCGGCTCAGCAACGTAGAAACCGGGTATCCGGGGAACAACGGTAACCTTGCCTCGCGCTCTTTCTCCCCACCACCCGCATCATCGGCAACGAAGAGCCTTGACCCTCTTCTCATTGCCCATCTCGTCACTACTTATGTTTGCCTGCTGCGCAGTTGCCGTGCCGTCTTCGCACGACTTTACCACGCCCTCCTCATGGCGCCAACAAGTGAGGTGAACTCCCTCATTAGTCTACCGGGACTCCAATTCGGCAACTTCCCGCTCGAGAATAACTTGGCCATCCAAGTCAAGGTTCTGATTGAGCTTACCTCGGGGATGCTACTCCGGATTAGCAATGCTCTCGGAATTAGCCCGGCAAGCGTCATTGGAGGATCATCGTCGCCGACGCCCAATGAAGACGTCGAACATCGGCTCCCATTCCTTAGCGACCCTGTAGCTATATCAATCCGCCAAATTATCCTGTCGCAGGAGTTGATGCAAAACGGCGCACAGGACGGGGAGCCGCCTCCGCTTACCAGGATAATCAAGAATATCCAGACACTTCTAGAACGCCGGTATTGCCCCCTTTCCCTCTCCCCGATCTACAACTTCCTTCTGATTGGTTCTGTTGGCTAACCTGTTGTTAGATACATCACAATTTGATGGAAAGGCGACTTCGGGGAATAAGGAACCAATTTGCCGGGGGAGCGCGTGTTTCAATCGGTAAAGTAGGCCTCAGAGCACGGGATGTGGGATGTAGGAGGATGAGAAGACTTTCGGAACCATTCTATATACTTGGGGTTCAAACAGTGAGGAGTTAGTACAGTAATGGAATACTTCTCAATTTATAGTAGATAAGAATCAACAACCGCCCGATTGACATCACGGCGGGGGGGCCGGAGGCAACCTAAGTACAAATAACTTCCATTCCACTGACCGTCTTTACGCAGAACAAGATCCTTCACTCGTATTCAGCTTGCACCCTCGCAGTGGAGGGAAGTTTATGCGAGGGTGTCTTTAAATCTACAGCCCCGCTCTCTTGATACCAAACTGCTGATCCAGAAACCGAAACACGCGCTGGTTACAGAGCGCTACAGCACCAACCTTTGCCTGTAACCCACCTTCACCCGGTATCTCAGCCACCCAAATCTCGTTATCAACCCCCTTTGGTTGGTTGGTAAGTCCATTGTACACCGCTTTCGTGTGCTCCGAAACATCCAAGTACAGCGAGTGGCTGGCGCCGGACACCAGGACAGGGCACTGTACTTTGCTCAGCCGACTTTTGCCGCCAGGGAGACGCAGGGTATACGTCTTCATTGCCTTCATAATCTGCGAGGGTTGCGATATGCCGAAGATGTGACTTGAGAGGTCGATGTTCCACTTCATTTGGAATACGAAACGCGTCGTGATGCCCACGACGGCGTCAATGATGGAATCACTGATCCAGCCCCGCTCCCAGCCAGCAAGGACGGGTTTAGGGATCTGGGTCGTTGCGAAATCCCAGAAATCGTGTACCGGATCAATGGCTACACATGCCTTGAATCTTCCGTCCTCGGCCGCTGCCCTCAGAGCAAAGTATCCGCCAAGGGATGTCCCCCATATTGCGACATGATCGAGATCGAGGTTCAGCTCGCGTTCCGTCGCATTCAATTCCTCGAGATGGTCAAACAAGCTACCGGCAACTACTTCCCAGTCCGGCCTGAATTTCAAACCGTGGCGGTGTAGCGTGAGACCCTGGCCAGGGCCTTCATAAATGACGGCGGCATACCCCAGCTCTATTGCCGTAGCCGGGGCAAAGAAATAGATCTCCTCGGACAATCCGTCGGCACCGCTATTGCACACGATGACTGGGGTCTTCCTCCCCGGTAGCCTTCGCCATGGTGGGGGAAGAAAGAGGTAGCCCGGCAGTTTGTGGCCTTCGTACGGGATCTGCAGCGGCTTGACAGTGTTTTCATCGAATAACTTGGTGGCATCGCGGAACAGTGCGACAGATTTCTCGGCGAGCTCTAGCACACGAGGGTCACGATGGAGTGGGCCGTCCCCAGGTAGCATGTAGTAACTCGCGCGGGTGTAATTCGAGGCACGCAACAGAGCGTTCCTCGCAGAGATCCGATTGCCATTCGCGCGGGCTTCTTCCGCAAAGGCCTCGGCTTTCCGCGCTTGCTGAGACCATGCGCGGTGCCAACTCTCCGGGTCGTTGTCCTTAATGAGACCTACGGCATCGAGACACTCTGCTAGGTCAGCTCCACCCATAGCCGCCATGCCCAGAATGCGGACGGTCTCGAAGTTGAAGAATACACCAGGGAAGAATTGATGCATGATGGATGATAGTCTCGGTGATTAGGTCGGACTTAAGCGGTGGTTCTCTGACGATGAGAAATAAAACGGTAATGGAATTTGGCTTTACAAGGGACAAAGGCTTGCCAAATCGTTATCAGAAGACGGGTACAGCGTTAGCGAAGTGGGAGTTGTTCGAAAGCCGGGACATAGTCTATCGGAGGAGCGTGGCGACGTAGAAATCCGACCAATGATAGCCACAGTCCACACAGCCCGGGAATGTGCCGGATTGCATTTCGGCGAGGGCTTCAGCGACGCCGACGGGATCCCCAGTCACCGCCGAGCGCTAAGAACCATCTCCGATTCGATGACTGGCTACTCGGAAGCCCTTTACACAAGGTTGGCCTCCAGGGATACGCTAATAGGGCCATCTCTTGAGATTGCTGCAAGGAGCCCCCCCACACTGCGGAATTGGATCGGACTTGTCTTCACCGCGAGGCCGCGCCCATCCGGAAACGGTGTGAACGCGATCCATACTGTTGATGGTGTTATTCGGTGCTATATGGCACATCAAAGAGCATATGGTACGACTGCCGCATCACGAGTTTCCAAGAACGGGAAGATCAACGAGCAAATCTATCCAGAGCTCAACACTCTACTTCCACTTCTCGTTCAGGAACTTAGCTATACGTTTCGACACAGCAAAATCAAAATGGCTGCAAGGAGTGTCCACGACTATCCGAACGAGCCCATAGCTATTGTCGGCAGCGCTTGTCGCTTTCCGGGCGATTCATCATCGCCGTCTAAGCTATGGGATCTGCTCCGTGAGCCGCGAGATGTCTTGCAGGAGATTCCGGATAGCCGCTGTAAGAGGCCCCTGTCCCTCAAATCTAACGTACCATTCGTTGTCGTTGCTTAACAGTTTGAACTCTTCGTTTCTGTTGAATTTACCCACTCGTAATTTACTCCTCCATCATTGAGAAATGAATACGAATTGTTAACTACGTTGCCCTTCTTTCTAGTTAATCCGGATGGCTTCTATCACGAGGACCCTTTGCACCATGGCACCTCGAATGTCCGGCATGCATATCTTCTTAACGAAGATGTCGGGCTATTCGACGCACAGTTCTTTGGCATCAAGCCCGTCGAGGCCAACTCGGTAGACCCGCAACAGCGGATTCTTCTAGAGGTCGTGTACGAAGGTTTGGAAAGAGCTGGTCTGAAGCTTGAGAGGCTGCAGGGCTCCAAGACCGGTGTCTTCGTCGGTGTCATGAGTGCAGATTACATGGAACTCCTCGCACGCGACATTGATGCATTTCCAACCTATTTCGCCTCTGGAACGGCTCGAAGTATCCTGTCAAACCGTATTTCATATTTTTTCGATTGGCACGGCCCGTCTATGACGATCGACACTGCCTGCTCGTCGAGTCTTTTTGCTCTACATCTAGCCGTCCAGAGTCTACGTGCAGGGGAGTCCCCAGCTGCCGTCGTGGCCGGGGCTAACTTGGCCTTGAGCCCTGAGCAGTTCGTGGCCGAAAGTAAACTCAAAATGCTTTCGCCAGATGGGAGATCGCGTATGTGGGATAAAGACGCCAACGGGTATGCACGAGGGGATGGCGTCGCTGCCTTGGTGTTGAAGACATTGAGTACGGCTTTGGCAGATGGGGATGCCATTCACTGTATTATCCGGGAAACCGGAATTAACCAGGATGGCCGCACAAAGGGAATCACCATGCCTAGTCCTACCGCCCAGGCCGACCTTATCTGGTCCACGTATAAGAAGGCTGGGCTCGATTTATCGCGACCTGCCGACAGGCCTCAATACTTTGAAGCCCATGGTACCGGTAAGCACTGAATTTTCCTCCGACACCGCGATGAGGTACTGACAAAAATCCAGGTACACCTGCTGGTGACCCAGTGGAAGCGGAAGCCATCCGGACTGCTTTCTTCGGGCCAAGCGTGGGGTTCAGGCGGTCTGCTTCGGACCCACCGCTGTACGTCGGCTCGATAAAGACAGTTATCGGACATACAGAGGGGACAGCTGGCGTTGCGGGTATTATCAAAGGCTCCCTCGCACTTCAAAATGGCGTCGTTCCACCGAACCTGCTTCTGAATGAACTAAACCCCAATGTCGCCCCGTTCTACAAGGATCTCGAGATTCCTAAGCGGGCCACAGAATGGCCTACTCTCCTTCCAGGCGTTGTGCGCCGCGTGAGTATTAACAGTTTCGGTTTCGGAGGGGCCAACGCCCACGCCATCCTAGAGGAGTATAAGCCGGAACCCGTTCCTGTTTCCGTCATTCCTCCCGAGGATGTTCATCTCAGTCCGTTCAACTTCTCCGCGTCGTCAGAGAATGCACTTACCGGAATCCTTTCGGCATACTCGTCCTACCTCCGCGCAAATCCATCGACCAATTTGCGGGATCTTGCCTGGACTCTGAATTGTCGCCGCTCAGTTCTTCCCCTCCGACTGACAGTGGCCGCATCAAACGTCGATGACCTCGCTACAAAGCTGGGTAGTTTAGCCGACTCGCTTTCCGGCGTGGTCGCCGCGAGCAACAGAACTCCCCTTAGTTCGACAAATCCGAGACTTCTCGGTGTCTTCACGGGACAAGGGGCACAATGGGCATCAATGGGAGCGAAACTGTTGGCTACATCAAAGTTAGCATCGGATCGCATTTCACAGTTACAACAGTCACTCGACAGTCTGCCTGTGGAACATGTTCCATCGTGGAGACTTTCGGAAGAGCTTTCCAAAGACAAAGCCACCTCTCGTATCTCGGAAGCAGCTTTCTCTCAACCTCTGTGCACCGCCATCCAGATCATTCTCGTTGATCACTTAAAAGCTGCCGGTGTTCATCTTACAGCGGTGGTGGGCCATTCGTCTGGTGAAATTGCAGCTGCTTACGCCGCCGGTTACGTCTCTGCACGGGACGCTATTCGAATCGCCTACTATCGTGGGTACTTCCTCCACCTGTCTGAAGGGCCTGGGGACTCTGGAGGCGGCGCGATGATGGCTGTAGGCATGACTTATGAGGATGCTCAAGAACTTTGCGAGCTAGAAGAGCTTGAGGGTCGTATCTGCATTGCCGCAAGCAATTCCCCCGAGAGTCTGACCCTGTCTGGGGACGCTCGCGCCATTGACCTTGCACGACAAATCCTCGAAGACGAAAAGAAATTTGCTCGGCTCCTGAAGGTCGATAAAGCATACCACTCTCATCATATGCTCCCTTGTGCTCGCCCCTACATTGAAGCCCTCACCAACGCCGGAGTCAAGGTCCAGCCCAGGGAGCTTAATGACGAGTACCCGTCATGGATCTCTAGCGTCTACGGCGAGGACATCGAAAGTGTCGGCCTCAATACCTTGTCTGCAGAATACTGGAGCAGGAATATGGTCAACCAAGTCCTTTTCTCGCAGGCTCTTGAGCATGCGATCAGCGCCAAGGGACCTTTCACATTGGCCATTGAAGTTGGACCACATCCAGCGCTCAAGAGCCCTGCCTTGCAGACTTTCGTGACGGTAGCTGGTGGAGAGGTTCCTTACGTAGGGACGCTCCGTCGTGGAGCGCATGACGTCGAGGCCCTTGCCGAGGGACTTGGTTCCATCTGGCAGTACTTAGGTGCAGAGGCTATTGACTTCTCCGCACTCGACCGTAAATTGCATGGTGGCGACTCCCCAGAGCATCGGCCCAAGCTTCTTCTAGATCTTCCGTCTTACGTTTGGGAACATGATCGGGTGTACTGGCACGAGTCGCGGTACTCCAGGAGTTTCCGCACCAACGCCCAGCGACCGCACCAGCTCCTTGGTACAAGGCTTCCAGATGGCACGGAGAACGAAATCCGCTGGAAAAATTATCTTCACCCGAGGGAGCTGCCCTGGCTGGTTCATCATCAAGTCGATAGACAGATCGTGTTTCCAGCCGCAGGTTATCTATCAGCCGTGGTCGAAGCCGTGGTTCAAATATACGGTCTCGGCTCGATACAGCTCATTGACCTTTACAAAGTTGTGATTGGCCAAGCGCTTGTCCTGGGAGAAAACTCAAGTGTTGAGACTCTTTTCAGCTTCCGGGTGATTGAGGCGACTGACGTTCACGTGGAGGCGGTCTTCTCCTTCTTTTCTGCGTCCACTAAAGACACAATCAGCATGTCCAAGAATGCATCAGGAAATCTGCGAATTACGCTAGGGGCTCCATCGCCAGACGCGCTTCCCGGCCCTTACAAGTCAGAACGCGAGTTTCTGGAAGTTGATCCCCAACGTTTCTACAATACGGTTCGGGACATCGGACTAGGCTACACCGGTCCGTTTCAAAAGATTATCGAGGCCCAGAGAAGATCGGGTGAGTCCTCGGGGATCATTCAAACTCCTGATGCAGATGACGAAGGCAGCGCTGCCGCATTGATCATCCACCCCGGCACCCTCGACTGCGCGATTCAATCGATCATCTTGGCGTACAGCTTCCCTGGGGATGGAAGGATGCGCTCCATATACCTTCCCACGAGTATCGACCGCCTACGAATTGACCCAGCGGGTATTGTTCACCACAAAGGGTCGTCAGCGAGCTCGAACCTGGGGTTCTTTGCCTCCATCACTTCGAACAGACCCACGGACCTGTCGGGAGATGTTGAGATTCATTCCCAGGACGCTAGTACCACGCTTGTCCAGCTTCAAGGCCTTCGGACCACCCCCTTGACTCCAGCAGTCCCGTCAAATGACCTTCAGCTCTTCTTCAAGACGTCGTGGAAAGTGGACGCGCCAACGGGGAATCCAGGTTTGTGGGAGGGGGGCGAAAAATCCTACGATTATGACCTCGCTTTCGCTCAGGAAAGAGTTGCCTATTATTACATCCGGCTCTTGAATGAAGCAATCCCACCGTCCAAGAGGTCTGGCCTTGAGTGGTATCACAAAGTGTTCTATGAGTATATCGACCACACCTTGGCCTGGGTGAGCAAGGGAACTCATCCCTTCGCGAAGCCAGAGTGGAGTAGAGACACTCAATATGATCTTCTTAAGATTTTTGAGCGGTAAGTCATCAGTTTGCCCGCTAAACAACTGCTTCCATAATGGAAGATATTAATTCTCCGCAAAGCTTCCCCGACAGCATTGACCTGCGCATCATGCGAGCCGTCGGCACCAATCTAGTCTCCGCGATGCAGAAAGAGATGAACATTCTTGAGGCGATGATGAAAGACAACATGCTGAATGACTTCTACGCCACCTCCCTCGGCATGCGGGAATACTTGCAAGACCTAGCTCGCATGGTGGGCCAGCTGAGCCATCGTTATCCGCACATGAACGTTTTGGAGATTGGTGAGTTCCCGCCTGGCCGTTTAATTCGTCAATGATGTACTACATACAATTGTACGGTCTTTTTTTCTAATGATGAGAGCTCAGGCGCCGGCACTGGTGGCGCTACGGACATGATTTTCCAACAGCTCCAAGGATCCTTTGCATCATACACATACACCGATATCTCCAGCGGTTTCTTTGAAAACGCCCAAGTTAAATTCGATAGACACCGCGGAAAGATGTCGTTCAAGGTCCTTGACATAGAAAAGGACATCATTGAGCAGGGCTATGCACCGCACTCATTCGATCTCATTATCGCGTCACTGGTCCTCCACGCCACGCGAGACCTTGACGAGACCATGCACAATGTACGCAAGCTTCTCAAGCCAGGCGGGCGGTTGATCATGCTAGAGATCACCGACAATGACCCTATTCGTTTCGGCTTTATCTTCGGGGGTCTTCCTGGCTGGTGGCTTGGGTACGACCAGGGAAGGAAGCTCTCTCCCTGTGTGGGCATTGAGGAATGGGAAACGCTCATGTTAAAGACGGGCTTCTCTAAAATCGAGGCAATAACGTCTCACAATAAAACATTCCCGTTGCCCCTTTCAGTGATCGCCACGAAAGCTACAGATGACCGCGTCGCCTTCCTTCAAAATCCACTCGTTTCCGATGCGGAGGTAAATCTAGGACTCGATTCCCTCATCATTCTAGGGGGTGCAACGACCAAGACGGCGGAGGTAGCCTCGGCGATTGAATCTGCGGTTATCCATCAATACAGGAGCAAACCTAAGCGAGTCCTCTCCTTGGAGGATATATCCCAGCAGGACCTGCCTTTCCTCGGAAGCCTAGTAAGTCTTTTGGACTTGGAAGAGGAGTCCACTTTTGAACAAATGACAACTGGGAAGCTCTCCGCTTTGCAAGAAATCTTCAAGCAGAATAAGACAGTCTTGTGGGTGACGCGTGGGGCCCTCGGCGGCAGTCCTTACCGAAATATGTACAGAGGTCTGCAACGAACAATGGAGAAGGAGCTAAAGCATCTGAGAGTTCAGATGCTCGACTTTGCTTCGGATGCCGACGTAGATGGTAAAACCATTGCTTCAAAGCTCCTGCAGTTGGAAGCCGTCAACACCTGGGAGCAAAGTGGCGAAACACCCAATCTCCTCTGGTACCCAGAGAACGAAGTTTTGGTCCAGAACGCTCAGACTCTAGTGCCACGGATCCGCCTGGACGTGGAAAGAAACCGGCGGTACAACTCTGGGAGACGCCTTATTACCCAAGACGTGAGGCTCGGCCAGACGGTTGTCACTGTGCGACATTCTAGGTCGGGTTTCGTCATAGAGCAGAGGAGCGACACGCAAACCACGGCAGCCCGACCGGGCTACGTTGATGTTTGCCCCGAGTACTCGCTTCTGAAGACAGTCAAGCTGCCGAGCGGAGGCTTCCTCTATCTTTCAACAGGCCACGATGTCATGACCGAGGAACAGGTTATCGCCTTATCCGTAACCCTGGAATCTCGGATACGGACACCCGAAAGTTGGGTTCTTCGGCTCAATTCCGAATCTGAAGAAGAGTCCAAGCGAGTATTGTTGGGGCTTTACCTTCAAATTTTGACGGAGAACATCCTTTGGGGTGTCAAGCCTGGAGAGGCGGTGGCAATCTTGAACCCTTGCCATTCTCTGGGCAACGTCCTCACGCAGAATAGTGCGGAGAGAGGGGTTAATCTTATCCTGCTGACTGATGCTGCCGCTGGAAGAGAGATAACAGCCCGGCCTTGGACCTCAATTCACCCTCGAGCCACCAAACATGCCCTCGGAAGGGTGATACCAAGAAATTTGAGACGCTTCATCCATACCAACGACAACACCGAGCTCATCAGCGCAATCATACACGCCCTACCACCGAAGTGTGAAATAGTGAATCAACAGGGCTTCACAAGCCTGGAAGCGAGTGTCGGTCTCACGTACTCGGCCGTCTCGGCCGTGTCTGGCCATCTAAAAGTTGCGTGGACACGATCCGTCCTGGAGGTTACCGTGCCGGAATCGCACCCCTTGGTCGGAATCTCCCAGTTAGCCCAGCTCCATGTTCCGTCAAGCGCGACGAAACAGACTTTCCTCTCCTGGTCATCGTTGCCATCCGCCCCAGTACAGCTTCGGCCCGCCACGGAGGTGGTCCACTTCGCCAAAGATAAGACGTACTGGATGGTCGGACTCACAGGGAGCCTAGGCTTGTCGCTATGCGAGTGGATGGCCCAGCGTGGCGCGAAATACATTGCGCTTTCGAGTAGAAATCCACGGGTTGATGATGGGTGGAAGCAGGCAATGGCAGATCTTGGCTGCACCGTTCGAGTCTTTGCCAAGTACGTGATCACCATCCCCAGTTCCCTTGCTTTTTTACTGTTGTTCTCTATATTCTTCTCGCCTTCCAATCGAATGATAATCTGTTTCGAGCTAGTTTTCTAACCTGAATATTTTGTCCCACAGCGATGTAACCAACCGGGACGAAGTTTTTGCCCTTCACAAACGAATAGCCGAGACCCTTCCTCCGATTGCGGGTGTAGCTCAGGGAGCCATGGTCCTAGATGACGCGTTGTTCCCCGATGTCGACCTTGAACGGTTTCACAAAATCACGAAGCCCAAGGTGCACGGAAGCATTTACCTAGATGAGCTGTTCTCCAACGATCAACTCGAATTCTTCGTCTTCTTCTCGTCAGTAGCCTACGTCACTGGGAATGCTGGTCAAAGCATTTACGGCGCAGCGAGTGCCTTCATGGCGAGTCTCGCCACACAGAGGCGTCGAAGGGGCCTGGCCGCTTCCGTCATCAACATCGGTGCTATTCTTGGAACCGGCTACGTTTCCAGGGAGCTTTCACTACAGCAGCAGGAGTACCTGCGCAAGGTCGGCCTCGTATGGATGTCGGAGCAAGATGCTCATGAAATCTTCGCCGAGGGTATCCTTGCCAGTAGAGTGGACTCACCGGATAGCCACGAGTTCGAGACGGGTCTTCGGACCGACGAAGGCCGATCTCGTGATATCATCAGTGAGCCGCCCATGCTCCAACATCTTGGCATCAAGGGAAATGCTGGTTCCTCAGGTGTCGGTATTCAAACGAAGCAAAATATCCAGACCAAAGCCCGACTCCTCGAGGCGACTTCACGCGAACAAGTATTTGAGATCCTAAAAGGTGAGCTTTCCCTGTCCGCATCTGGCTCTTCTCGATATCACACATACTAAAAGAATACGATCACAGAGGGTTTCCTACTCAAGCTACAGGCAGCTCTCCAAGCAGATCCAAATAAGCCAATGCTAGACTTGAGTTTGGATGAGATCGGCGCAGACTCCTTAGTCGCCGTTGATATCCGGTCCTGGTTCCTCAAGGAATCGGGAGTGGATGTGCCAGTCCTCAAGATCCTGAACTCATCGTCTGTCCGGGAACTCCTAATTTTCGCACACGACTCTGTTCCAAAAGAGGTGATTCCGAACGTGCTCAGAGACTCAGATGGCCCTCCCACGCCGGCAGCTGTGACACCCGGCGTGGCCGAGGCGGAGGACTTTTTGCAGCCGAATCACAAATCTGCGTCGGGCTCGGATGGGGCCCCTCAATCTTCATCTCAATCAGATACCAGAGACTCGGAGGACGGGGAAATCACACCCAGAAGCTCAGAGGTGCCATCGGAGGCTGACCGAGATGACTTGCTCAAGCTGACGAACCCTCAAGAGTTCAGAATCCCCGGCATGATTGGAAATGAGAAAGTCACACCTGAGCGTATCGTCCCAATGTCATTTGGTCAGTCGAGATTCTGGTTTTTGAAGCACTACGTTCAGGACCAGACGGCCTTCAATATCACGACGGTGATCAAGTTACAAGGTCGTTTGCGCGTTGATGCACTGGAGGGAGCATTACGTGCCGTCGGCCAGCGTCATGAGGCCCTCCGTACCCTCTTCTTTGTCGATCAGAAGACCAAAGAACCCAAGCAGGCAGTACTGCCCACGTCTCTCTTACGGCTCGAAAAGGTCGCCATTTCCGATGAAGGGGAATTAACTGGGGCAGTCTTGGAAGCAAAACAGCACGTCTTCGACATTGAGCGTGGTGAAGCTTTGCGTATCCAACTGCTGTCTCTTTCGCCCACAGCTCATTGGATCGTGCTTGGCTATCACCATATCTACATGGACGGAATTGGATACGTCGTATTCATCTCTGACTGGGAAAGGGCATACAATAGCGTTCTTAACACACAGCCTTCCGATATCCTACAGTACCCGGACTTTTCGTTAAGGCAGATCCGAGAGTATCAAACGGGTGCATGGTCCGACGAACTCTCGTTCTGGCGAAGCCAGTTCCCAGACCTTCCCAACGCACTTCCGATATTACCTCTCACTCGACTGTCCACTCGGCCCACCTCATCCGGGTTCGGTTCCTACTCTACTAGCTTCAGGATCGACCGAAACCTCACCGAGAGAATTAGTCAGGTCTGTCGCCAGTTCAAGGTGACACCTTTCCATCTACATCTCGCAGTCTTCCATATTCTTCTCTACCGTTATGCTTCGCTGGTCAATGACATGTGTATTGGCATAGCCGATGGAAACCGCAAGGACGCCGATGTACAAGGTAGTCTGGGAATATTCCTAGATCTTCTCCCTATCCGCCTCCGTCGTTCCCCTCAGGATACCTTTGCAAATACCCTCAAGGACGTGCGAAAAGCCACACTCGCCGCCTTTGGGAACTCGCGCGTTCCGTTCGATGTGCTTCTGAACGAACTGAACGTACCGAGAGTCCCGTCGCATAGTCCTTTGTTCCAAGCTTTCGTGAACTATCGGCAAAACCATCAAGAGTCGCGCTCCCTGTTCGGCTGCGATGGCGAGCTTGACATTATCGCTACCGGTCAAACAGACTACGACGTAAGCGTTGACATCTTAGATCTGAGTGCCGAAGGAGGCGAGAGCGTTGTGTCCTTGGGCGTTCAGAAGGGTCTCTACGATCAAAATGCCGCGGAAGTTCTGGCCAAGAGCTACCACACTCTCCTCCGTCAATTCGCCGACAATCCGGCCTCTAGGGTTACCTGGGTGAATCTCTATCCTAACGATAGCGTTAAAGATGCACTTGAGCTTGGTCGAGGTATTCTCTTCTTCATTTTCTTTCTTCTCTTTTCGTTTCTTATACGGCCTTCTTGCCACTCGTTGATGTGAAGTGGAATGCCCTTAGGCTGCAAAGTCCTGCTAACACGTTTTCCGTGATCAAGGCTCTGAAGCACCCAGCAAATACGCTACCATTGTTCATCGGATCGACGCCATGGTCGAGAAATATCCGAACCAGACGGCCCTCAAAGACGCCTATGGGAAAGTGTTCACCTATCGCGAGCTCGCCGGTCGCGTAGACAGCATCGCGCAGAATCTCCTCAAACTCGGGGTCGGCAACACTTCCAACGTAGGTGTGTTCCAGACCCGCAGTGCAGAGTGGATATTCTCTCTCCTGGCCATCCTACGCGTCGGTGCCGCCTACGTGGCAATGGATGTAAATGTGGGCCCGGATAGGCTATCCCTTATCGTCCACAACTGTAAACCGGCAGCTATCCTTGTTGACTCGGACACGGAGAGCGATGCATTTGCGATCGCCACTCAGTCGTACCGCTCGTCTACTGCCTCTTCAACCACTGAAGTTCGCATTCCCATCATCAACATCACAGATCTGCAACCTTCAAACGACGTTGGTACTGTCCCGAACAGGGCCAATCCAGAAGACGCGGCCGTTATAATTTACTCCAGCGGCTCAACCGGGGTGCCGAAGGGAGTTGTGCTCTCGCACGCCAGCATCGCAAATTACGCAGACGTTGTGCCACCCACCTGGGGCGGTGTTCGGGAGGGTCAAGAGATCTTTTTGAACCAGGCTTCCTACTCCTTTGACGTCTCCCTACAGCAAACAATTGTGGCCCTTGGTATCGGAAGCACCGTCGTCGTTGTCGGTGGCCAAGCGCGCGGCGATCCAGCAGCCCTGTTGAAGCTGATAATCGCCGAGAACATCACCGTCACGGGAGCCACGCCGACGGAGTATTTGACGTGGGCTCGACACTGGGATGTGGACCTCCTCCGCAAGTCTCAGTGGCACCATGCCTTCACCTGGGGAGAACCCATCACGAAGCAGCAGATCCGAGACCTGCAGCTTCTCGGCCTTCCTAACTTGAACGTCATCGATGCCTACGGGCCGGCCGAAGCCACTATTACCAGCGCGCATGGACACGTTGACTTGGAGCACATTAACCTCGAAAGCACAACTAGGAGTCTAAATGTCCCCTTGACCGTCACACCCAACGGCTCTGTTTATATTGTGGATGAGAGCTTGAGCCCGGTGCCGCCCGGAGTCTTGGGCGAAATTGTTCTCGGTGGCGCAGCCGTCGCAAAAGGTTATCTAAACGACGAGTCACTAACAGCAGAGAGATTTATCCGAGACAAATTCGCCAGTCCTTATTTCAAATCTAAAGGCTGGACTACTGCGCACCGCACTGGAGATAGAGGATTCTTGACGGCGGATGGCGGACTCGTCTTGCAAGGAAGAATTGAAGGCAGTACACAAGTCAAGTTGGCCGGTGTACGTGTTGACGTTCAGGATGTAGAGGCAACGATTCTCCAAGCCGTCCAGGACGTCAGCCAGGTCGTGGTATCGGTCCGCAGGGGCTTGCAACCCGATAGCACCCCTTTCCTCGTTGCATTCGTTGTGCTCTCCGACAGTGCTGCCAGACTCTCCCCGGCCAAAAAGGCACGGTTCCTAGAGGATCTACCACGAAATTTGCCCCTACCGCAGTACTTGAAGCCCGTTGTGGCCGTCGCCGTCGATCACCTTCCGACCAACAACTCTCACAAGCTGGACCGCCGCCTGATTGATGGATGGCCACTACCGACTGAAGGAGCACAGGCCACCGATCTCAGCGGCGATGAGCCTTCAACTCTTACCGAATTTGAGCAGACACTTCGCCAGCTCTGGGGGGACGCGCTCCCTGATGGCCTCACCCAACATCGCTCGATCGGTGGTTCCTCTGACTTCTTCCACATCGGCGGCAGCTCTCTCTCTCTGATCAATCTTCAGGGCCTCATCAAAGAGAGACTCAATCTTTCCATTTCGCTCTACAAACTTTTCCAGAGCAGTACCTTGAGTGGCATGGCGGCTTCACTTCAAAATGAGAGACCAGTCATCGATGAACTGGCTACAGTTGACTGGGAGCTTGAAGCCGCCTTGCCACCTGATATTATCCAGCAAGTTGGTGAAGAAACGGAGCACGCAGAAACGGTATCGCCAGTCACAAATATAGCCCTTACAGGGTCTACGGGATTCATCGGAAAAGAAATCCTTCGGCGACTAATAGCGGATGACCGCGTCTCCAAGGTGTACTGCCTCGCAGTGCGGAAGAAGAGATCGGATTTGCCGCCCAACCTCTTCAGTCACGAAAAGGTAGTAGTATATTCCGGCGATCTCGGCGCACCGCGACTCGGCTTATCCGAAACGGAAGTTGCGGCAGTTTTTGGTACCCAAGCAGCTGCTGCCGACGCGGTAATTCACGCAGGCGCGGACGTCTCATTCCTGAAAACTTACCATTCCCTGCGACTAGTCAACGTCGCTTCGACTCGCGAACTGATTCGGCTGGCCGCCCCACGCCGGCTTCCTCTACATTTCATCTCCTCAGCCACCGTGGCCCGACTCGCACTTCGAGCAGGACGTACGAGCTTCGGGCGTGAGTCCATCGCAAAGTATCCTCCCAGTGCAACAAGCGCGGCGGTAGAAGACGGTTACGTGGCAGCTAAGTGGACAAGCGAAGTTCTCGCCGAAAATGCGGCCAAACAACTGGGTCTTCCCGTCTTCATTCATCGACCCACCAGCGTCACGGGCGAGGATGCCAGCGATCTTGACCTTATGAGCAACATCACGAAGTATGTGCAAAAGACCAGAACTATACCAGACACGCGAGAGTGGAACGGAGGCTTCGATTTCGTCTCGGTGCAGACAGTCGGCCAGGAAATCGTGGGCGAGGTCCTAGATAATGCTCAGGTCGGCGGCGAGGTTCGGTACGTGTTCCAGGCTGGCGAGAACGTGGTTGACAGCCACAAGATGCAGTCTATCCTCGAGCTTGGAACGGGAACTTCGTTCGAGGTGTTGCCATTTGACCAGTGGGTTGACGGCGCGGAACAGGCTGGGTTGAGTAATCTATTGGCTCTCTACTTGAGAAGGGCTGCCGAGGGACAATTGTTGATCCCGAAGCTGGTCAATGAATAGGTTACTAGGTCTGTCGGATGGTTTTTAACGGCTTTTTGGATGTTATTTCAAGTTTTGTATTTCTTTCATAAAAGAATCTCTAGTTACACTTACTTTTCAATATTCGGAGAGCTTATGAGTGCTCTATGGTGCATCTAGAAATACTGAGTCACTTGGTCTATTGCTCACATGCAAGTTTTCCGATCTTGTTGGGGTAAAACTATAATTATGAAAGGGGGTTAAGAGCGAGGAAAGGGACGGTTGCGTCTGATTACTCTAGCTTGTGGTAACCCTTCCTCGGATGCGGTATAGCGCTGCACTTTCCTCACCTCCCGTTCACTTTCCTCCCATTGAATGAAGTCTATGCGGCCACTTCCTGCTCCTTCTTCTCTTCCTTCAAGCCAAATTCCGTATCTAGCTCCTTACGGAGAGAGATTTCCTTCTCCAGCAGTGACAAAAGAAGACTTAAACCACTCACTACGAGAGCGATATGCCACACCCTCTGAATACTCTGACTGTACACGTGCCTGACCTGCTCCGTCACTTCGCCCCCAAACGACTCGACAAGCGCCGCAGTAGCGTGCGCGTATGCCTGGCCGCCACCGAGCTGTGTGCGAGCCCTATCGTCTTGGATAGTGTGCAGCAACGAGTCGAATCTGTTATTAAAGACGGCTGCGGGTATGGTGACGCCCCAGATGACGCCGAGACTGCGGATGAAAGCCCAAGTCCCCGTGCTCAGGGCCGTGTCAGACTCTTTGAGCATGGCTTGGACGGCGGGCAAGAGGCATGCCATAGGTAGGCCGTTTCCGATGGCAAGGAACAGCTGGAAGAAAACCCACATAGCTGGGTGGGAACCGGGCCCGAGAATAGAGGAGAGGCCGCAACCTAACGTCATGAAGGAGAAGCCCACGAGGTGAACCGGCCGGTACCGGCCGAATTTTGTCGTGAGCGTGCCGCCGATCGTGACGGAGAGGGGAAAACCAATTACAGTGGGCATCAAGTAGACCCCGCTCAAGGTCTGATTAGCTCCCACGACGGCTTGGAAGTACAAGGCGTAGACGTATACCATGTAAAGGCCCATAATGGAATGCAGAAAGGTGATCACGAACGCAGCAGCCGAGGTTCTGTTGGCGAAAAGGTGATACGGCGTCACTGGCTCGGCGACAAATGGCGAGCCTTCGAACAGCGCGAAGACCACCAACAGGACAAGGCCGACAACCAGAGGCGCCAGTACTGAAGGATCCTGCCAGGAGCGTAGAGAGCCGCCGTAGGTGACCGCGTACATTACGGCGATACAGGAGATGGTCAGGATGGACACGCCACCCCAGTCGATGCGCCGCATCTTGCCAAGAAAGGTCCCTTCGGTTCGACTCTTCACACTAAGGAAGAAGAACGTGACAAGCATGCACAGTCCTCCGATGGGAAGATTCAGATAGAAAGCCCATCGCCACTGGCCGGCCTGCGCAAGCGCACCGCCGACAAGGGGACCAACGGCCGTAAAGATGCCGATGATGCCAAACAGGATGCCGAGGAACTTTCCGCGGTCTCGCATTGGCACCAGATCGCATACTATTAGGTCCACCATCATGTTAATTCCGCCGCCGCCGATACCCTGGATGGCGCGGGCGGCGATGAGCATCTGCGAGGAGCTAGCGCCACCGCAGAGGCCGCTGCCGAGGGTAAATATAGCAAGAATGGAGAGGAAGACCCATCGTCTGCCCCAAAGGTCGGACATTTGGCCGAAGAGAGGTTGGAAAACGGCCCTAGACACATGGTTGCAACGGTTAGTGGCAGTGCTCTTGTTCACCAAACAACAGTGGGGAAATGTATTTTGTTCTTTTCCCTGTTTCCTCTCTTGTAGTTCTTTTTCTTTTTTTCGTTTGTATGTGTATTGAAAAAATTTTGTCCAAGAGGGGAGAAGGTATTGGGCCTTACCCTGTGAGGAAATAGACGTTTGCTACCCAGACATAGTCAGGGCCAGTATCAAGGCTCAAAGAAATGGTGGGCAGTGCGACGGCGACGATGGCGCCATCGAGGGCGCTTAGTAGCGTCGCAGCTACGAGTGCGCCAAAGATGGTGTAGAAGCGCCAGCCGTATGCGTGCGAGCCTGCGTCCTCTTCCGGCTTAGCCTCCGGATCAGCTTCGACGGAATCGGCCGTTGGTTGCACGAGCTCTACTGGCGTGATGGCCTCGCTGCTATTGGCAGACGGGGCGACGCTCTTCTTGGTATCGTCGATGATCGAGAGGCTCTGGGAGACAGTCAGGGGCTCCTGGTGTTCAGAAACATCGGTAGCCTGTGGTGTTGTCGCCATAGTTGAGCATGCACGTTAGTCTGGGGAGCTCTGAAAAAACAGTGAATTGGGGGGAGAGTGCAGTAGAGTGTGCAGCAGGAACAAAAGAACGACGATGGGGATTCTGAGGGTGAAAGGAATGGGATGAGAATTGACGCCACATGCTGGGCAACTAGACAACCGAGAGGCCGACTCGAACTGAAGAAGAGGATACACGATGCCCAGCGAACGAGCCACGTTTGCGAAATCCAAAAAATCAAATTTCAAAGTTGATTACAATTCCCAAGATCGCTGGTTTCCCAAGGTGGTCCGATGCGAGCACACGATGCTCCGATTGGCTGTCCCCATCGGAGATCCTCTTGGACCAGGTCAACTCCGATAGGTTGATGGGAGCGGACCGGAGTGGGTTATGCAGGGAACTAAGCCCAATCTCCGATTGGTGACGTCTGATAGATCGGGGTCGGCATTGGCAGGGGTGGTGGAGTGAGTTTCGGGGCCAGTATCACATATCACAGAAAGCCGTTTAGTATTGATTTCAAAATGTATAGGAGGTGATGGTTTGGCTGGACGGGACTTGGTCATTTTGATTGTCCAGAAAGAGGTTTGAGCCCCTCAGGCCTGAGCAGAACTTGCCACGCCCCATGCGACCACGCGACGTGCACCACGCACACACTTCAACCCTAGTATTCTCAGTTGGTGGCGCCTCCCCTGACCGCTAAGGTGACGCACCATCTGAGCTTAGTCCACGATGCTTAACGAAATTGTAGCCGAGGGCTTCGACAACCCGCGTACGGTCATTTCCGTCGCACTCACAGCGACCGCGCTCCTCGCATTTTATCGTCGATGGAAAGCTTCTCGAGAGTTGAACCTTCCGTTCTTGAAATTTGAGGACGGTGATGATTCAAGACAGAGATATGTGGCAGAGAGTGGGAAGCTGCTCAAGCTTGGCTACGAAAAGGTAAGGAATGCAAATAAAGCGAACAGTAGAAAATGACATAAAAAACCCGCAACCGAAAGAACAAGTATTAATCATATCGAATTGTATAATACTACCAAATACAGTATTTGAAACATGGCAAAGCATTCGCAATGCGGAACTACATCGATGAACTATCTCCCCAGGTCTACCTGCCACTGAAGTATCTCGACGAATTCAAAGCCGCACACGAGTCGGAACTTAGTTTCCCGTATTTCTCGGAATTGGTTCGTCTCCCCGGCGAGAACTTTCAGAGCATCGTCTTGCCCCTTTCACCTCTCACTAACATGACGCGGGGACTTAGCTCTTCTCGCAAAATGAAATCGGGATGGCGAAAGTCACGGAGGAGGCATCCCATGTGATGCGGACGGACTTGATCAGGAATCTACGTGAGCATTGAAGAATCCATACCCCAAATACCCATCTCTTCGTAATACGTGAATGCTAACGGATGAACACCGAAGCCACAATAATTGCAGGCGTCAAGGCGGAGTGCTCGGCCATTTTCAACAAGATGATTCCCTTGACTCCAGGTGAGCCTTATCTCCGCCGAAGAATTCTCCTTTGTTTGCAAGTAAGGAAAAAGACGAAAATATTGGATTAACAACATCGTAGATTGGACACCCGTGACACCATACCCCATCTTTGCCTTCGCGGTAGGCCGTCTATCCGCCAGAGTCATAGGCGCCCCCGAGCTCGGCAAAAATGACGAATGGCTGGGGATCTGCCTCAGCTTCACGCAGAAGTCTATGGAGGCTGCCCACGCCCTCCGCGCTTCGTGGCCCGCCTACACTCGCTGGGCAGCACGGTGGTTCTCCCCGGCCGTGAAGACAGTCCTCGCCGACCGGAAGCGCGCTACTGAGATCATTACGCCTGTCCTGGAGGTTCGGAGGCAGGCGACCAAGCTACCCCTCGAGAAGCGTCCGCGGTTCAACGACGGCGTGCAGTGGTTGATGGAGCATTACGATGCCCAGAATCGCAAGCTTACGCCTGAGATCCTGACCGAGCACGAACTGTTCCTGGCCGTCGCTTCTATCCATAGCAGTTCTTCCATTACTTTGTCCATCTTGTACGATCTTCTGGACGAAAAACACGTGGATGCGAAAAAGGAGATCCTCGACGAGATCGAGGCTATTTCGAACGAATACCCCAGTTGGACTCGCCCTGCCGTCGCCAAGCTTCTGAAGCTGGATAGCTTCATGAAGGAGAGTCAACGTCTTCATTTTATGGGTCACGGTTAGTCTAGACTCTCCGCAGTCTAAGTTTCGAGATCGAAAATATTAACAATCCCTTTTTTTTCAACTTAGCACGCGTCACTCGAGCAGCTCGGGTACCCTACACTTTTGCAGACGGCCTCCACCTGCCCAGAGGCACAATGGCGCAAGTACTCCACAGCGGGCCTCAGACAGATCCTGATTTCTACGAAAACCCAGAGACATTCGATCCATGGCGGTTCCTCCACAAGCGGGAGACCATTGACCCCTACAAGTTCCAGTTCGCGAGCCTGTCTAACATAGAGACCACGTTCGGCGCCGGCTTCCACGCTTGCCCAGCACGGAACTACGCAGCCGATACGCTGAAGCTCATTCTAGTGCACCTTCTGACCACCTACGATATTCAATACGCCAAGGAGAGTCAGACTCGCCCCTTAGATGTGAACCATGACAATGCTACGCTCCCAGATTTCACCACAGAGCTTTTGTTCAAAGGGAAGAATACGTCCTCTGGCTAAGAAAAAGAAAATGAGAATCGTAATCGGTCGGGTACATGACGTCTAGACCTCGAGACCCAGTCGGAAAGTAGGGAACCGCAAAGTGCCAGGAATTCTCGTTGGTGGCTGATTCGGATGTCGTTCAAACAAGGGTAGAGTTGGGAAAGTCGGTAGTAGCTGTCACATCAATAAACCCGTTTTATCGGCTGCTTAACTCCGTTGACCCGAAATGGCGTTTTTGGAGCATTTGGTCCAATGATCTCAGCGCCTGCAACTGTAGCATGAGTCTCAATCCATCCAGCCCACAGACTGTGACGATGCATGTGGTTCAATATTTCGCGAAATGATTCGGTCGGATGATAAGCATCTCTGGATCCAGCCGTGAACTGTCCAAAACAGGCATTTATTGACCCACAACAACGACGAATCCCTGCCACAGAACTTTATTTCCTGACCAACATACACAAACCTAACACCGACAGCTTGGAACCGAATCCATGGCGTGGGGATGCACATGAAAATCCAGGTTGTGACCCCGCCCTCCCCCGATGGCAACGCCAAATCGGAGTGGAGGGTGTCGGACCAGAACTGTCGCCGAGGCCAGGGTCTAATGTCGCCATAGCTATCCATGTAGCACGAACCAAACACTAGGAAAAAGATAAGACGGAATAATACGCCAAGGGTTGCAATGCTATATGAAGTGCGTTCCGCACCACGAAATGAATGTCTGCCTACTCGTCGATCAGTTCTCCATCGTCCAGTGATCGGCATTGGGAGCTTTCCGTGATTGTTGAAGCAACGAAAATAGCACGTCAAAAGCCGGTTTAGATACCAGTGTTTTTATTCACTTTCTAATTTTCAGTCCAATCAAACGACCCCCACCTCGGCTTACAACTGCCCCGCGTTGACAATGGCAGTCGATATTAGTATCGCCAAGCCTAATCGTGTTTCTTTCCGATCATGGATTTGGGACGCGGACTCGCACCTCAAGAGCAAAGCTGAGCTGCGGCTCCTGCTGAAGCTTGATCTCTCCATCCTCATCATTGGATGTTTCGGATTCTTCATGAAGTTCCTCGACCAAACCAATCTGATGAATGCCTACGTCTCTGGTATGAAGGAAGACCTCCAGATGAATGGGAACGAGTACACCTACGCCAACACCATGTACACAATTGCCTACGCCATCATGCAGGTCCCGAGCACCCTCATCGTCCAAAAGATCCGCCCGGCCGTTTGGCTCACCATCATGGAGGTTGGCTGGGGCGTCTGGACCTTTGCCCAGGCGGGCATCACCAACTCGAATCAACTATACGCGTTCCGCTTCCTCGTTGGCTTGTTTGAGAGCTCCTTTTCCCCCGTTCTGGTTTATCTTATCGGCGGGTGGTATACCAAAACCGAGATGGCTAAGCGCACCGCTCTTTTTATGATGACCGCGCCTATCGGAACAGCATTCTCCGGGTACCTGCAAGCTGCCGTATACACCAACCTTGACGGCGTCAATGGCCTTGCCGGCTGGAGATGGCTCTATATTATCTGCGGTGTAAGTTTGGGACCTTGGACCGCACCCTAAATCAGCCCTCCTCATATTTTCATCCAGAATGGGTGTTAAAAAGGGGAAATCGTTCGTTAACACAGATGATAGATCATGACCGTTCCGGTCGGCATCGCCACCTTCTTTTTCCTCCCCGACACCCCTTATACCACTAAAGCATGGTTCCTCACTGAGGAAGAGCGCGCTTTGGCGTTGGAGAGGGTACGAAAGCAGGGAACGGCGCCGCCTGGTGAGCTTAGCTTCAGACACGTAGCAAGTGTATTGACGAAATGGAGATGGTATGGCTTCGTGATTGCCTACGTCGTAAGTCACCCCTTTCCTAGCTTTTAAGAGAAACGGAGAAAAGAGAAAAGAGAAAGCTGACCTTGCCCACCTCTTCTAGCTTTACGGCTGTTCTTCCATGTCTGCGGGATTCTTTGCCATCTGGCTCAAGTCTGAAGGATACACTGTCGTCCAGACTAATGTTATTCCCACTGGGACATGGTTGATCTCTGGCTTTGCCACTGTTCTTTGGGGCTATCTGTCCGACTATACGGGAAGCAGATTCCTTTTCGTTCTTATCCCACTGGTCAGTTATTCTTGTTCCTTTACCAGTATTATCGCAGTTGACCTCTTCAAGTTAATTAACCCACAAGCAGGCGCTCGGGCTAATATCGAACGGCATTTTGGCCTTCTGGCCGTCCGGTATTGGTATTAAGATGTTTGCGTTCTTGTTTATCGGAGTCCAGCTCATGCCTGGCGTGTTGTAAGTCTCCACGTTTGTAGGATCCCTAGGCCATCATCACGCATCTAACCCGGATCATCTAGCTTTGCTTGGGCGATGGAGATCTGCCGCGAGGATAACGAAGAGAGAGCCATCGTTGCGAGCAGTATGAACGGCATGACGTACGCAGTAGTGGCTTGGCTGCCGATTCTGATCTTCCCGCAGACCATGGCACCTGACTTCCGTGAGTGACGATAACATTTCCCCATCCAGCAATTGTGACTTGACTAATGTAATCGCATCTCCCTTCTACCAACAGGCTACGGATATCCGGCTAGTTTCGGTTTGGTCATCGCATCGATCATTGCCGTGGTCATCGTCCAGGTTCTCATCATCCGAGAGAGGAAGAACAAGAGAGGTGAGATTACAGACGCCGCCAGCCAAGACGACGAAGAGAAATCCGATCGGGGGATCAAAGACGGCGTCACTGATGTGAAGGCCATCGCAGACTAAAACCAATCGGGGGAAGCTATGATACTAAGGTCGGAAGGAATTTGTGACAAACAGCCGCCACCAAGCTGTGGCTGTCGTTTAAATAACTCCTTAATATGTCTAGTCAGAACTATCTTCAATTTGATCCCGTTCTTAGCCTACATTTGATGTTCCCAGTAGCAGAGGATAGTGGGGCTTGAGATTTTTAGACAACCGCCTCATCTAGCCAAAGCCGATGGTAGGGGACAACGCTATGAACATGATTCGAGCGGGATCGAAATGCCCCCCTCTCCCCCACCGTTGTAACATTCAGTCTCCCATATTAACCCGACCGCTTAGGGGGCGTTGTCTGTGTAACCCAAAACTTATTCCCCCCCCTCTCGCGCTCTGCCAACTACACAGGAACAAAAGCCGGCCGCCTGGCTGTGGCAATGCAGCTCTGAACCTCGTGTTTCCTTGTGTCCGCAATCAACCGTCCTCTCAATCCACCAGACGAGCAGGCGTATACATCACACATTCCCAAGCCAGCGGGAGAATCATCTTAATAAAATTAACTTTGCCTGAGAAAGGCCGTGAAAGATAAAATATCCAGCATACTCCAGAAAATAAAAATAAAAATGACTGCTCTAGGAATTTATCTATATATTATTGAGTATCCCTATTTCCAACCTCGATAAATCAAAACTCTTGAGGTTCGAATATAATATGTTTGCTCTTAATGTAGCACGTGACCGCTTCGAAAGCTGTTGCCTACTCAAGTTGTTTCTTCTGCGCGTCGCCTTGGCTACAACAACTTTCCTTCATTCCACAGTCTCGCGTTTTATGTTTCGTCAATTTGACTCTTAACAGCTTCGTTTCAGCATTCGGCTCGCGCTATGGATCTGTTTTATCGCGAGAATGCTGGTCTATACCGGACTTTGGTTAAGGCGTTTAAGCCAGCCCCAACATCGGGAATCGTGGCGGAGACAACCAGTCTCGATATGGTCGTCGGCGCCAGAATTCGGCCTCTCCTAGATGAAGATGTTTCTGCGGGATTTCCTTGTGCTGTTCTCCCACGCTCTGCCAAAAAGGGTGTCGTCGACGTTCACGACCTTTATAACCACCCCAGAGGACGGCCAATCCTGAAGGTAAAGTAAACAGGCTGCCAAGTCGAGTTGATTGGTGTCCGCGACAACCACTCTAACCAGTGCTACCCACAGTCATTTAGTTACCAAGTAGACAACCTTTTCGGTGCTCAAGCATCCGCCGAGGATATTTACGATCATCTCGTTGCACACTTGGTTCCTTTCGTCCTGGAGGGCAATGTTGGAACGCTTTTCGCCTATGGGCAAACGGGCTCTGGGAAAACATTCACGGTGAGCCGGCTGGAGCAGCTTGTCGTCGAGTCATTGATGGATGGAAGGCTTGCCAGTCAAAAGCAAGTTCGTATCAGTATTATCGAGCTTGCTGGCAATTCGGCTTACGATTTGCTCAACTCGCGGAGGTCAATATCAATTCTCGAAGACTCATTCGGAACTACCCAACTTGCTGGCGCAAATGAGCATGTCGTATTGGGTAAAAAGGACGCGATGGACTTAATTGAACGCGCATCGTCTTTTAGGCGAACGGCACCGACTCTCAAGAATGACGCTTCCTCACGTTCGCATAGCATATGTCGTATCCGGATTAAGGATCCATCGGCTGCTTCGGACGGCGTTCTCTATTTGGTTGACTTGGCTGGCTCGGAAGCTGCTCGTGATGTCTCAGTCCACGGAGCGGATCGCATGCGCGAGGCGCGTGAGATCAATCTGAGCCTATCGGTGTTGAAGGAGTGCATCCGTGCCAAGGCCCAGGCCGACGGACTCGCATTGGTGGACAGGCCAACATCAAAGCGGACGAAACCGCATGTTCCCTTCCGCCGAAGCGCACTGACGAAGGTCCTGAAGCATGTCTTTGACCCTGTTGGGAGCCGGCGTTGCAAAACGGTTGTTATAGCTTGTGTCAATCCGAGTCTTGCTGATGTCGGAGCAAGCAAGAACACTCTACGATACGCCGAGATGCTTCGTGTTCTCGCACCGGCAGCTAATGAGGCGTCGTCCAAGATGATGGATCCGATGTCTTGGGCAAATGCGCAATTGAGGGAGGGGATGGCGAAGAATGTAAGTCCCTACCAGCCCTGTTTTCTTTTAACTCCAGAGCATTAACATTCGTATTCCTCAAATTCAGCCAGGTGTTCCGCCTATCCCGCCCACCCTAGTACCAAGACATACGCCAAAGTCGGTTGAACCGGATCTTGCCCAAGGTAATTCCGGTTCTCAACGGCCAGTGTCTAGTCGAGATCTAGACCCGAAGGCCGCCCTGAGACCATTCAAACAACGTATTCGCCCAGGCATGGTTATTAATTGGACCGCCCCTCCTTGTGGTCATCCAGCTGTTGAGTTGACGAAAGGCTCAACTCTAGCGGTTATACTTTGTCCCGCAGACGCCACAGGTACTCCTGTCGGCGATATTCCTAGAACCGTGGCGATTACCGCAATGGATGGGAGCAGTAGCATAAGAGGAACTAGCCTTTCCATCAGCAAGAGCAAGAGCACGCAATATCTCTGCGCACTAGTGACCCCTGGGTTCGCTGCCAAGTCTTATGAAGTGAACCTCTGGCAGCAGCTTATCATCGACGTGGATTTGATGGAGAAGGAGGTCTTTTTGGAATATGATGCCAAGACTAGATACTATTATATCTCCCCTTAGAGTCTTATGAAAGAATATCTACCCATGTCAATGTTCATCTGCTTCCCATCCCTGGTTAGAAATCTCAGAGCAGAAAAGCCGATCTGGAATCCTCCCGGATAGTACTTCTTTCTCGTGATACCCCACTTTCACACGGCCAGTGTTCACTTTAGGGTCGGCGGAATACGGATTGGCCCGTCAAGGCATCTTAGCCATTGACAGATTGAGTGTAAGGGTCACAAGGATACAACATGATCTTTTACCCTTTACTGCTCTTGACTCGAGCTACATCTCGATTCAGAGAACTGGTTTTTCAAATTTTCTATGTACATTGACGACGATCCCAAGTAATATGGTTACGACGAGATGGTTTCCGGCACGGGTACGGACTACAGAGAAATATCATCTCATCCCGCTTCACCTCTGTAGTTTAATAAATTGATATTCTTTCGTTCTTCCGCGCCCACACACCGCCAATGAAACCCCTGCTTGCCAGAGCCAATCTCCACGCACAACGCCCGACCTTACCACCAGCTCCACGTGCAGAAGCGAAGCGTGCCATTCGGACTGAGGCAGTGCGGGCAGGGGTTATTTATTCAGCTCAATTTTATTTCCGTCCCCGCCACCTTATTTCTTCCCTTCTCGAAACCGTCCTCGATACCTTCGCCGGCACTCACGGAGTGGGCAACTCCCCTCTCGGCAGAGGACAAGTCGCGCTAACGCGGTAAACATTCCGAAGATGGCCTCCGAAATCCCGGAGTGCGCGCAGTCGTGCTTGCAAGATGCTGTCAACCGTGTTGGGTGCCAGGACCTCAAAGACAAGGCATGCTACTGCACCCAAAAAAACCAGCAAGCGATAAATTCCGATTCCACGGCCGCGGCCTGCATCTTGGGCGCCTGTACCTCCGAAGAGCTTACGAGTATGGTCTCAACGGTTCATTTTCCTAGATTCGTCCCTTCTCAGTCAATCGCATTTAGTGGCAATTGATGCTGATTCCTGCCTCTATCGTTCTTAGCCCTTGCATTTTCTCTGACCCTAATATGCCTCGGAGCTGGTTCGAATCCATTTACGGTACTTCCGACGGTGCTTCCCACGGGGCTTCCGACGGTATTCACGATTCCAGGATTGACAATTCCGACCAGCGAGTCCACACCCATCAGTACAGGCGGAGAGATTGGAGACCAGGAGAAACGGGGCTCGGGAAGTGGCCTGTCGGCGGGAGCGAAGGGCGGGATTGCAGCAGGTGTTATCATCTCCGCTATTCTACTCCTAGGTGCTATCCTCCTCTACCTTCGAAGCCGGCGCATCTCCAAATCCACCCCAACCCTGCCTGCGACAGGTATGGCTCCGACTCCAGCTCCAGTGGAACATCTACCTCCCGCTCCAGCACCAGGGCCTCCTCAAAAAACCTATCTACCAATATCTGTCCTAGGGCCTACAATCTCTCCGCAGCGGTCTCCAGTCACCGAAGTTAATCTGCCATTTGCTGCGCAGGGGCAGATACCACAACTACCGCAGCAGGGCTACACTGCCCACGAACTGGGCACTACAACCCGTTATTCGGGACAAACAGCCCCAGTAGAATTGGGTGTTGGTGGTGTTGTTCCAGAAGTGTATGAGCTGAACACCGTGCAACATATAAACATGGCGTCTGAACTAGAAGGAAGTGGCCGCCCAGCGCAACGGTTGGGGTGAATGCAGAATCGCAAATGTAAAGTATATTATGGGAACTGCTGGCAAATTGTGCGTAGAAAGTTCACTGTCGACATCAAGAGATATCAATATAATAACCTAATCTGTTAGGACGTGGGGTATGCATCCGGTTTGGCAACAGTACGCGTATTTGGAGAAGCGCATGATTATATATATACGGGACATTCCCTACTCTTCTTCACACTGCATCCGTTCATGTAGCCCCATTATAGTAGATTTTGCCGTCACTTCCGCGTAAGAAACGAAATCCTGGAAGCGTGGTCGGGTACTGCGGCTGGCGCCCCCATCCCCACCCGGTTTCCGTGACCTTAACTCTTTACTACTCTACACTGCAAGTGGTCATAGGACATCCTTCCACTAAACTTCGAATGTGTAGGCCCCATTGGTTTCTTCGGCTTACAACCAAAGTGTTCAGATAGGATCGATATGCGCAAAGAAGGTGATATATATAATAATTTAGTACTACCCGACTCTCCAAGACATCACGATCTCAACTCAAATGACACCGAAGTTCCAGCCATACCCAGATCTACCACTTTACTCCCTCTGCTTGCCCCCTCAAGACGCCCAACGCCAAGCCGGGTGTTTCCACTCCAGGTTTTCTATCTCGGCTTGAGACAGGCCACTCAACTCTTGGTCAACATCTCTCTTCTCTCGCCTTCGATTATCCCACTTCATCCATAATGATGTAAGTATGCCACAAATCAAAATACCGCTGGCCGCCCCAAGATTAAGTCCGTTGCCGATCTTGTAGTCGGGGGCGTCCCATTTGATATAGGACCAGGTAGAGATTAGTCCACCAACGTTACCAAACATCATATTAGTAGCCAGGGACATGCTGCGTGAGGTATCCGAGATGACTTGTGCAGAAACCTGGGCATTCGTCAAGGGACCCATCGCGAATGTGCTAGACGCAATAAGGAACGTAGCGGCATATCGTACTTTTCCATCCGTGGAGGCCAAGAACATGAGAAAACCGCTCATAACCATGGGAGCAGACAGGATCATCCAGATTTGGCGCTTGTCGGTCATCCAGCTGAGGGCGGGGAGAAGCAGGGTGAAAAAGGCGCCGACGATATAAGGCGGAACCGTGGCTAGTTGTTTCTGGACGACGGTATGCGTTGGGTAAATGGTCGAGACAATGGTAGGCAAGAAAAATGCTAGGCCCTGCACTGTAATGTTGCAGAGAAGGAAAAGCCAAGAGGTCGCAAGGACAACGGGGTTCCAGATGCCCAGCCAGGCCTTTTTGTGGTCGTATTTGTCCAAAAGAGCAGTCTGCGCGACACGCTCCGACTTCACACGGGCAATGGCAAGGTCCTTCTCCTCTTGGGTTAACCAGCGAGCAGTCTCGGGCCTATCCGTGATGGTAAAAAATGCGATGACAGCGATACCCATGGTTATGATGCCCTCAATCGCAAAAATCATGCGCCATTCTGTCAAGCTGCCGAACTTTGGTAGTCTCAATATGGCCGACGCTAAGAAACCTCCAAAGGCTCCAGCTAGGGGGACCATGACGACATATAAGGAGAGGCGGAATGCTATAGTGAATCTCAGAGGTTAATTTCTTCCACGAGACGATGCGATATCCAAGCCAAAAATCGCTGTACTTACCGAGTTCCGAACGCCTGTACCACCTCGAAAGATAATACGACGTGCCTGGCATCATTCCACTTTCGAAAATTCCCAATACGAACCGAACGCCACAAGCCTGAGGGAGATCATGCACGAACGCCGTCCCAATCGACGCAATTCCGAAGCCAAGGGCCAAGATGGGGAGGAACCAACCCGGTCCCATCCATTTGCAGACAATATTAGACGGAATTTCGAAAAGAATGTAGCTGATGTAGAAGATGGAAAGCAACTGATTATAGTCGTAAACTCCGGTCATGCCTAGGTCTTTTTCTAAACCAGCAAGTCTTGCATTTCCTTTTGCCAGTCTGTTAGCCGCCGGATGCTAGATGTACTTCAGGTTCAGAGGTCGGGCGGCGTACCGATGTTCGCACGATCAATAAAACAAAAGAGATAGATGAGCGCAACGGTTGGGATGACCATCAGATCAATCTTCCATGTCAATCGCCTTTCGGCGGCTTTGTCAAACTGGACAAGGGATACACCGTATCTAAGAGACGTTAGCAAGTCTTTCCTATGGTTGGCTGAGCCGTGCTGGGTTTATCAAAGCTAGTGAAGTAGTACCTGTCAGTGGCTACGAAACCACTCTCGGCCGCCGCATGAATATTGCTTTCATGGTGGGTTGCCTCAGCCGTGTCACTGATAATTCCTTTCTCGTTATCAGATTCAGAAACCAGAATAGTCTGGTTTGTTGTTGGGGACGCCATGACGACGTCTCTGGCTGTGTTCGGTGATCAATACTCTTGCTGTGAGCAACAGTGTTGCGGGTTCAGGGGAAAGAGGCGTTGACACTTGCTCGACACGGGAAGAGTGTCTAAGATGCGAGAAGATACGGTGATATGTAACAAATATTCAAGAGTGGTGGGTGGAATGAAGTTTCGCAAGGGACGTAGAAACTACGGGGTCATATCGTATTTAAGCAAGATACAGTCACTGTGGATGGTAGATCCTTTTCATGTGAGATCTTCCCGGAATGCGGAATCCCCAATTTTACCCTGGTAGACCGACCTCCCAGTACGACAGATTACGACCTCTTCATGACCAGTTTTGGGCGTGTCTGTACTTGGCAACAGGGGTTGAGGTCGTCCAGACCACTGAGAAACCATATTTTTGTTCCACAAGAGGGATAGTGTCCTTTCCCCCGCTTCCCAATTCCGGGGTAAGCACTGTGGGGTGCATAGCACTGATCTAGTTCTTCGGAATTACTCTCGTCTTCATTGGGTCAAATTACATCTCTCGGAATCCTTAGATTTGTCGTCATTTCATTCAGAGTCAGCCAAGTCAGGGAGTGACATCCTCTATTGAATTTTAGTATTGAGCACGGCTCCATTTGGGAACGAAGATACCCCCGCAAGCGTGTTACCAGGACTGTGCTCCCTAAAAAGTAGAACTGAAAAGCAACTAAGGGCTACAGAAAAGGGGAGACGAGACAAGATGTTGGGGCGCAGGCGGTCCTGTGGTTTCGACTATCAGTGGAAGGCCCTTCAAAACGGAGATAAGGGTGAGCACGACGAGGAGAGTTCGATATATTATTTTTTAGCATATCAACATATCAACATACAGTAGGCCGCACAAGATATATACATTGTTTATCCCTTTAAGGAAACATGACACCTTGCTCTCCAAGTCCACCGGATAGAAAGTTAGAAAGTAAAGATGTTATCCTGAACGTTTAGAAAGTCCTGCATGTCCGCGAAGAAAATGTATGGAAACGTGTCAAGGTTCCCAACTTGGTCTTTTGGGGCACTCCTAACAATCACACCCGACTCGCCAAAAGAAGGCGAGGATTCCATAGCCAACGGCGGCTGGGACGGATAAGAAGCCTCCTGAATACGTTGGAATCCACTTTCGCTAGTCATGGGAGCCAGCTCTGCTCGGCCTGACTGGGGGGTCCTCATAACCGCAGTATACGTGGGTTCTGGGTCTATATCCAGTAAATTGATGTCATCATCCCTGCCTGCGAACGGTATAGTCTCTGAATCGCCATGCCGTGAGGTGGATAAGCTGTCCGAAACAGGCGTGAATGCTGCTGTTGGCAACGGATCCACCTCGTCACTACGGGAGCCCGCCGTTATATTCACATCAATCTCGCTACCGGACTCTCGGCGATCCCGGGTAGATTGGTTTCCTCGACTCTCCTTTGGGGACGAGGGGTCCGAGGCGCTAAAAGCGGCACTTCTTTGTGTTCTTGAGTTGAGAGCGGCTTGGACAACCTTTAGCTTCTCCAACTTGTCACAAAGCTTCCGCATCATCCAAGATTTGGCTGCAAGTCCCCGCACTAACCCCATTGCCATATGAAGCTCCTCGGAGCAGGATGGCTCACCAGCATCCTTCCGGTGTCCCACGAAAAGTAGTAGAGATGAAAGAGCTGACTCGAGGAAGTGATTAAACGTCTTCTGCTGGGCCTGATAGACATCGGAAGTTCGGGCCATCGTAACCAAGACTCGGATGGTGTCGCATGCGACCTCGATGACAGTTTGCATGCTTGACGTATCTACATCGCGGGGCCCAGATTGAAAAGCCGAGTGTCGCCGTATCACAATCCTCATTTGGTTGGCCCGGAGGTAGAGCAGGAGTCGGAGCCGGTACTGGCTACGTGACTCCGTCGCGGGATTAAACTCGGCGCGGTCGCCGTTGAACCGGAGGAAGTAGGGTAAATTACGTCTCCACTCCACGACCCTAAAGTCTGAGAAATCCCGGGCCGTGCTCGATGAACCCTGGCCAAGAATAGAGGATCGGCACTCGGTTGCTATTCGACAATAGGCAACCATGGCTCTAACGTACGCAGAACAAAGAGAGTCATCCTACGGAACTACATTCAGCTATTTGTTACGGTAGGTGGGGCCTTAGCACGGTTGAGGGGCAAGAGGGAAAGGAATCATACCGAAGTATCCACATCGTGGTCGATATCGGACTCAGAAATGGCGAAAGGGAGACCTGTACCGAAGCTCCACCGTCGGTCCAATATATACGCCGACCACAAGATTTTCTCCGCTCTAGTGCGCTCTTGGGCAGAGTTGAATCGGTGGAGGGAATTTGAATTATGATAACCGAGCTCCTGGAGGATTCTGAGGACACCACCGATACACCTCCATGCAAGGGACTCCCTATCCGTCATGAAGTAGTATATGCTCTATCAACGAGGTAGCAGTGTCAGCGAGCTAAATAGTCTTGCTGGTGGGGTTAGATCAGGTCGACCTCCGCCGTACTTACGATCAACATAAGAAGTTGGATAGTGTCTTCATCAACAGTCTCCATCTGAGACTTGTAAGTTGCGTGCTGCCTCGACTTTTGAGTAAACGCATCGGTAAGCTCGCTGATACTCAAATCCTCAAGAACAGCTAGTATGGCGAGCAGAAGGTTCAAAATGTGCTCTCGGTGACCGATCATGGGACTAGGATCTAGAGTGGCATCCTGCGAAACAGCTTTAAGGTCGTCCCTAATGGTATCAAGATCCAGGAAGGGGTATTGCAGGCCGATTTCTTCCCCATATACGTTGAGGATGTTAAGACATGACTGCAATCCAATGAAGCGTGCCAGGTCTCCGGTACCATTGTCTAATCTCCAGTCGTGGACTTTTCGTAATATTTTAACAAAGCTCGGGGGATGGCTTCGTCGCAACGTCTGGGTAGCCACAGTGGTCGACTCCGAGCTCACATGAAGTTCCTCGGCCAGGTTGAAGAAATAGTTCGAGCTTCCAGGCGGCGTGAACCCAGAGTCGTTGTTCACGGAGGGCGACTTGGCTTCTTGCGCTACCTGTGCAGTGCTGGTGTTGTCCGAAGGCGCTGTCGGTCGTGGCGGGCTGCCCCGTAATTCTCCTTCTGGCCGCTTCCTGGTTCAGACGTATTAGCCGGTGGATCGATAGGATGAGTAGCGGTGGATGGGTGATGGAGGGCGAGCATAGGCCACCGCAGGAAAGGGGTGAGGAGGACGAGATGACAACGGACGGAACAGAAGAGACGACGAACAATCTAGGGCGGAATCGAGAATAGCGTTCATAGTTGCATTCTGACTCGCTGGCCGCACAGGCAGTGCAGGGCCTATTACCGCTACATTTTATTTTGCGTCGTTTGCATGCAGAACTGTTAACATGGAAGAAAAGATGAGCGCATTAGTAAATGGCGCCCTAATTAAAATGAACTGCATGATGAGGATCAAGCAAGCAGGGGATATGAGAGGGCAAGGGGGGAAAGGGGAAATCCAACCAGGCAACAGGCGTATATGGCTCTCGTTTCTTCCGCACGCCGGATAGTGCCAGGACAGATGAGGTAGCCATGGTGGGTGGAGATATTTTGCTGGAAAGGCAAAGAATGGCTTGCTTGGAGGATTTGGGATTTGGGGTAGTTGATAGAGGGCAGGAGCAATAGGAGTGGAGCTCGGGATTGACTCTCAATGACTAAGCTGCTCCAAAATAGTTCGGCGACCAGCAAATGGGACATTGAGGCCCGTGCACTGCGGGGGTGGAGTAGCAGTGACAGTGGAAGGATCGATGGAAAGGGAATAGCTTCATATCCTCCACAACCTTATAACTCGTAAGCATTCATGCAGAAGACCGCATGGGGGAGGAGCGAAAACCGGCTACGGCTTCGGCTAAGGCATAATAAGCTCCTGGTCTTTTACGAGGGCCTGGCCCCGGATCTAAGATTTCAAAGCATCCCCCCCACGGGGCCCCGGCTAGTGCCGGAATTGAACCAGTGTTGGAACGTAACAATCAAAAAAACGACTCAAGATTGATGCTACATAAATGATAAAATCTAGAAACCGAAACCGGAGCTCATCCTTGTGTCGTCATTTTTACGGCATGCGGCAGCTACTCTTTAGCAGGCGCCTTGAATCGCCTCTGAAGCTTTCCCCATGCATGCTCTACATATTCCTCCTGGACACGTTGACAACGGACCAAAGACCAATCCGTGACACCCAGCATCAGGCAGCTCTCGAACATAAACGCCATGCTGCCCGCTCCCACCTTTTGTGGAGCCAACTCGGCATTGCTGGCCGCTTCGAACGTTCCCTCATCCGGCCCGTGTGCGGCCATGACGTTGTGGAGAGAGGCGCCGCCGGGCTGGAAGCCATCTTCTCCCCCGGCCTTGGCATCGTAATCACCGGCAATCAGTCCCATGAACTCCGACATGGTATTGCGGTGATACCACGGTGGACGGAAAGTGCCTTCGGCTACAAGCCAGCGGGGCGGGAAGATGACAAAGTCCGCCACTGCAGTGCCTGCAATAGGACTCGGTGCCGTAAGCACTGTAAAGATACTAGGATCGGGGTGATCGTAGCTGATGCTTCCGATGGTATTGAACCGACCAAGGTCATACTTGTACGGGTAGTAGTTTCCGTGCCACGCTACTACATCGAAAGGACTGTGATCCTGTGCCGCATCAAAAAGTCGACCGCCAAATTTGACTGTGATGACCCAATCTGACTGATCGTCCTCATAAGAGGCGACAGGTGCCTGGAAATCGCGTGCATTCGCCAGACCATTGGATCCGATCGGGCCGAGCTCGGGAAGCTGAAAGTGGCCCTGGAAGAGCTCGAGAACGTATCCTCGACTTGGGCCCTCAGGCAGGTCTACGCGATATCGAATTCCTCTCGGGATCACCGCGATCTCCCCAGGACGGACGAGAAGCCGGCCAAGTTCAGTCTGAATGTCAAGTGTGCCTTTTTGGGCGACAATCAAAAAGTCGCCATCAGCCGAGTAGAAGGCCTGTTTCGGCGGCATGTGCTTTCCCGCACCGTAAATGTAAATTGCGAGACCTGTCTTGGTAGTCGGGTCTCCAGAGCCAGCCACAAGCCGAAGGCCAGAGGTGAAATCGAGGTCCTCGCTGGCTTCAAATGGCCGCCAGCGCAGTTGGTTAGGGATTTGGATATAATCCGGTTTGCCATTTGCTGGGTATCCAGAGAGCTCGGCCGCTGATGGCCGGAACGCTCTCTGGGCGGCAGATGGGAGAATGCGGTAGAGCCAGGTCTGCTGATTTTCGTTTCGAGGAGCTGTGAAAGCGGTGCCAGAGAGCTTCTCCGCATAGAGGCCAAGTCCCACCTTTTGAGGAGAGTTCTGCCCTACGGGGAGAGCGCCGTCAACCGCCTCAGTTCTATCACGATTGGTGTTACTAAAACTTGTACATGGCAGCGGAGCAACCTAGAAGAATGATACCCTCTGGTTTTAAAGGTTGGGAAACACGTACTCATGATAAGAGCCCAATCCATTCAGATAGGTGTACTTTTCTTCTACTGTAAATTGACTTGTCGGCATGGTGACTTTGGACGGTGAAGGGGAACAGAGCAGAGCCTCGTGATAACGTGAAGTGTTGTGGCGAATCACTTAAATTCCTAGCCGGTAGTTTGGTTTCGTATACTTTCTTTTTTCTTTCTTTTTCCTCCCACCCAAGACCTCTTTCTTATACTCCTAGCGTCATACATCCGGATAGAGCAGAATATCGGCGCAATCCGACACATTTCTGTATGGCAGCTCTTGATGGTGTGTTCCTCCATGGTCACCTTGTCGCAACACCCCAACTCGCTAGTCCATGTTGGGTAATGGAATCGGAATCCGGAACTCTTTTGTGTGGGGTTCCGAATTCCGAGCCCTCACTCATGAGGGGGAAGCATCCAAGTAAGATCCACACCACCCTTTCGTCCCGGAATCGAAATTGCGGGGGAGGAAGCTACCCCAGGGCCGCTTCGAGGATTGGCCACTAGGAGGGTCAGAAATCGTAAGCTGAGTGAATCTGGGGAAGGGTCTGGGCCCGCTCCTTGCCCGTGGAGGAAGAACAAAAGAAATCAATCGGAGCCAAAATATAAGGCAATGCCCGAGCAGCTTCAGCTTCAACTTCTTTCCAACCGTTCCCCAATCCAACTCGTCCATCTCTTGAGTCTTGACAGCAACTACTTATCCCAGCAGCACCATGATTACAGACATTACGGACGTGTCCGCCATGATTGCAGGCGTTGGAGACGTCGTTGGAGACGTTTCTTACCAGGTCATAGGAGTCGCAGCCATCGCGGCGACTTTTGTCCTCATTAAACTATTGGACTCGACCGACATTCCGAAAATCAAAAATCTCCCTTCCATCCCCGGTGTCCCTATCTTCGGTAATCTGTTGCAGCTGGGTACGGACCATGCCCGCGTCGCCGCGAAATGGGCCGAGCAGTATGGCCCCGTCTTCCAGACACGGCTGGGAACCAAGGTAAATTAAGGCCATACCCAATATGAGTGGATAGTCATCCTTTTCTACGATACTAATACATAGAGTAGCGAGTAGTTTTTGTCAATTCTTACGAGACGGTTCGACACTTTTGGATCAAGAACCAATCCTCCCTCATCTCCCGACCCATGTTCCATACATTCCATTCCGTTGTTTCCTCCTCCCAAGGCTTCACAATCGGCACTTCACCGTGGGATGAGTCTTGCAAGCGACGCCGCAAGGCCGCCGGAACGGCCTTGAATCGCCCCGCCGTCCAGTCTTATATGCCAATCCTCGACCTGGAATCCACAGTCAGTATTAAGGAACTCCTCGAAGACTCCAAGAACGGCACCTGCGATCTCGATCCCACCCCATACTTCGCTCGGTTTGCTCTCAATACCTCTCTCACGCTGAACTACGGTTTCCGCATCGATGGGAACATCGACAGCGCCCTGCTACGAGAGATCACCTACGTTGAACGCGAAATCTCCACCCTCCGATCGACCAGCAACAATTGGCAAGATTACGTCCCGCTCCTGAGAATATGGGGAGCTCAGAACTCAACTGCTAAAGAGTTCCGTGCTCGCCGGGACAAGTACTTGTCGGACATGCTTGCAGATCTCAAGGACCGGATCGCAAAGGGAACAGACAAACCATGCATTACGGGTAATATTCTCAAGGACCCGAATGCGAAGTTGAACGAAGGTGAGGATGAACTGCCTGTCTTGTTTTGTGATCCAATACATTCTGTCATTTTACTTTGCCGTCTCGGGAGTCCATGAGTTAGTGTTTGAGCTCCGCTAACCGCATTTCTTTTGCAGCTGAAATGAAGTCCATCTGCCTGACCATGGTGTCTGCTGGTCTCGATACCGTGCCGGTAAACCTGATCTTGGGCCTGGCATATCTTTCCACACCCCATGGCCAGAAGATCCAAGAGAAGGCGTTGAGAGAAATTCAGGCAGTATACCCTAATGGCGAAGCCTGGGAGAAGTGCTTGGTCGAGGAAAAGGTGCCGTATGTTACTGCACTTGTCAAAGAAACTCTGCGGTTCTGGACTGTCATTGCCATCTGCCTTCCGAGAACGAGCATCAAGGACATCGAGTACAACGGGTCCATCATCCCTGCCGGCACCACCTTTTTCATGGTAAGTTTCTCGTCGCTCGTGGCATTGCATAAACTAGAGTAGTTGCTCACTCGTCCAAAAAACAGAATGCCTGGGCGGCAGATTACGACAAGAGCCGGTTCCCTGCTCCCTCAGAGTTCCGACCCGAGAGGTTCCTCGACGACCCGGAAGGCGGTACTCCTCATTACGCTTACGGTGCGGGATCTCGTATGTGTGCCGGGTCTCATCTAGCCAACCGCGAGCTTTTCACTGCGTACGTTCGCCTCATAACCGCATTCCGCATCACTCAGGCGAAGGATCCGAAGGACCGCCCTATAATCGACCCCTTTGAGTGTAACAGTTGCCCCACGGCTCTTACCATCGATCCTAAGCCTTTCAAGATCTGTCTAAAGGCACGAAATGAGCCAGAGCTGAGGAAGTGGATTGCGGCGGCGGAGGAGAGGACGAAGGACCTGTAATCACGAAAGAGACGGATTAAACCAAGCTTGGAGGGGTCCAAATACAGAGTTTGTTATGTAGTATAAGTCAATATGATCCAATTATGATGAGTGATGTTATCCCGTATTGTGTCCATCGTGCTCGCTAAAGAAATGAAAATGAAGAAAAGAAAAAGAAAAACAAAACAAGTAAAAAAAAAAAAAAAAAAAAAAAGTGAAACCTTTTAAGACAGCTGCAACACCATTGTGAATGTCTCGTCGGGCCTAGCTTTATTAGGGCAATTTGAAATCTATCCTCGAGGAGAAAATATTCCAAGGAACGGTCGGAGACGTACGACCTTCCAAACTTGAGTTCCCTCAATTGCGCGCAATACGGCGCTGCCTTTTCTTGAGCGCAGCTGCCAGATTGAAGACGCACAATTCCGTCGTCCATCGATGCTTACCCCGCGTCGGTTAAGGACGGCGCCCCGACAGTAGCCGGAACTCACATTTCCGAGCACAAGAGACAGTGATGAGACCATATAAGCTTTGGAAATAGCTCTACATTTTTGACGTGGATAGGGCAAATTGACAGTACAACCACTCAACATGGCGTCGGACACTTGCGAGTACTCTCTCTACACCTACTTCCGGTCTTCGTGCTCCGGCCGCATCCGGATTGCGCTGAACCTGAAGAAAATCCCATACAAGTCGGTCTACGTCAATTTACTGAAGGGCGATCAGTCGTCCGCAGATTATCAGAAGATCAACCCCTCCCGTGCTGTTCCAACTCTTCAGGTCACGAAAGCTGGCCAGAATACCTTCATAACTCAATCCGTGGCGATACTGGAGTATCTCGAAGAGAAATTTCCCGACCAGAACCCGCTGCTCCCCCCAATCACGGATCCCGAAGCTCGAGCTGCTGTGCGAGCGCTGGTTAACATCATCGCGGCCGACACGCAACCAGTCACGAACCTTCGCATTCTGCAGCGTGTCGACCGCCTTGGGGCATCGAAGGAGGATTGGAGCCGAGAACTTCAAGAGCAAGGACTTGCGGCCTATGAGTGCATGATTACGACCACAGCTGGAAAGTACTCTGTTGGAGATTCTATAACGTTGGCCGACGTTTGCCTAGTCCCTGCTGTTTGGGGTGCCGTCAGATGGGGTGTTGACATGAATGCATTTCCGACAACTCAGAGGGTTTACGAGGAAATGAGCAAGGAAGCTGCCGTCCAAGAGGCTCATTGGGCAAAGCAAGCGGACACTCCCGAGGGACTGAGGCAGTAGTGATAGATAGCTCGAAGTTGTCAAAGAAAGACCTTGGTTCATCATCCATGTTCTATGAATAGCTTGGTGAATTGTACTTGCCAGAAATTGCGCCCAAATGCAATGCCTCTCCACTGCCTTTCTCTTCCGTACTTTTGAATAATTTTAATAAATTTTTTATAATTTTATCCCAGCTATTTTGTGTTCCTTTGCAATTGACGTCATGTTTGCCCCTTCTGACATCCATGATGCATTGGAGCCTTGGAAGTCTCCAATGTCTCGACCATGCCGAGAACACTCGCCGACATTGGTGATCTGCAAATGATGCGCTAATTCTTACTGATCTGCAGCTCCCACCAATTGCCCCAATTGTTCAATTGATCCTCTGAAAATTGTGGGACGCGCAAACAACGAATCGGATCGCCCAATTGCACCTCAACTGGATCTTGTCGCGTCACATTTCCACATTTCCGCAGACTGAGTAGACGGAATCGGCGCCGGCTAGCTTTCCACCCTAAAATCCATTCCGAGCACTGGAATGCATTCCATATTTCCATGTTCTGGGGAAGCGTCTTCCGCGAAATTTCCGGCACAAGTTTGGGATTATCAGTGAACCCCGCATTGGAGATTACGTCGTAACCACTACCGAATATTGCGTAAATAGAGTATCGTTTCGGCAACAATTACATCACTCACGCAATAAATATTTTGAACAATTTGGTATTTTGGCCTTTTCTCGGAGTCTTACCCATTCATTGTCTTCCTGTGCCTCAGTCAAGGCAATACCCACGAAAATGGCCGCCACTTGGGTTCCCGACATCTCACTAGAGAGTCCCTTCTCTATCGCCAATATTCCATTCGGGATTATTACCTCTCAAGATGATGCCACGCCAAGGGCCGCCGTAGCCATTGGAGACTACGTGCTTGACCTCAAGCAACTCTCCCAGTCTGAGAACTTTGCTCAATTGTTCCCGATGCTAAAGGATCATCCCCATGTTTTCCAAGACCCTACGCTGAACTCATTTGCGGCGCTGGGCAGACCGATTCACGGCCAAGTGCGGAAAGTTATCCAGGATCTTCTCTCATCCGAGACCTCGAACCCCGCAGCTCTACGAGACAATGAAGATTTACGAAAGCGGGCTCTACTACACCAAAGCGTAGTTCAAAACCATCTGCCCTTGAGCATAGGTGACTACACGGATTTCTATGCCGGATATAACCACGCCTATATGGTCGGCTGTATGTTCCGCGGACCTGCCAATGCCCTGCAGCCGAACTATACACACCTGCCCGTGGCCTACCATAGCCGGTCATCGAGCGTCATCGTTTCCAAAACTCCCGTGTATCGACCAATGGGCCAGATTCTTCTGGATCCGACAGCCGAAAAGAAACAGCCGACTACGGCCCCTTCGAGGCGACTCGATATCGAGCTAGAGCTGGGTGCCCTCATTGCAACCGGTAACGAGCTCGGATCCCGGGTCAACGTCAACGATGCAGAGAAGCATATATTTGGCTATGTGCTTCTCAATGACTGGAGTGCTCGGGACGTGCAAATGTGGGAGTATGTGCCACTCGGTCCGTTTAATGCAAAGAATTTTGCTAGCACAATCAGCCCGTGGGTTGTGCTGGCTGATGCGCTGGAGCCTTTTAAAACAAAGGGGATCGAGAACAAGACCGAGCTTCAGGATTACCTCAAGGAATCAGTGGCCAACAACGTGGTCGAGCTTGACCTAGAAGTCGAATTGACTAGTAAGTCTTCCACGCCTCCTCATGTCAACTACAGTATGAGCAGTGTTCTGACAGGATAAATAGCACCGGAGGGCCACACCACAACGATATCGAAGACAAGCTCGAAGAATCTTATGTGGTCTTTCCCCCAGATGATCGCACATCATACACTTGGTGGTTGCCCGCTCCGAACTGGTGATCTTCTCGGCTCTGGTACCATTAGTGGAACGGAGCTTGGCCAGAAGGGGAGCTTGTTGGAGATATCTAATGGAGGTAGGAATGATATTTCACTCAATGGGGGAGGCGTTCGAAAATTCCTTCTGGATGGTGATACCATTACCATTCGTGGTGCTGCAGGAGCACCAGGGCAAAAAGTTGGGTTTGGCGAGTGCATTGGTAGAATACATGCTCCTAAGGATGAGTGAGCACATTAGATATATTAGGTCTCGGAATAGAACTACTTATGCCTGCTCCAAGGAGTCAGAAAACATCGCTCTTAGAGTATTTGGACGATCTCAAAAGCCCGCAGTGAGAAGTCCAGCTTAGCCCTGAGGCTTAGGTTTTCTGAGATTGGGCGAGGATCGCAGAGAATAAGGTCAAGGCGCCAACTGCTCCCTGCGTTTTCATCCCACTCCTTATCATCAAAAATGGTCATGTGATCAAACACTTCCACCTAACAATCACGTGAGTATGGACAAAGTGACCTCAATCCAATCTCAAGCTCATTACCCCTGATACACGCAGGGTGATCAAAGCGGGTGAGCCGAGGAGTGTCAGCGCCGAAATGGACGGCCAACATCATAATCAGAGGACGGTGCCTCAATTTCGTCATATAATATCTGCAACCCTAGAACGAGTGGGGTTTGGATTCCGAGCGAGAAGGGATCGGGTGAACCGCGACCAGGTTGATCATCGCGCCTCTGCCAGCCACACGCCTCCACCCGCTTCCCTTCCTCAGACGGTCACCTGCGCCCATATCGCTCACTCATGGTTTTCGGACCCGGTTGAACCCTCAGATGAGAGCGATCATAGTAGGGACGTGGAGAATGCGCGAGCAACGCTGGGCGAGCTCCTAGCCGAGTCTGTCATCTTAGGAACCATCAATGCTTTCTACCCCCCGCAACCTACCCTGAGCCAAGAGAAGCAATCCATCATCCGACATCAGCTTTTATCAGCTTTCGAGTTGTCAACGCAGCGTAAAAGCGGTTCGCCATTTCGCCGCACACCGCAGGCCCGAACCCCGGTGGAGCGTACCTTTCGCCGATTTTCAGACTTGCCCGCTGAGATCCGTCTCCAGATATGGGAGGCTTCTCTCCCAGGACGCGGTTACCGCACTTTGCACATAGGCCAGATGGTTGGTGAGCCATACTGCTGGACAGCGAAGCTCCCAATGCCAACCTTGTCCCGTGTTTGTCGCGAATCACGCGAGGTGGTTCTCAAGCGAAAGATTTTTCCAATTTACGGCTGTGCCCCATATCGGAGCGGTCCCGGATCTTCCCAGGACGTTACACGGCGGTTCATAGCCTCTTGGGCATCTTCTGACGATTGCCTCGACTTTGGATCCGATTGCCGTCCGGCTGCTTTGAGATGCGGGGACTATCTGGACCGGGTTGGAGACTTCGCGGTTCCCGCACATAGCCTCACCAGCATTCTTCTTCCCTCGGGTCTCGACAACGAAACACGCGGGAATAGCCAGCTGGGAGATATTTGGGGAGGGGCAAAGCGGCTGATGGTGGTAATTCAAGTCATTTACATCTCTCTCCCAAGTTTACCGCTATCGGAGATATCCGACCAATCGAGGCAATGGTATTACGATGAGCAGCCTATCTTGAACGACGATGGAATTAGCGTGTGTAAAGTAGATGGTCTAGTTGAGGGTCCACCGCTGGATCCCCTTCTCTATCGCGCCTCAGTCCACAGGAGACCGAAGAACCATCATATGACTACCGTCGCCAGCGTCTACGACAAACCAAGGATCAAAGAGCTACTAGCCCTAGGTACCGTGACTCGGCATTGGACAGACCGGGGTTCGCGCCTTCGCGCTCTGCACTACCACTCGAACGCATTCTGTATGGATTGCCTCGTGGAATGGTGGGAGAAGCACGCTCGAACAGCAGCTGAAGCAGTATTGATGGGACAAGGGCGCGCTTCACTCGATCTGGACGGGGAAGTGCTTGAGAATAGAGAATTTAATGCATTTCCACAGTTGACACCCGCAATACGCTTCAAGCTTCAGTGGCCGGACTTGGAGGACCATTTGTAGATAGCAACAGTGCAACTGTTCTAAATATACGAAGTCACGAATTGCGCCCTCGGTGAAGTGCCGCTTTGAAAAGTGAATTCCCTAAACTAGCCGTGGCTGTGCCTTGCCTTTAGAGCGGATAGACATCCCCAATGTGATAAGATCGCTCCATGACCGCCAGATCTTCTATCTCAATAAGATCTATAGTGGGTACTCCACTAAAATCAGCACACCATCCAATTTGTCCCTAGGCCAATCGATTGGATCAGCGCGATTCTAGCTGCCCAGCCAACACGCGTCACATGAATCCTGTACTCTGACATTCACACCTTAATCATTGTCCTGTTCATCACCCGAAATAGCATTGCCCAGCGTCACAGACACCAACAGCTGAACGCTCAAATCACTTCCCTTTTGTCACCTACATAATCTACATAATGCAGACCTCTCTGCGACAGCCACACCCCAAAACTGTCTAGCAACTGAAGACCAGCACCAAGTCGAGCAGCAACGCACACAAACCAAACAACACACCATGGACTCGAAGCATCCTGCTCACACCTTCTTTGTGCGCCCCAGGCTTGCCCCAGTTATGAAATTACAGGATGACTATGTCAGTCCTGAGTACTTGCGGGCAAATGACATCAAATGCCTTGATCTCGACTTCACCTCCGGGACACCCCTAGACCCGAGAACGAACAAACCCGAGCGACAGGCCGAGCCATTCACGCAGCTCTTTCCCTTCACAGATATGGAGAAGGCTATCCTTGCCAACAGGCCCTGGATTAGTGGTGGATTCACCTACGACCTTGACGGCTGGGACCCGGCTCTCGACAACTGGTGGCACGCGAAAAAGATCGTCGAGCTTCTTAGCCTGTACTTGTACAACCATCACGAAGCCGACGACGACATCGAGGCCTGCGGGATCATCGAATCCACAGGGTGGCAGCAGAGGGCGTAAGTACTCTGGCAAGTTGGATATGTTCCATGCAACACAACGCTGACTTACTACTGCCCGTAGAGTTCCCCCCGAATACCGGCTAAATCGGCAGAATGATGCTGTCAAATGGGCAGTCATTCATATATGGCATAGAGAGACTTCTGAGTCTGAGCCACATGTGGTGTGCGGCCTGGCCGACCGAGTCCCTCTTCGCGATGACCGCATCTCCGTCCCTGAGTTGAGAACCATCCTAACCCTTAGCGGCGTGAGGGCTTTAGACAAGGACCACGGCGACCGCAAGCGCATTCCGGTGAGTGGCACATGATGGATATCCTGACGCGAAATGACGACCAATGACTAACTTTGGCGGCAGGTTACCGTTGTTTCCGCAGCAGGGAAGCAACTTCGTATTGTAGTTGGCATTGTCGATAGCAATAATGGAACAATCGAGATTCGGAAGGGTCCGATCCTTGACTTTTCGCAGGGCGTAAAGAAGAATTGGAAACAATGGATAACGACGTTGTGTTGGATCGTCGGTAGGCCTCTGGGTAAGACCGATTGAGAGAAAATTATTGTCTACAGGAGAGTGGCGATGTAGGATGGTACGAGTATTAGATTGTGCTGAGAGTTCGATGCGCAAAGGGATTGCTTCCCTACAGTCTGTCACGTACGTATATTCAGTGAGCTTCGGTGCTGCAAACAAAGGGTAATTCTCAAGGACGAAATCAATATTACTGTTTGACACCAATGATCGATTCGAATAAGATAGGCTGCAAGAAGACCGCGGTCGCACGTCTACGAGTTGTTCGCGATACACCACCGAACAAATAGGATTTATGTAACATATGCTTTGATGCATGACGTATCGGGAGCTTGTTGGTTGCAACGAGGCATGCATTTCCATTTTACCGAATTTAGTTAATGCTGGCGAATGATACAATTCTTCATCATCTTCTTAAGCATCCGCCTTGCCATTCTTCACTTCGAGGCTATTCCTCTCCGCGACACCCTCCGCAATAATCCTCTTGCAATCAGCGAGATCCTGAGCTAGGAAGGAAAGATGCAAAACGTCAGCGGAGACAGTAATTAGTGACAATGTCTCGCTGGCTTTCTTCAGACCCTCCGGCGACCCAAATGGCGGGTTAGGGAAAGAAAAACCACCCCTTGGCTTGTTGTGCTTCTTCATGGTCGCATCATATAATTCCACGACTTCAAGCCATTCCGGTTCGGCACCGCCCATCCCATGATTAGAGGGGAGAGACATGCTAACTCTGGCATCGAGACTCCCAAGCCACACAATATCAATATCCGGGCATTCAGTCAATATGGCGTCCAGGTTTTCGACACCCAACTTGCTTTCCACCTGAATCATGATGGCAGCTTGATCGTTTAAGCATTCCCAGAACTCTTTGTTCGGGTAGCAAGGTGTGTCAGTGAGACCCGGGATATAACGGAAAGGCGGCGCGGACCGACTCCCGTTACTGTTTCTAACCCCGAATTTGGCCGAGGAGACGACATGCTTTGCCTGCTCGACCGTCTCAACTTGAGGGATAACCACGCTAGCTCCGGCATCGAGGGCCCATCCAATGGCTGCATGATCGTGCCCAGGTACTCTTTGATGTGATTTTCTTATCAGTCCTTGCGTTCCAGGATTCGAGGATAAGTTGCCCGTTGACAAGACTTACCTAACGAACGGAATAGTACGACCGCCACTCATAAAAATGGCTTCATGCACCATCTAGATAGACGATTAATATCCACATAACGTATACATAGTACAGAAGAGTGAAGGCCTACGTCGGTCATCGTCTCGACGTTGCACGGTGTATGCTCCCAATCGATCCACACGCCGTCATAGCCCATTGGTGCGAGGAATCGAGTGATAGGGACAGAGCTCAGCCCCGCGTAATAGAACAAAAGAGGGGGAATCTTCTTCTCGTGGGCATCTCGGATGGCCTGGCGTGCTTGGTGCGGTTGGTAATAGTTAGGGGCGGCGTAGGCAAGCATGCCTTGCTTGGAAGCTGATTCGAATGGTGCCATGTCTCTTGGTGGATGATTACTGCTCATTCACAAAGAATACACTCGAGCGGGTGAGATAAAGTAATCGAGTGTGGCACGTAGCCTTGACTAAATACGAAGCAAGTGACGGACTGGTGTACGAGGAGATATCCGTTGGCAGCGTAAGATTTGTGATATCTCCGCGACCCGACTTTCTGTGTCCCCAATCTCACGTCAGACTTATGAGAGTGAGAAGCGGAGACCTGTAAGTCGATCCTGGTTTCTTTTCCACCATGGATACCTATCTCCTGGCGGCACAGGATCCGCCCCGGAGGGTTCGGTCGGCCGACTGCAGCCAAACCCAAGCACGACGTGTTCCTGTCGTAGGATGAAACGCGAAACGTGGTTCTGGGGTGGGTACGAAATGAGATATGAGCAAGAGGACGCATCTTATTGGCAAATACATTCTGGCGGTGTACAACTCGGGCTTATGCGATTACGCGGAGATATGACAAGGAAGCAAGGGTGTAAGATTGAGGTCGTAAACAGACACGTAGCCACGCCACCCCATAAACCGGTTCTCTCGTACTTATGTCCGAAGCCCTCGAGGGTTTGAGGTCGGAGTTAACAAATATTCTGCCGTCGAGCTCGGGAGGAACAAAGATTGTGAACTAGCGAGAACCAACGAAACCGCCTGTCATTGAAATAAACGTGAGCCAACACTGCAAGATTGTTGGCTAAGCTATTGGTCTTATCTATGCCACACACACCCACGAAGCGGGCGGTAGAGAAACTACCAGAGAAATCTTTATGACGCCACCCAACCTTTGTAGAGTCCCAGCCCCAAAGCCCAGAGAATGACCAGCACTCCAGCTTGTGTGGGTGCAAAGATGGAACCTCTTGCGACTACGAAGCCGCTTACCAAAGCAAAGATGGTAGGAACAAGGATCGACGGCTTGTAAGGTCGGTGTAGATTCGGCTCCCGATACCGCAAGACGATGACGCCGACGACTGTGAGGAAGAAAAAGGAATACTCTCCCAGACCGTTGAAAAGGAGCAGAGCACGGAAATCCCCAAGCATTATGTACAGGGTGGAGAGGATGGCGGACAATATGAGAGCGTTGACCGGTGCGTCTGACCCGTCTCCGTCCACGTCCCTGGCGTCGTCTGGATTGGTCTCGTCACTCGGGCCGGCGAGGCCCACGCGTCCTACCAGAGTGAAGATGCGCGGGAACCAATTTCGCTTTCCAGCGGCCACGATCATTCTACTAGAGACGAAGGAATTGCCCAAGAGTGATCCGGCGACGACAAGGCAGATCAGGACTGCCGCTAAAATACCAGCAGTCGGTCCTAATAGCCGAGCAATAGAGGTCTATTAACGGATTAAGATCAATCGACTGTGAGCTAGATCCAGAGAAGGCCAGAAGAGGTTTCTCACCACTGCGACGCTATCGGTAGTTGAAACTACATCCCAGGGTAATAGGATATAGTAACCGGCATTAGCAATTAAGAAGCTGAGAATTACAGTTGGTATTGCCAAGTTTATTGATAGAGGCAGCTGCCTGACGGGAGAGGATAGTTCCTCGGAGACGTAGATAGCCTGTAGGTGCATGTTGTCAGAGTCGTAAAGGATAGGAATTATGTGCACGGAAGACAAGCCTGTTGCAGCTAATTAACGTACCTTGTCCCAGCCCGAGTACGCCCACAAAGCGCCGTACAAAGCAGCGGATAGATGGCCGAGAATCTCCCACGAACTCAAAGTCGACCAGTGGATCTCACGGCCGTCTGGATCGATCGTATCACGGTTGCCAAACCACGGTTTCTGAAACCAATCCCGCCCACCAATATCCCGTTGCGGGTCGGAGACTTGCAGGACAACGACTGCGAGCCCAGCAACCGCGATGGCAAGGATGCTGATGAATTTCGTCAACACGAAGAAGCTGTTGAGTCGTGTGCTCGCCCTTGTGCTGATAGAGTTGGCGCCGGTCATGACAGCCAGGACCAAGACGGAGAAGAACTTGTGCTCAAGTCCGCGGCTCTGGGTTGTTGTTCCTACCGCAGAGTATATGCTCTCCACAAACACAATGCTCAATATTGCGAGCGTCGCAGGCATCACTGCAACAATCCACGTCCAAGCCGCCAGAAAGCCAAAAACATCGCCGAAGATGTACTGGAGGTACGGCTGAACGCCCCCTAGATAGATGTTGAGGTTAAACGGGATGACTTTCAAAGTTGACTGCGCTGGACTTCAGGGGGCACACCAACCTTCACCAGAAATAGCTGTTCCGAGCTCCGCCAACGTGCTGGCTCCCGTCCAGGCGAGCACTCCTCCGAGGACCCAAATCACCAATGCCACGCCTGGCGATGGAACGTTGGTATCGATGGCGCCCGGTGAGGTAAAGACGCCGCTTCCAATGACTATGCTTATCACTATTCCGAAAGCATCAATGACTCCGAGGCTGCGTTTGAACGTCAAAGGTTCACTGGGTTTCAAGGGTTGATCCGATGGAGAAGTCTCATTATCTGTCGCATTGTAGTGTTGCTCCTGAGACACATTGCCACTTGCCAGCAGCGGCTGTTGCGCGTCATTATCCGTGCCGGTAATCGACACCATTTTGGACAGTATTACTCTTGGCTTCTAATTGTGGATTCTGGTAAATAAATGTTTGTAGATTGATGGACTCTTGGACTCTGGAGACAGGAAACGTGGCGAGCCGCGAATTGTCTGGGGAGCTTTGGCGTGTGTCGTGTCGCCCCCGCGATGGCGCAATCGCCTCGAAAGATCAGAGAAGCGGCTCTCGACCCGGACAATAGCAAAACTCCAATAACGTCACAGGGGTACCGATTATTAATTTGAAAATGCAAGTTCGTTACACTGATATCAATGTAGGGATAATTGACGACAAGGTCACAGTCTCAGTATCTTCAGCCTGTGATGTCATAAATAAGTAATTTTCACTCTGTACGATCCACCACGACAGTCTTGACAGCGATAACAACGCAGAATTAATAGGTTCAGATCAGCTTTTTGTTTTCTTTAAGTTTCAAAAAAGCTGCCCAGTAATGACCTGTCTTGCTCTCTTCGATCTGTTCCTAGCAGAGCTAAGTTACGCCACCGACATCTTATCCATAGGACTCCTCTTCCTGTTGACAATAGCCCCAAACGGAACGGCAGAGCCCATCAACACAAGGATTGAGTTCAGCAAGTCTAGTTCCGTCATCGGGTTTCTCGGTCCCCAGACCTCGTGGCCCACATTCTGTTGACGAATCTGGAGCCGGAATTGGAGGAGTGCCGTTGCCGACGCAAATGGCCACATCGGGAATTAGGCTCTTGCAGCCACGCCAATGCCACGCCTTTCCCTCGTTGGATTCCTCCAGCTGCTTCCAGCTTTCCAAGCCAAATTTCGCCGCAGTGGTCGAGCACGTGTCTCTCGGCTAGACGACGTAGCCAACGAAAGAGCCGTCCGAACGAGGGCCGGGTCCGAGCATAGAAAGGTGGCCGGGTGTGCAGCAAACTCGCTGGCCTTCGGATAAGGAAGAGCAGAGCTCTGTTTGCGTCAGATTGTTGAATGTATGCAGCTCCGGTAGTGAAATCCCGCAGTGGGCCGCCAACTTGTCGCAGTTCATACCCTTCTCGACCACGGTTTCCTTGCAGCTTCCATCCGGGTTTGATGCGATCACGGGCATGTCCCCAGCGGTGCAACATACTCTTTGGCCGATGCGAAGCGTCGTGCAGAGGCTGTCCTTAGGGTTGAATTCGATGAACTCTTCTGTCGTAACTCCGCACCTCTCGGCGAGTTGATGACAACCCTCCGCCGGCTCTATTTGGACGGTTTCACATTCCGCGCGTGGGATCAGCGGCAAGCCGCCCACGAGTTGTAAAAGAGACAACATTATGGATGCGTAGCGATACATGACGCTGACTCTTGGGGTAAGTGGTACGTGGGCTAGAAGGGGCGCCTAAAAACGTGGACAGTGCTTGTTGAAAGTGGAAAGATCGAAAGCAATGGCTGAAAATTATTTTGACTTGTTGCCAGTCGCGGACCACCACCCATTTATTCTGTCTTCATTCCCCCTTCCGAGTCCAACTTGGGGCGCACCTCAGGGAGAGATGCAGAAAAATCAATATCCAGAACGTGGGCCACAATTTAAAATGTTTCGATCCTATGCCCTTCAGCGCAATCAGAAGCTACCATGAGCTTGCCAAGCCAAAGTCAAGGCATGGGTGGCGAGACATGGCTAAATGGCAAAAAGGAAGGGAAGTACGACGGGACGTAAAATAGGCCATGCTAGGTCTAGAATGAAACCCTCCTCCCTTCATGTCGATGTACTTACGAGCAAATGACATAAATTAATTGCCATTCCTCTGTTCGCCCTTGTTAACTCAAGTGCATAGTTAGCATCTATTAGAAACTATTGTCAAGAATCCATCAAGCTTCTGCTCTTCACACCCCGCCTTACAACATACGTCACCGGCATACCCAACTGGAGTCCCGCCCTTGAAGACGAACTCGGGAGAAGGATAGGGATGCGCGTAAAGACAGGGTCATCGCCGTCTCGACATCTGTGTTGCTAGATCCGTCGTCTATGTAGTTGTTCCAAGTGGCGGTTCGAATGGGTTTGGTCCGACTTCCCTCATTATCTTATGGGCCTCATTCATTGAGAGCCGTATCAGCACCGTGTTCGAACGGAAATTCTCTTCGCTAGCATTCTTCTCAGTAGGGCTTGGTACTGGCCGCACCCCCCGACGAAGACCGTTTTCCGTTTCGACTTGCACGGCGGCGAGGAGTTGGACAGATTGGCGCACAGGGAAGGCGACTGTCTCAGGCAATCTCAGGCTGTCTCATTGCTGGCCATGGATACTTTGGACATTTTGTCCCACTGAAAGGGTAGCGCATCCCAAATAAGTCTCACGCGGTGCTTGCCACACCATGGTCGGTTAGCTCAGTTGGTTAGAGCGTGGTACTAATAAGCTATCCGGCTTATCTGGTAAATGCCAAGGTCATGAGTTCGACCCTCATACTGACCATTCAACTGATTTTTTCCTCCCTTTAAATAACTCCTCCGGAACTTCTTTAATTGGGCGACATCCAGTTTTTTTTTCTTCCCAAATGTAGTTTACGCGCTTTTTGACGCTTTTCCTCTTTTATATTTTCTACCGGTCTTGATGTTGCCGAGAAACTTGAACAAGAAACTCAACCGTTGCGTGGCGGAAACCTGCACGACTTGCTCGTTCTTCGCCTCCATTCTATCACATTGAGGATCAAAATCCCGCAGTGGATAAGGAACACTGGCTGATACATAAATTTTTCGCAAAATATTAGCTATTGATAATCTTCTAACTCTTCCGGAGTGCTCCTCGTTGAGGAACTCATAGATTCTAATAGTAGATCCCCAAACGCTTCACGAAAGGCCTCTGCCATCTTAACGTCTTTTATCGCGAATACCACCTCTATATTTCTCCATGCTTCTCGATTATTGGCAATACCGATATTACTGTCTGCATCAGCCTTCCCTTCCTGATCAGACTCGGAGCTTTTGACTCTGAGCAAGACCTTGCGCCAAGCCCTAGCAATCTCCCCAACTGGGTTGCCATACGCACCGCACCCCCATGCGCCGAGCACGATTTGCCCAGCATGCTTATCCTTAGCAATCTGCATGACCGCCATCATCTTCTTCATGGCTGCCTCTCGGTCACGATCCTCGGCATACTTCTGCTGCTGCGCGCAACCATCAACTTCGGGCAAACGGTGCATTGCCGCCGTAATCACATCGACGAAGAACCAATCTTTCTTGTCATTGGGTTTGGCGACCAGGTCGTCATCAAGGCGAAACACCAAGACATCTGGAGTGTAAATTGCGCCGAATTCGGGGAGACGATAGAATTCATCTTTTAAAGACGGATATAGCGTCGTACGGCGACAAAGGGACTCCTCCTGCGACGTGGCACCGGACAGAACGCCGCCGCCGGGTCGAAGAGGAGAAGCCATATTGAGCACGGCTATGCGAGGACGGCGGTGAGGCGGGACTTCAAGGTTTCGAGTGTGCAGATTTGAAGCAGCTTCAAGAGTGTCGCCGACAACTAATGCCGCAAGTGTGGATGTCTTAGAGTCTTGTGAAGGTTCGTTGGTACTGCCTGCTGGCGCTCCTTCGGAAGCCGTCTCAGAGGCAGGCTCTGGTCGAGACGGTGACGCCTTGGGCAGAGCCACGGCAGCACCAGCATTTTGCGGGAAGGTGGGCGTCGCATCAACGATAAGCTCGACTGCTGCGACACCGTCACGGGCGCGGGCATTGGCTCGAAGAATCGAGGGGATGGTGTTGTTGATAATTGTCTTTCCGAGCTTCCCACGAGCATTACGATCGCTTGTGGACTTACGGACTGGACGCCTGCTTCCTCCCATTGCTGATGTTGTAAGAGGTAAATAATAGGGATGTCGATGTCGAATCGTCGATGTTGATGCTGAGGTGCGGGGTTGGGGCTGGCCTGCGCTCATGAGAGATCTGTTGATGGCACGAGGAACCCTGATGGCGAGTGGGGTTTCCTGAAAAGACACCAAAATTGCCCCAAGTCCGCGTGAAACACACAACAGCTTTTACAACAGCCTCGTGTCTCTTCCGCTGCCAGCCTGTCTACCTCGTGGGTGAATCGCAAGTCTAGATATTTAGATAGTGCTGTCCCCATCACTGGCTTCATTATTATCAGCTTCGGGCTCTGGTTTTACTGTGTAGCCACTGTGTCACATTGGCGCCAATTTTTGATGTTGGGGTTATCGATGACGAGCGACGACGAGTAATCGCAACAGGGAATTATTTCCTCGCCTTGTAGTATAAGGCGCGACATGCACGATGCATGTGGGAAGGGCAGGCTAGCAAGAGTGAGGAAGGGAGACTGTCGATCGTTCCCAAGGACGAGCACCAAGTTTACTTCGGAGAAGTGACATTCATCTCCGACAGGATCCCAGACCAGTCGCGAATAGGCTTATTGGGTGTAGGCTCCCCTCTCAAATGCAGAACCGGCTGCTCGACAGCTGCGAACATCGCATTCCAAAGGCAGCATGGTGCCTTCGGGACACTCTCGGCGCGGATACATTCGCACGCATGTTCTCTGAAAATGGTAATGACACCAAAAATGTTATCCCAGATGCGAGATGTCAACAATAGCCACAGGACCCAGTGGATATGTTCGCCAAGAACAGCAAGAGTCCATTTGCAATATATAAGGATGCTTGGCGCATCAATTTCCATTTCAATATTTCGAAGCGAGGGTTGGAATAGAGACAACTTGTTCGAGTCTACCGTGGGCAAGCCAGTGGTGACGACGAAAAAGGGAGAGATATGACCTGTCACCTGCACGTTTATGCTGTTGGTCCTTCTTTGCATGTTTCTCGTGCCCCAATTACGCACTCACGGGGAAGACAGCGAATATTGGCGTCCAGAAAGGCAGGTTGCTGCCCTGACGGTCTGCATCGGACGATCCCGCGATGCAATGCAACCTCGCGAAGCTGTTGCAATTGGTCTGAATCACCATCCAAATGCTGTTGGTTGAGGTGTGCGTTCAAAACCTCGAGCCCGCATCTCACTATGAACAGTACCCCAGTGATTTATTCTACATAAGCCGCACAATTTCCACCTAGATTATTTTTCTTCTCTGACACTTTTGTCTCGGGAAAATCACTCTTTCGAACAAAATGGGCAGTGATACGTCTAACCACTCAAGCCCCAGGACGGCGTCACCCGGTCGCTCCGGGACTGAGAGGAATATTCTGCCTCCCGAGCACTTTGCACAGCTGGTGGCGGTTAGTAGCTTGAATTAACTCACGAATGAAGAGCTTCTGCTTCTAACGAAGTAATACATGTAGGAAGGGGGAGATGGAGATGAAGTTGTGGAGGACCAGGCCAGCACCACCGCCTCTCTGACCTCCAGCATCCTCGCCTACCGCAGAATACAAGGACGGACATATCACAGCGAGCGTGGTGATGCAAAATATTGGTTTGTTGGAGCCGCCCGACGTGAAGAAATTGGTCTCGTGGCTAACGTGACTGGACAGGGGTTCCATTGATGAGGTTCAGAATGAAGCATTAGACATCAAGTGAGCTGCGCGAGGCGGGACGATGACAGGAATTTTTTTCTTCTTTTAAGCTCACACGTGTTAATAGCCACCACGTCATCACTTTGCTATTAGAGCGCAAGCTTTATCTGGCGCCCTTACCAGAAGACATCCAGGTATGTCACGTCGGCTATGATACTCGTGATGATAACTAGGCCACATCTGATACGTCTCTTTAGACCGCCGTTGACATTGGTACCGGAACAGGTAAACCCGTCTCTGACGGAACTCTTTAAGAGTGGTACTAGCTAACGAACTCATAGGTATCTGGGCGATGTATGACACCATATACTTAAGCTTAAGACGGCTCTTGATATCATAATACGTATGTGCTGATTATTATACTACTAGTGACTTCGCCGACGCGTTTCCGAATTGTCGTGTAACGGGAACAGACATTGCCCCCATTCAACCCAGCTGGGTCCCGCCTAACCTGCAGTTGTATGGTGCTATCTTGATGACCCCCTAAACCGCTCTCGCCATGAGTGCTAACCAAACCCCTTCTCCTAGCCAAATCGACGACTGCACGCAAGATTGGACGTTCCCGGATAACTCACTTGACTACATCCATATACGCTGGCTCGTAGGTAGCATCGGGGACTGGACCTCGCTCTTCAAGCAAGCCTATAGGTGCCTGAAACCAGGCGGTTACCTGGAGAGCCACGAGCCGTCCTCAGGGTTCGAGAGTGACGATGGTACTGTTACAGAGAAGAGCGCCCTCGCTCAGTGGGGAAGATTCTTCGTCGGAGGGGGAGAAAAGATTGGCCGGCCATTTACGGTGTTTGATGACGACAGCCAGGTGAAAGGGATGGAAGAGGCGGGGTTTGTCAACATCCAGAAGAAAGATTTCAAAGTGAGCAAGCCCATCTTCCCCACTATCTTCACTGGTATAATGGCTCGTAAGTTCGTAACTGACAGCTGGTGCAGAATCCAGTTGGTTCATGGCCCAAGGACAGAAGTTTGAAGGAGGTTGGTGTGTTTGCACAGGCGGCGTTTGAGCAGGATCCGGAAGGATCAGTTCTCTTTATGGCAGGCCAAATGGGCTGGACTAGAGAGGAAGTTGCCGTGTTCCTTGTCCAGCTTCGGCGAGAGTTTCGAGCTCCCGATATCCATCCTTATTTCCGACAAAGAGTCGTCTGGGGTCAAAAGCCAACCGCTGAGTGAGCAGCAATCCAAGAAGGTATTTTCTACATGCGGTTAGTAGGAACCGGTATCTTGAGCTCCATTAACTGGGTGGGATATGAGGCTGGTTCATCCGAAATGGGTGTATCACTGCTGAAAGAATAGGCCAGCCAGTGCATATACATACCTGAGAATCGTCCTTCGGGCTTGCCAAAACCGTTGATTAGTTCTTGGAGTCAAAACATCGGCCAAAATGGCAGTAAAGAATAATACACCCCCCAAGCAAATAGCATTACGAAGCCGCGATGGCAAGAGAGAATTGTGATCTTTTCACTTCATTAGGGTCTAGATGGTAATTTAGCGGTTCAAGGTAAAGGAATGCAACCAAGATATAATTGCAAAACGGCTCCTGCCACGCAAGATGCTACCGAGCCCGGTGCGTGGCCCAGAGGATATTATATCCGCGAGATAAGTGGAAAGCAATAATGAATTCAATTGGTAACCCCACGATATCATTTTACTGCTAGGGGCAACAGGGCCGGGAGAACTGAGGAGTTGGACTATGGGTCATCTGGCTATTTCGAGACCAAGGCAAACCCCCAGTTGAAGAGAAGCAGGGAATCGCAGACACTTTGCTTCCTTCCTTGGAACAGTCCTCTGCTCCAAAGATAGAGACCTCCACCACTTACCAGATATCCCAATTTAGCTTCCTAGCCTAATTGTACTCCTCTACAAGGGCGTTCCAATATTTTCGGGCGGTTTCGCCGGGTGCCCGGTCATGGGCATCCTGAGCATGTGGCAGATGTCAAGTTGAACTCGGCAGTTCGGAATTCAAGCTAAGCCGTTCTCGGTTGCCTGCGTTGAAATGGTTTCATTGTTCATTATGAATCATACCTCATCATCAGCGGGTTGGGGGCCATCTTATTGGTAGAAATTTCATTTCTTGTGGCAATGCAGTGGCGAGTCGCTCCCAGCCGCTCTCTCTTTGACCCAAAAGGGTTTAGACAAGTTTGGGACTAGGGAGACCCGCCCACTTTGACACCCCATGATCTTTCAGGAACGGCATACACCAGCTTCATCCAATTTAACCAAGTCCTTGGATGTCGGTGTATAAAAGGGATAGCAAAATCAACTCCATCTATACCATCCAATTCGTTATTAAATATCAATAACATCAACGTATAAAAAATCGCAAAGGGTTGAGATCTTCACTGAATCAACAACAGCAACTGGCTCCAACTCACCGTGATGGTACTAACGACAACTGCCACTACTTCAACCACAATTGCGACACTATCCACCTCACGAATGAGCCGATCACCGAGCACAGAAACCGACTCTACACCCACATCTTCCAAAGAGTCAATCGACTCTCCCGACGCGACCATGCAGAAATTCGTGCCGGGGCAATGCTTATTTTGTCCCAATACCTCACCAAGCTTCACGGACAGCGTAACGCACATGCAACGGTCACACGGCCTCTTCGTTCCATATCAGCAACATCTACTAGTCGACTTCGAGACTCTGTTCAAATATCTACATCTCATTATCTTTGGATACAGAGAATGCATACAATGTGGAACGGAGAGGGCTACTGTACAAGCCGTACAGCAGCATATGACCGGCAAGGGACACTGCACATTTGATCCCTCCCAAGATGACTCGGAGTTTGCCGAATTTTATGACTTCTCTGGGACGGAAGACGACGCAGAGAGTGATATCGAGGGGGATGATGATGAGATGATTCGGGAGGAGACGGCGACAAGATCTAGCCGAAAGCCGCAGCAAGTCGACGAAGACTCGATTCGTTTACCGTCAGGTAAAATTATATCGAAGCGGTCATCGACACTAGTGGGGTCGTCAATACCTTTCGCTCAGATGCGTCGTCGAATGCGGACCTCGACACCACAAATAGACTACTCTCCAGTAGAATCAGACGACAAGGAGGCGGCCACGAATGAAGAGCTTGAGTCAGACGTACGCGACACACGTTTAATATCGAGGAGGGAGAAGCGGGAGAGGGCAATGGCCACATATCAGTTGACAAATATGAGCGCCAACGACCGAAGCAGCCTAGTACACTTGCCCGCATCCCAGCAGCGCTCATTGCTGGTGACGCAACGGCGACATGGGGAGAAGGTGCAGCTGGAGGAAACACGAAGGCGGGGCAAGATTGATCGGAAGGGGAACAAGAATTTGTATGCATATTGGGCCACTGAAACACCTATCTACCAGTGTGGTTAAATACATTGAATTGGTGCTCCGCATCTATTTGACATGTAACTATGAGTTCGTTCTCGCAATGGCGATAGACTTACAAGGAATAGCACAGTGGGAAATGGGCCAGGAATCTCACGTCTGGGAGTCTGCTGACTCTGCTCTACTCCGTTCTTGATTGCCCAGATTGATGCCTAATATTTTAGGTTCTGCGATACTGTGACGTTGCATGCCGCACCGTGAGATAGGCAACCATCAATTCTGTGGGACCGCGATGGAAGAGGTTTTTAAGACGAAGATCAGGATTATAATACCTCTCCTCAAATTAAGATTCACGACCGACAACACCAAAATGAACATCGCCCACCTCCCCATCGAGGTCATACAGAAAATCGCGGGCCTCTGCCCGTTCGGCGACATCCTATCCCTCAGCGCCACATGCCGAACTCTACGCAACAGCTGCCATGATACCTTTGTATTCCAGGAGTCTTTCCTGCATCATGTAATCGTGCTTAAACCCTCACAGTCACCTCGTAGCATACTAAAAATCCACGTTCCTCTAGATGAGCGACCCTACCTCTCCTCAGGTCCCGACTAAGCTCGCCCTGCGCGATTTGATCCACAACTCTCTCGCTGCAAACGAAAGCTCGGAGCGGGTCGTCATATGGGCTCGTCTCGCAGCTGCGGCGTCGCGAATGCCTCTGCTCGTTGATGAATTGGACCGATTGCTCGAGCCTTATGAATCCGTCCCTTGGGAATCAACACTGCCCTGGCCCCAGCAATTAGTCGAACCTGTTGTCACTATTGCTAGCACGATCAACACTTTGGCTGTCCTTGGTTGTAAGATACCCCAAAAGCCTCCCATTTCCTTCTGCCGAGACCAGCAGACTCCAACAACTTCTCACTTGAAACCTAGACCCAACAATCGGCGATTTCACCGTAACTGCTGCTCTGGCAGGCTTCCTGACACACGTTCTCAACGAGGGTTTCTGGGAGCATGGCGACCCCTTACACCCACTGCAGACAGCTCAGCTCTTCTTCTGCTTCGCTGCCGGTGCCATTGGCAACCGCGTGCTGAATAACATGAAAATACTCTCGACACGCACGGCTATATTCTTGACTCTAGGCCACGATAAGTGCTTCCTATCTAGCCAAACTACCGGCTTCCTCGCCGCAGCCTGCATGCCCTGGTTGTTGGGTTCAGACCCGGCGGTCCAGAATAGAGATGACCTCCCTTACCTCCCGGCACTCCCGCTACTGAGTGCTAATGGTCAAGGAAATCGGAATGTCGGCCTGATCCCGCTCCCGGACGGAGCGCAACCTACGCCCTCGGATAACAGGGACTCATCCGTCGAGGAGGCGAGTGATATGACGCCGTTGGTTTCTTCGATGTGTTCATTCACTCTCGCCCCATCATGGCAATCATGGCTACGCGCTACTGTAAATGCCCTCATCGATGGCATTGGAGAGGGCGAGTGGATTGGCTACTACACAAACCGCATTAACAATGACAGGGAAGTGGACGCACCTTTGAGAAATATTCACTTCAGCACCCGGCCAGATCCGAACGATGGCAGCAGACTACTCCTTACCGCCAACGATTGCATCGACGGTGTCGGGGGGTTCCGGTTAAGGGGGGATTTGTCCCGTGAAACCGGCCGCGTGCAGCTGACGAAGGAATATTATAGCGGCCACTCTTGGTACAACCAGGGCTGGCTGACTCCTCTAGGCATCGCAGGATACTGGGGTTTTGCGCCCAATCATGCCCTTGGATTTATCTGGATGTATAAGGCTGAGTGGGCACAAAGGCCAACGTCAAAGAACGCCCCGCCAGCTTCGGGTGGCATATCAACCCACCAAAACGGCGAGGATAATATATAGTTTCTCGGCATGGCTCTTAGTTTAACTGATTTTGGCCTTGTTACCACCAAATAGCTCATGACCGGGAGATAAAACTATCGAGGAGACCAGGTTCATTATTGTTTTGCGCGTATATTCTGCACGGCGTCATTTTGGGAAAGCGAGGATGCAATTGCCGCTCGCTACACTAGAGTGTCCATCTGGACTAATGATAGGATCCTAACCGTGGCCGACATACTCTTTCATGATACCAGTCACTGCTTTGAAATCATCGATAGCACCATCGGCCACCTTGAAGCATATCCCCCAAAGCCTTCTCTCACTCTCTTCGAAGCCCATTAGTCCTTAATTGACCCTTCACCTCGAGCCACCCAAATGACCCAAACACAGCAGAAAATGCAGTAGAAAGCGGCAGATGCCCCGATCTCAATCCCCACCAGTTTGATAACAAGTCCCAATTGTGATATTGGAACGATTAATAGGCAGAGCGTCGCAGTTACGAGGCCAACTCCAAGGCATCGTTTAACCCACCCCCGACCGAAGATACGCTTTTGAGGCCAAAACAACATCAAGGCGCAGGATAAACCGGGGCAAAAAACTAATATCCAGAGGACTAACAGAGTAAATGCTATTAACGGGCTGTCCGTTCTCGCAGCCTCGCGCAGAGGTCTAGAAAATACGTAAATCGCTACAAAAAGCATCCAGGCTGCTATCTGAAGAAGAACGTATGGAAACCATGGCTCTTCTGCGATTTTAAAATTTATCTCCAGGGGTTGTAGAACATGAAGTCCGCAGAGAGCGAGTCTTCGGATTCTCTGAAATTGGTCGAATTGGCCAGAGGGCGAAGCGGCGGTCTGTAATGTCGAGACTTGCAGAGTGGCGCTGGGGCTCGCTATTATTAAACAGAATTAGCTCGCAAGTCTTAAATATTCCTCAACCGAGATAGCGATCGCTTGCTCTTACCGGGACACATGCCTAGGTTTTCAAAGCTATTTGGACTTGGGGTCTCAGGGGCGAGGCAAGGAAGGGAGATATTGGGCGAGGGGATGTTCAAGCTCAGTTGCGGCGGCGCACACGGTCGTAATGCCTTCACAGATACGATGGAACGGAATTCTCCTAGGTAATCGAATGTCGCCATCAGGGGTGCCACCAGCATGACAACAGCTATCACCTGTCCAAATCCCCAATCGTTTTCGTCTTTTCGGCCAAGAGATCGATCCTGCTGTAGTTGGAGTGTGCCCCAAGAAGCCAGGGCCGCAACAGTGTAGAACTCGCGCTACTGTCAGACATAATTGTCCAATAATAATCCAACAGGTGGAGTAGACTAACCTCGAAGGCAACAGACTGGAATATCCATACATATATTTGTGCGGTAACGTTAATAGCGATTGCTGGCTGATCTATCGCCATGTATAGTAAGAGCGTCGTTCTAAATGATCGTAGATTTGATCGTTGAGTGACGGTAGCATCAGCAATATCATGAGGACAAGGTGGGTGCGAGGGGCCCAACAAGACGGTTGATGTGGTTCCCTTCTGGCGCCTTTTAAACACATTTATGCCTTGAATAGCAGCCCCAAATACTAATAGGCCCAAAGAAACAACGGCTAAGAGATCGACAAAGGCGTCTTCTTTTAATTTCGAGGGCCACGTGCTTGTTCGCAGATAATAACAGCGCGCATCCCAGGTCCTTAAGTCGATCAGGTTCCAGTTTTCAAACCTGGCGGTGGGAGCAATGACGGCAAGAAGCAGGGCGACAAGTCCAGCCATAAGAAATAATCGTACATTGCGCTGCATTTGGTGGTTATAAAAGTATGTCCTCAGACACGTAAGAGCGGACAAATGTGTGACGGTGGAGAACCAGGCGAGGTGACCTATAATTTTCCAGTGGTAACCAGAGAGCGGCCGTTTTAGAGTGGCAAGGCCACTTATGAGTATCGCAATGCCGGACATAAGTTGCAGATCGCTCATCATCATTATGAGCTGGACGAGCCGTGTTAGAAGCTAATCCAACCCAACAAGCAGGCTGCCGCTCTTTTACCTTGCTAAAGATAATATCCAGCTTCTGAGCTCTGTCGGGGTCGAGCGACGTAGGGAGGCCGAACCGTCGAGCGACTGGCTTATAACACGCAGTTTTTATGTCATATATCGCTTTATCCACAGGATTCGGATGCGAGAGAGAGTTTTCCAGAGACCCGTACTTGTGGTACGGGTTGCGGGTTGGATCGAAACCAAAGAGATAGTAAAGAAGGAATAAGAAGACCGAGAGCCAGGCAGTACCCATGAAGCCGATGACTACCTGTTTCGGTTTCAGCGTTATATTTCACGTAGTTAGATACATCATTTCTATTTTCTACCGTTAGAGGGTTCTGGAATGTAATGGAATCTTACTCCGATGCCAGCAATATCTGGGTCCGGCTGGTGTTCTAGTGGCTCTGAGCAGTTAACGGCCATCGTAACTGTTATAGATCTCTCAGCATATACAAATGAGAGTCAAGAAGAATATCAGATTAGGTATTTGAAGGAAGAAACGGAGAAAGAAAATTTTCATGACCAGGCTTCGAGCTGGATATATGCATCTGGATTCCCCGCCACGCTTAACCAGTGCTTGCGCAACCAATGACTGGCAGGATGAATGTTTTCAGTTTCCACGTGATAATTATGGCTCTTCGCACTCTGCAAACCAACCTGTCTCCCATTTGGAAACGGAAATACCTTGGAAGTCCTGCATCGGCCCCGGTGAGATATAGCTTGAGAGATGAGAAATTGAAGGTGATTCTCATTACCAACTGCTATTGAAACTGGAAGTTCCGTCGATAAGAAAGGGTGTATGGGGAATTTTTTTGAGGTTGAAGGCGTGGTCCCTGCGGACTCTTGGGAACTGGAAAAGAGAATCTGTAGGTTGGCATGAAAGGTGGGTATCTTCTTTTTATTAAGATGTAGATCTATATTAGATATTATTGCAGCGTCCTCGAGTTAGATCAAACAGTGCTAATTTTAAATTTCACCTCTCCAACAAGCATTCGAGTATTCCTGTTCGAGTGTTAGTACTACGCGGAAAAGACATGGTCGATGCTTGAGAAGGGACTCACTCCAATAGTAACATGAGCTCTTTATTAAACGTCATCCTCAGCACCTCCAAAGCAATAAAGGCGACAAATGCTGGGTATCTCGCGTTTTTAATATGCAGCAATTCGTAATTCAACCTTTGAAGCTGCTTCGCCAGCGGAAAAGGCTCAGACACTGTCAAGAACGGCGGCAGTGGTTGTCCGTTCATCATCGCTGCTCCAAGGTGGCACAGCAAGGAGGTCGTACTATGGGATTGGAAATCCGTTGACTGAAGCGCTGCCGCGGCCAGATTTGACACCCACTCCGATGTTCCATCGACCGCTGATACCGAGTCGGATATGCTCTCGCGATCCGTCGCTGCTGAGAGTGTGCGGCCCATGTGTGCCATGAGCGCCACGATGCTGAGGCTCTGCTGGGCGGCTCCGATCATGCTCTCGTAGATGCGTGAGGGGAACTTGCCTCCCACAGGCGGTTCGTACGTGGCGAAGTGGCTGTGCATTTTTAATGCGTCGAGGGAGAGAAGTTGTTTCTTGTAGAGCTTGCTGGCGATGGCTTCGAGTTCGGCGTTTGGGTACACAGCAATACTGCTACTGCCATCTTGGGACTCAGTGCGGTGACTATTGATCCACAGCTCAATTGTTGTATGCATGACGCTGTAGAGACGTCCGAGATTGAATAGATTCTGACCCATGAGTTTCGGGACTTTGGACTTGGCTGTGATGGGAAACGGGAATATGACCCAGAAAAAGGAGACGACGCAGCCGACGACGACAGCGACGAATTTGTAGGGACCGAAGAGATAGATGGGGTAGTATGGTTGTCCATTGGATTCAGACTTTTCATGACCTAGTTTCTCGGCCTGGTAAATTCATCATAGTAAGCACTCACCCAGGCAAAGGTTGGATGTAAGTAGGAATTGCTCACATTCACCTCGTAGCCAATGGCCACGTTTAATGTGATGATGGCGATCATCGCGGTGCCAAAGTACTTGGGCATCTTGACATAAACATAAAACTGGACATTGAGTTAGGAATCTGTCCGTTCGGGGGTCCTGGGAAACTTACCAGGATAACATTGGACAGGTAGAGAAAGACAAGAACGCCAGCGGTATGTCCAACGACAATGTACCATGACGCGAAGCTCAAGGCAATGGCAGCCAGGGTAGCCAATATTCGACTAAAGAATCCAAATAACGTCTGTCCACTCGTGGGGCTCATTCCTATCACGACCACGACCATGGCCCAAACTCCTCTTTGCCGGATAAAGAATGCTTGGGTGTCTTGCAAAAAGGCGACGATACCGATGCATAGAGAGGCCGCCGCTACACGAAGACCAAACATGCTCAGATCTGAGCCTAAGAAACGGGTGATCTTGCTTAAGCCACCACCCCAACGTTCCCACGTATTAACGGGCACGAGATGCGATGGATCGGCAACCTTAGCACCCTCCTCGAAGTCTCGCGGCTGGGAAAAGTCCGAGTACACTGACGGCTCCTCCGGAGTCTCCGAATCGTGGTTGCACCACTCCCAGAAGGTCGGGTAGATAAGACGTGACCGAGACATTGTTCCGTCTTCAACTTTGCTGTTCGCAAACGCAACGATAGAGGAGACAGCGTCCGCGACTAGGTCCTCCATGTAAAATATGTATAGCGCAAGACAGTACTCGTGTTGAATGCCCAATGACTCTTCAACAGGTACGTCCACTTGTTCAGAATGCTCGATAAGCTCCTTGATAGCCTGCTTGCGACGTGAGAGATCCTTGAGGCTGCGTGTGAAGTCCTCAATAAAGGTTGGACTGTTGGGGTCGAGAGAAATCGAGGCCTCGTCAAGATCATCCAATTCGACACTTCGATGGTCAGACAGCTGGTTTCGGCCGTGGTAAGGGGGGAACCACGGCTTCTGGACCACTTCAAGTGTAGAAAGGAAGTATCCCAGGCCGACACGCACAAGAAGCGATAGCTCATCAAGCGACGCACGGAGGCCCTGCACAATGTGATCCGTTTTACGCTCAGCGGTGCTGGTCTGTGCTGCAGATTCCATGCTCTCTCGTTCCGCCTCCCCTGAGAAGGCAGAGTCGGTCTCCAAAAAGTGATCTAGGATAGTCGGGAAAGCTGCTATTCCCGAGAGCGTAAGGAGTAGTTTTCGGAAAAGCTCCGAGATTTTCTCAAGATCGTCGGCGGATAGCTTTCCCCAGGCCAGCTCTATCTTAGCGTATCCTAGATTCGCCTGTATTTTGGCGTCCAGGGCGTTGAGACTGTTGATTGCTTTAACGACCCCGTCACGAGCTACCTGGATCCCGTCGGTGTCGGCTGCTGTCCGAAGTGTTTGAACGGTTTGCACGGTTTGAAGGTCGGGTTCCTCTAGCAGCGCTGGGGTAGCAAGCAAAACTTCGTCGGGGGTCTCATGGACGAAGTCCACCAATGCTCCTAGGGCGGCTTGAGCCTGGCTAATGTAGTCCTGAATGCCTGTAAAGATCGTCCCCCGACAAGTGCTGGGTAGGATGAAGAGGGACACGCCTGCGGCCATGGCGAACCCGACGAGGAAGGATTTGAATATTCGCCAAATGAACCCGATACCATCATCCATAGTTTCCATCGCGCCCGTTCGAGTAAGGATGACGACGGTTAGCAAAGAAAAGCATACCCCTGGGTCTTGATGCTCGGCTGGCTTCCACGCACGGAATGTGTTGCCAATCCTGCCTCCAAGATTCCAATCTTTAGTCTGACAGGATATCGGAATAGTACACGTCCAAGAAAACATACCATATCATGAAAAATAGGAATACACCGGAAACAGCGCATGCACTAGAATTATAAGAAAAATACTCCCCCTGCAGAGAACCGCCACTGTTTTTCCTGGCTTTTACAGCGCAGAAAAGAGCTAGGACGCACAAGGCCAAAGACATTCCTGAGGCGAGAATGCAATATAGCAATGTCTTGAGAAACCTGGCCCTCGGAAACAACGGCTGCGATGCGAGGGAGAGCAAAACTGAGAAATAGCCAGCGGTGGTCATCATGTTGGCAACCGCATCGGCTTGGAAACTGACAGAATCGGCGTTCGTTAGGAAAGAAAATCCCGATTCCATCAAAAGAAGACGAATTGAAAATCCACTCACATAGCGATGCATAACACGGGTGCTAGGGAGCCCTTCATCATCTTAAGGAGGGTCTCCAGATCCATGTCCAACTCGGACCACCACGTTTTGGGGCTCAGCCATCTTTGATGTGAGTGGTCAGTCGTCATGGCGCGCCTCGAGAGAATCATGCTCGTCTAATTGCAGCTCACCTTCGTGAATCGAGAGATTCACGTGTCATTGCCCGTGAGTATCCAGATCGCTACCCTACTTGTAGAATTGTCATGGAGAGGGCCACAGATGCAAAAGCCAAGGCTGGGTAGATGGACCGACCCTGAAGCCGAAATTCCAGGCGATCTTCGGCAGAGAGAAAAAATATTCCCCGATCGAGAGGCTAAGGCAGATCAGGTTAGACCTTGTTGGTTCAGAGATGAAATGCCGGACTCGGATCTGATATGATCCTTGCTTACATCAGCCACTCAACTGTAAACTGTTCTGGCGGTTTGAAGCTGCGGGTTCAGACCAAGACAATCAAGTGAATTGCCAATGTCCTATTACATCAACTTTTTCCTATACGAGGGCCCTAGGTCTCTTTTACCTGGGTGCCTTTGCCTCTGTGGGAAACCTAATTTACCAACTTTGTAACCCATCGCCCGTGGTTGGAGACTGTCTAGTCTGGGCCCTGCCCGGCTCTTCCCAGCCTTGAACATAGCCGGCGGCGGCGGAGCGTGCACACCAGATTCTCCACAGTCCTTGGGAATGAACTTATCGGGTATTTGAACCTCTTTCGTTTCCTTGACCAGGTCTCTACCAAGGTGTCCGGGCGGCGGGGTCAGACCACCAGAATCGAAGTCCTCGCCTGCAAAGACAGCAGCTTTGGGCCACGCCTGCGCGTTCGGTATATCGGGCCGGCTCTCGGGTGGAATAGCTTTTCTGGAACACCCTACAGAGATACATAGACAGTGCGATGGAGGCGATCGAGACGCTGTCAGACTCCATGGAAGATGGATGGTGGCGGACGGCCAATGAGGAAGTCTCACCCGGCGACTGGTTGGACCTATTCGTACCCAGTTAGAATACAGCGCTGCACCGGCCCACGGTGGTTTCAGAGCATGGCTATCGTCATCACCCTCCTTGTTGGTACCTTTTCGACCATGGCAGCGTGTCACAGGATACCTATCCATGTGCCTCGGTAATGGACGCAGACACGTTTTCGGGACGGCTTTGATACGCATAGGATCATCATTTCCGAGCATGTCACGAAATCCGGCCAGAGCCCGGCTCCAGGGGAAGTTTAGAGTCAATTGCCCTTCCCCGGGCTTAACAGGGCCTCGTCCGGAGTTGAGTGATACCCCACGCGGGGAAGTGGGCTGGTCGGACAATAAAGTTAGATCACTAATCAAAGATGCCGAGGCACCGCGTCGGCCTGCATTCCGTTTCCACATCTGAAAGCTCTCACAACATCATTGCTATTAAATACGAAGTCCTCATCTCCTGAACATTGCATCCGTATATCACTGTCGCTCATTACCAAATAAAAGCCCAAAAGCGCGCGTGGAGTGCCTAATTTCAATAACAATACACTGATATCCAAAATGGCTGCTTCAGTCCCGGAGTCATACGCTTCTCTCAACTATGCCGATATCTCGATTTCTAATGTCCCAGAATCGTCTCTTACTGTCACCAAGGTAGTCATTGTTGCATTTAACCGACCGAAAAAGCACAATGCGGTAACTGGGAATATGATTGAGGAGCTCGTATCGGCCTTTGAGCTCCTCGGCCAGGATAGCCGGGTCCGCGCGATTATTCTCACCGGTAAAGGGAGGACTTTCTGTGCTGGAGCAGACTTGGAGATTGGCTTTTCTGCTTTGCTCCCTCAGAAGCAAAGCGAGGAGGCGTTTAACAATTACAGAGATGGGTATGTTACATACATTTCCTGGAGGGGCGTGGTTCGGCAATAGACTGACGTCTAATCAACAGCGGGGGCCGCATTGCACTCGCGATTGCGAGGTGTCCAAAGCCGACAATTGTGGCTGCGAATGGCTCGGCTGCTGGAGTGGGCTTCACCCTTATGCTGCCGGCCACCATTCGGGTCGCCTGGGAGGGTGCCAAGGTTGCTGCACCGTTTTCAAGGCGAGGCATTACTCTTGAATCTTGCAGTGCCTTCTTCTTGCCACGCTTGATCGGCTTGTCGAAAGCAATGCATATTTCGACGACCGGGGCAACGTACCCGGTGACGGACCCTCTTGTGCGAGACTTGTTTTCCAAACTACTCCCTACTCCTGAAGAAACTATCGCATACGCCACTCAGCTCGCCACTGACATTGCTGAGAATACATCTGAGGTCAGCACCAAGTTGAACCGTGACCTGTTGCTGTACTGCCAGGAATCGCCGGAGCAGGCGCATCTCATCGAGTCCAAGGCGTTCCTCTCGCTGGTTGGATCTGGGGATAATTTGGAAGGAGTCAAGAGTTTCATGGAAAAGAGAAACCCCAATTTTACAGGGACTATCACCAAAGAAAAATTGTCGTTCTGGCCTTGGTGGGATGACCAGACACAACAGAAACCGAAAGAGAAGCTTTGATTTGGCTGTCTTTTGAGTTCGGATGCACTTCACGGCGAGTGTTCTACAAGACTTGTGTGATTGGTTAGGAATTGGCGCCGGGCGTGTAGGGGCTATAGACGTAGTCCATACACCGTGCAAGACAGACCTTAAGATCTTTCGTATGGTGACTACTCTATCTCAAACGATATCCCCTTCCCCTTAAAAACGTCTGCAAGACTCTTAAGCTGAGTATTGAGCACCCTGCCACCTATGGTTATACTTTTGAGCGTGGGAAATCTGTCCAGTGCGACTGATTCCAACATAGAGAGGGCGGATGCCAGACGATCCGGAGATCCTCCATGATAGCCTTGCCAGATGGAGAGGGTGCGTAGGGATGCAGGAATCATGTCGACAAGAAGCAGTTCGGCAAGCTGTGGTTCACCATCGAGTGATGGATCCTGTGGGATAAGCTGGCCATCTGGGTCCGGAATATATCCCCCGTCGTCCTCGATCCGGTGCGGCATCAAGCATCGTATATCGAGGCTTAAGTGCTCAAGGTTGTCCAAGTTCCTCAAGGACTGAATGGAAATGTCCTCATTTTCGGTCTCAAAGAAGGCATCGTTGAAATCTAGGTCTAGATGCTTCAGAGAGCGTACGTGCCGCAATGCATGTTGGGCTTGGAGAGGTGTAAACTGGTCTTCCCCAACGACAAGGCCGCCAGCTTCAAACGTGAATACCAACAAGTGAGGACAGCTGCGAAGGATATTCTCGAGCGACTCGGCATCTATCCCACTGAGGGTAAGCCTCAATTCGGTGAGGCTCTCGAACACGGATGTGAACGGGTCGCACATGCCAACCGCCCTACAATCGAGTTTGCGTAAGTTAGGAGCGGCCTCCGCAAGCGGCCAGATAGCATCGAAAGACATGCCGCCTTCCGTGTCTCCGTAGGCCGATTCTACATGGGTGAGCTTCGTCAGGGAGCCAACCGGAATTGGAAGAAAGATGTCGCCGTAGGTAATGAAGCAGTCGAGCTTCTCCAAATTCGGACACAGCGATGCCATTACCGCCATGGCAGGCGCTGCGGTATCGAACAATTCTTGATCATATCCCACCTCATCCGGAATGTCAGATGCGCGTGCGGTCACCACATCCTCATGAAGTTTCGAAAGGGTTACATAGAGGTCGGCATCCTCGGATCTCTCAAACATATTCCAAGAGCATCCGCAAAGTTCCTTGACGCCTTCTCGGAGAGTGTCGTGGACAAGAAGTGTTCGGGCTAAAAGCCACCACTTGCGGCAGCTCGGGCGGTGGTAGAGAATGGGTGTGCAAAGGGCGTTGAGGGCTCTTGATGTAAGACAAAGAGAAGCCAGCGCAGCGGTGTATTTGCGCTCCTCGTAAGGCTGGTTCGCCGCGCACATCACATGGACATGATGAGATGGCTCAGAAGATGGCCTGCAGTGTAAGCAAAGCGCTTCGACAATGTCGATTAACGGAAGTGAGGTAAAAGACGGCATTTCCTAGGAAAATGGAAAAAAGAAAAAAAGGGTGGGGGGGGAAGGGGGTGGGGGGGAAGAAAAAACACTGGAGAAAAATGTATTCTTGGTATAATTATGTGAGGCTAAAGCGAAGTGAAGCTTTAACTGCTTTCGTTGTTTCCAGGCAACAGGAAGGATTCACCCCGCTTCCTCCATCGTTGTTATATTTGCCGTTATTTATCAGCACCTTTAACCGATCATCAACTAACATATTCGGCAAATACTAGAACGTGGTGGTCATATGAAGAGTAAATTGAATTCCTGTGAACAGCCTTAGGCGCGCGGATTATTCGCTCCCTCCCAGACGCATCGAGTTACACACACGCACTCAGCCAGCACTGCACTCTCCACTATGCACGAAGACGAACACCTCTACGGCATGGTCACAACATAACCAGTAGCCTTGGAAAATAAACTTGAAATTGTCAAATCACTACTCGTTACCAACGTCAATCTTAATGAGGGCTCGGCTGGGTACTACGGAAAGATTACACTACAATCCGGACGCACGAGCGGCACCAGTCAATCGAGATTCTCCTATCTTCTGGGCCCAAGGTTGACGCAAAGAGAATGGACTGGCCAATCTACACCAGAAGCTGCGGCCGAGAACGGCCATCTGGAGCGTTGGTACAAATGCCGAGCTCAAACAATGGCAGAACGACCCTGCCGGCGGCAGCATCTATGGGGCACTCGGAGGTCGTAGGGTTTAGCTGGATAACGATTAAGGACACCCTTGTGAAACTCGGGCCTTTCATTTCCGCCTCTAGTCGTCAAGGGCTCTACTCTTTTGGGTTTCTGCCATGTGACATTCATAACATCATGCCATGGTTACGCACCGATTTAGCTGAATAACTCAGAGGGGCGGTCACCAAGGATGAGGTTGTCAAAGCTCTCCCGAGATACTGCCAATTATGCTTCTGCGAACTATACAGGTCATGCGGGTGGACGCTCTCTGCATTGCTGTATCCGGCGTGATGAATGGGAGGGGGAAATAACAGCTGATGTGGAAGTACCAATAAAATGCAGCCAAAATCCATTCCCGGGTGATATCAGCCGTGAGAATGCGAGGATTGTTGAGGGAAGGTCGACATGATACTATGTCTTCACCAGTGGCTAGGATGGGCGTATGGGTACAATGTTGGCGATTTGCAAGGTATGTTGTTACGCGTAATGATTGCGAGAGAGGGGTGTTATTATGCCCTGCCGGTATCGGGATTCCAATCCGCGTATTGACCTCGGCGTCGTAATAATAATAAGTGTATTAAGACCATCGAGAAGTCAATGAGAGAAGGTGGCCACGCACTGGATGCTCGCTGCCACGTAAGCTAGGCAAAATGTGGGTGAGGATTCGAATAGGTACCCCATGGGCTTCACTGTCCACCAAGCCATCCACGAAGATGTATGAACTTCACTATTTACGTAGGCAGTGGGCGTATGGGACGAGAAGAGGACCGATTACGGATTGCTTATCACTCATGTGAATGTTCGTAAAGATCAGATCCTCCTCGGGAGAGTGGATTATCGTACGCGTCTTCTTGTAGAAGCTATTCCACCAAAATCTCTTGGCGTTGAGCGACACTGGGACGCTGAAATCAGGGGCATTTGACGGATAGTTCCCACGCAGCCCTGGCTCTAATATCCCGAATAGTTACTTGAGCCGAGGTTTGGTCGGGGTACGAGCTGGGTTGATTGGCTCATCCCACCCCGTAGCTGTGAAATGAAGGCGCTGCTGGTAATGGGGTCATGAAGGCTAGCCGGCGATGTTGTGTCGTGTCCGGGGAAACATAGATACGATTTCAAGAAGAAGAAGAGAGGGAGAGAAGGGAGAGAAAAAAAAGAAGAAGAAGAAAAAAAAGAAGAAGAAGAAAAAAAAGAAGAAGAAGAAAAAGAAGAAGAAGAAAAAAAAAAAAAAAAAGGGAAAAGGGAACAAGTGCTTAGTGGTGCGCAGGCGAGCTCAAGAGCAGACAGCAGCGGTGCATTTGACTCTGCCTTGCCCTCCCTTACGCTAGATGTAGCTTCGTTCGTACCGAAGGCCATTCCTCATGTGGCACGGTGGCTCTGTTTCCACTCGCCCGTGGGCCAGGTAGTGTCTCGCTAGAGATGGGAAACAAAGCGCCCACATGGCATCGCCGATGACCAACGTGGGGAGCGTTCTATCTCACAGACTTCCGGGTCTACGCTGTTCTGCGTAGTACGATATACCGAACTGCACTATCACCCTGAATGTTCCCATAATCCTAAACTATCTCTCACTGAATGTGTGGATGAAGAGTGACGGGTGGCGGATATATTGGTGATACAGGATGTCGTTGGCATCGTGCATTCCCAAGTGGCTCCGCGTTCGTTGGACCCCGTCAGGCGAAACGGCGCATCGCGGATCGTTCACGGCAAGGTCGAGGGTAGGAGCTACTCGAGGACGTGGGGAGGGCAGGGAGACCGTCATTCTGTGCGCTCATATCGACTGCATACCGTTCAATAAGCTAGAGCAATGCGTCTCGTCACCTTCATTGCCATTCAAAACCAAAACTGCTCGACTTACAGGTTACGACCACGGGGCCCCTTGTCTAACTGGCCGCTGGTATCTTTGGGATCGGCGCAGGCCTCGCCGACGCGTAGCCTCCGTGGGGTAGGTGAACGTCCTGGATCGGTGAGTGGAGAGCGTCCATCTGAGGTTTGGGAACTTTCCCTTCCAGGAACTTATCACCTTAACAATCTTTAGAGATGGATGTTGTAGTCGATGGTGCCTCTAGTATCGTCGAGGAAAGGTGCCGAAGAGGTCAATTATGGTTGACTACATCCAATGCCTTAGGCCCGGCCGCAACTCCAATAGCGCGAGGTGGGCATGTGTTCTATGCCAATGTGTTTGGCACCAGGCGCGCCGTGCGTCTCTCCCCCCGGCTCGGTCGCGTAGTCTCGGATGCATTCTCCAACATAGTCTGAACTCCCATTCCGTTCTTGCCTCATTACACCGCAGCCAGGGCCATCTTGAGCGCCTAGGTCGAAGGAAACTGGGAGATTAAAGCCCTGATGTGCCGCGTTCGTTTCGATTCATGCTGGCCTGCAGAGAGCGGAAGAAAATGCAAAACTTTGTCGATTTTGACCTATTGGTCTCCGTTCGACAGTTCGTTTTGGAGTCATGTCACAAATGCTCTGGCACACGCGGCCAATGGTCTGAAAACGTCAGCGCGAATGGGCAGGTATCATCAAAGGGCGGGGCTCGCGGCCAGGGGAGGTTCGTCAGTGGGGTAGCGCTGGGGGCTAAAGAAGGAGGATGGAGGCACCAGAAAAGGAGGGCTGGGAAATGTTGAAGTTGCTTCGATCAACGGGAGGAGATTTTGCGGAGGACCGAGAGGTGGGGAGGAACACCGGTGTGGCCAAGGAGGAGCTTGGATTAATTGACCCTGATCGTCATGAGGTTGAGAAGGTGAGGGGTTTTTCTTAGTTTCTCGCGCCTCACCTCCCCTCCGATTTTTCGGATTTGTTCGGACTCCTATTTTTTGGATCTAATTTTCCCGCCTCTATCAATCCCAGTATTGGTGCCATCCTCCCAAAGGTAGGGTTGATTGTGATTGGACTCATTTCATTTTACTACACAGTACGCATACATTCATAAAAGAGAGCCAGTGAGACAAATCGGGGAAACCAGTGTGTTGAAGATCGGTGTCTTGGTTGGAGAATGGAGAGGATCCCGATGCTCAAGAACCCGGTTTCGCTTCGCGGACCATCTCAAGTTTCAGAACATATTTCGTCGAAATAAGACAAGATCATCGTAAATTGGAAGTGGAGAACGTCAATCGATTTCCGCCAATCTCTGGGATCCCCTGCATATGCTTAAATTGGACCTCTGAGCGGGATGTCGGGCTAGAACTTAAACAATCCTTTGACAGTTCAATGCCCTGGTCTCGATGGCGCAGAACCGCTCACACGACACTAAGCGCACTGGGCCATCGCACGGAGTTGAGGTTACAGTGAATTGATGGCTGGCAATGTGGCGTCATGGTACCTCGCCTCTTGCTCAGGGGCTCAGGGGTGGAACGCTCTTCTCTTCTCTAGGAGGCTTGATTAGCAGTGGACTAGTGGGACCGTGGCCCTCAAGAGTTAGGGGGAGCGGCCAGAAAAATAGGGTCATGGAATTACTTTGTAATGCAGGCTCTGGCAACTAAAAGTGATTGGAATAATACGGCATGAGAAGGCATTCTCTATCCAGCCAAGAAAGTACACAAGGAAATGGGACTTCCCACGCTACAAGTACACACAATGACACAACCACGTTGGGTAACATCAAATGAAGATTACCGTGGCACTTCCTTGGTTTGGTACGCAGGTACAAAATGATCTATCCACTTAACATTGTTAGCGATGGGGACAGGTTCTTTCATTGTTCCCTGGTACTCCTGAGGATGTACTTCGTACCTCTCCCAACCCCGTCATCAGCCACTCTCGTCTCGTCACCTCAACTCTCCCCGCCCCCCCCCCCTTTGGTGTCCCTTCTCGATCGTTGCACGGAAAACAACTGACAGGCCAAGCTTGTCCAACTCTTGCATCTCGTGAGCGTATCCTTATTACGGGAGTACGGGGTAATTACGCTAATCCTCTTCCTCTCATTGGAGAGGGGCACGTTGGGTCTCCCTCTGTTCTGATAGGTTTCCCCCCTGCCGGCGCCAAGTGGATTCGGCAGCTGCCAAGCCACCCGGCGCATCACCCTGGCTCACAAAGCAGCAAACTACGCGTTGGTGAAAGGCCTTTGCCCTTGATAAGACGGCATCGGCGGCTCTCCACAGTTTCTTGGCATCTTGACTGTGATAGAGTTTTCATTAGGCCCATATAACCTCTGTATTTCTATTTCTCCTCCTGTAATTCCTGGAAATGTCTGTATTTCTCCCTGGTCTGACCCTTTGCCACTCCTTTGCAGAGTCCTCGTCCTCATCTTCGCCCTCTTTTCCTTTTTGGCTTCAATCCCTTTTGTTTTATTATGGGATATAGCCGTCACGCTCATTTGTGCTCTATTTCAAGAATTGTTTTACTGTAATTTTTATTTTCTCAATTTATCCACGTATTTTATTCTCGGTTATGACCTAAGATGGCTATCGGCAAAGAAGGAAACGTGAAGTGGGTTGATGTAAGCCTCGAACCACCCCACCCTCGATTTGAATTTCTTCAAGCAGCCCCCATTCTGCATTCCGGCGTCATCATCATCATCACCAATAACTAACCATCAGCCCAGGGCCTGAGAGGACTGGCTTCCTTCCTCGTTGTTATAACCCATATCGCCCGCGCTTTTGACGAGCAACTCTTCAGCCCCGCCATATCCGAGAATGGCCCCCAACGCTTCCTCCAACTCCCCTACATCCGCGTCCTTATCCAAGGCCGGATCGGTGTGGCCATCTTTAGCATGGTGACGGGCTACGTCTGCGTATTGAAGCCTATTAAGCTTATTCGACAGGGAAACCGAGAGGCTGCTCTGATGACCCTAACAAAGTCTTCCCTCCGCCGCATCCCACGACTCATCCTGCCGACCACGATCGCGACCTGCATTATCTGGATATTGACCCAGCTTGGCGCCTTCCAGGTCGCGAAGCACACCGGTGCCGGGTGGACAAGCTACACGAGCCCGAAACGCTTCGATACTCTCAGCAAGAATTTGTACTGGCTTATGAAGCAGAATATCCGAACCTGGGTTTCGATGCAAAATGATTATGATCCGAACCAATGGACGCTCCTGCCGCTGTTGAAGGGTGCGATGATAATTTATGTTTTCATCGTCGCCACCTGTATGATGAAGACGCGCTACCGCATGCTGTCTGCCGTCTTGATGTGGTTTTACTATTACGTGTCCAACGATTGTATGCTCCCCCTCTTCCCCGGTGAACATATTATCTACGCCAATTCCCTACCTCCTTACTGACACGTTACTTGATAGCTGCCTTCGGTATGCAGTTCTTCTACGGCGTCTTCCTCGCCGAAGTCCAAAACCTACCCTCCGCAAACGAATTCCTCACCTCGCGCCCGATCCTCTCCCGCGTCATTTCGACCTTCTGCATGATCTCCGGCTTCTGCATCGCCTCGCTTCCCGAACACAACGTCGAGTGGGCCGCCTGGTCGAACAACATGAGGCTCCTCTTCGATTTCATTCTCCCCAAGGGGGCCGACTACCCCCGATTCAGCACCGCTTTCGGCCTGCATTTGATTTCCATGGGCCTCCACTGCAGCCCTCTCCTCCGCGACTTGCTGAGCAACCGGTGGTTCCTCTGGCTAGGAAAGCAGTCCTTCGCGGTATACCTGCTCCACGGCACCATCCTCCGCACCGTCCTCTGCTGGATGGTCTACGGCTTTACCGTGCTCCCCGATCACAAGGATGACGAGGGCAAGATTGTCCCCACACATTTCGAACGCCCTAGCGGCCTCCGGGTGCTTGTTTACTTACCGTTCTGGCTACCTCTTAACTACGCCGCCGCCGTGGTTTGGACCACCTACGTTGACCCGTGGTGCGCCCGCGTGACGGAGAAGATGGTGAACTTTGTCAAGGATGACAAGGAAATATTAGGATCTGAACGACTCCTCGATCCCACGAAGGAAGGAAGGACATGAAATACCCAAGCGGTCGGAATTTACCTATAAACGACAGGCCCGATTCATCGTATATTTATTCAACTTTTTTTTTTATTTTTATTTTTCAACATTTCGATACCGCGTACATCTCGACGACAATTTTCTTGACTAGGTTTTTCTTGTTTACTGGAAGGAGTAGCGGGCTTGCTCTAATTCATGGGAGTCCTGATCGATGGGAATTTTTTTTTTTTAAACCAAGGCAATTATACGAATATAATACCAATGATAAACATATTTACAACGAATTTGAATGCTGCTTTTTCTGAATGAAAGACCTCGGCTTCCATCGAGTCAACAACCCAGGCCAAGGAGCTGACGACCATGAAACAGCGGTGGGGAACTGGCGGATATGCCGGATCCGGGAAACGGGGGAACCCTTCCAGTAAGACTTGTCTTTGCACATCCGCTCGCATACGTCATTAGGGAATCGGAATCCCGCTGGAGTTTGGAGGTAAGTAAGACAAAGAGGGTCCCGTTGAAGAAGCGAAAGATCTCATAATCGCATCCATGTCTTTGCTTTTTAGTTCCCGCCCTTCAAACCATGGCCCACGGTGGGATCACGGTGTTTTAAGTGACGAGACAAAGCATATATTGAGATACTATTTATTCGTCAGCTCCACGCCCTCTTCATCAGCTCTTTGACACCAAGTCTCATCCCCAGCCCAAGGATTTATGTATTGGGAGACAAAGCAATTATAAAGGTCGCTGACAACGCATTATGCTAGAATTGTTCCACGCCGCCGCAAACAATGTTCCCAATCTCTCAGCTCGCCCAGATCGATGCTCGCTGCTCCTTGACTAGCGGTTGTCACGTGCGATATGCCAGCTGCTATGAGGCGACCGACCACTTGGCAAAATGCCGTGACCCGGTTGTCCGAGGTTAGCCGCAGCCAGATCCTCCCCACCAGGTCAAGTTCTGGCTTTGATGAATCAGGAATATTTGGAACAGCTGGCGTGACCAGGTTACTTAGGACGAAAGCATCGGACTTCAACGGAGTAGATTAGATCGTGTCGGTCTGGACGCCACACACCTTTCTCCCATCAAATCAACGTTAATGTCATCCCTGACGAACAGAATTTTCCTGTGCGGTCATTACCCTCCCCACCCCACGTACGACATCAGCTCTTCTTCAAGCTTGGCTCGTGGGCGTCCCCCACTCCTACCCCTGACTCTTCATCCCCCGCCACAAATCTTGATCTGATGCCCACTTTTTATTATCTCAGCGGGTCTTCACTCCGATACATATCCAGCCCCTTTGAGGTCGTCGAGCTAATGATGCAATTTCATTAGATTGTAACACTTCGGAGAAAGCTTACTCCGAGCTGAGATTAGAGACGAAAATCTAGGGATTCCTGCGAAACTGACACTTGGTGCCATTGTCAAGATCATTCAGGGAGTCCGAAAAAAAAAAAGAAAAAAAGCTTACATATTCATCGACACGTCACCCCATTGGTCTAACCGATCACGGACCCTGCTCCGGAGTTTATGGACTGATCTGATTGCAGTTGATCGCTGCTCCACAAGTCTTGAAGAAGCAGGACAGACAACTAAGGTTCTGACCTCCACGAGTTCCTTGCCCCCACCTGATAATCTAACCGCACCTGGTCACCCCCCGCTCTGACACCGTTGATTTGGTTAGATGGGACCAAAAGCTTCGGAAATTGTTTGGATACGCATTCCAGAGCTTAATTTACCTGTACTCCCATCCATATATTGAAGTTGAATATCCGCTGGTTTTTGTCCCGTTGTTTGAATTTCAGGGAGCCAATAAGTGTCCCAGGTGTCGAGTAGGGTAGGAACGAGTCTTCCTTGTCGTCATTAGTCCTCGTTGCAATTTGCCCAGTGAATGGGGAAAAAGGTGCCTAGCGAAACGAGCATGCATCCGAAGTATGAAAGAGACCGCGTCCGCCTTCACTAGAGAGAAGGAAAAATAAATGTCTCGGACACATCTGGGATAAATAAATAAGAATCCCCGAGCGGACGGGGAAGGGGCAGAGATAAACTTGACCGAGTCTCCATCAGTGTGGGCATGACGGATAAAACTATTCGGGTACCGACTAGCTAATTTTCCATCATTCGTCATCTGTGTAGGACGGACACTTCCAATTGCTGTTGGTGTCCAGGGCCTCGCCGTTTCTGTGAACATCGAAACTCGTTGACGTAATTAGTGAACAACGAGCTGCAACCCCTGTGATCATTGGGCCAGTTGATAAATGCGAGGCTTAACTCCTTATCTTTCTTCAGAAACCAATATCGACGAGAAGTGTTGTGTAGAGACGAGCCCCCCCCCCCCCCCCCAAATAGCCGGATGGAGGGGGGCAATGCCGGATGAATCAAAGACGAAAAGAAAAGAAAAGCGGGTGAGAAGGAGAACGAGAAGAAGTAGAAGAAGAAGAAGAAGAAGAAGAAGAAAAAGAAGAAGAAAAAGAAGGAAACGTCTGCTAACAGGCCGTTTGTACATAGACCATACTGCCCACAACCTCCTCGAGGCTTCTATCCTGTCCCTTCTCCAGAGCGCGCCTGGGTCGAGATTCCCGGCACAGACGAGCTCAACTGCTTAAACCTCAACATCATCGTTCCCGCGGCGCCCGCTTCGACCGAGAATGCTTCCTTCCCCGTCATGGTCTCCCTTCATGGAGGGGCCTTCGCATACTCAACAGGATCGTCGCCCGTCTACGATGGACGTATCCTGGCCGCCTCTTCCAAGACTCTCTCACGCCCAACAATCGTCGTAACGATCAACTACCGCATCGGCGTCTACGGATTCCTAGGCGGACACGACCTCAAAGCCTATAACACGTCCCAAGGTGACGGGCCCGTGGGAGGCAATCTTGGACTTTGGGATCAAGTCCTCTCTCTGCGGTGGGTCAAGCAACACATCGCCGCATTTGGCGGTGACCCAAAGCCCGTAACCTTGTTTGGTCAGAGCGCCGGCGCCGTCTCTGCGCACTCTCATATTCTGCGCGGCGAAGAATTGTTCTCCAGTGCCATCCTGCAGTCTGGAAGACTGCGTCTTTGCGGCGTAATGAGTCTCGATCAGCATCAAGATGTCTACAAACGGCTTCTCAAAACGCTTGGGATCCCGCTTGAGCTACCTGCGTCGGAACGCTTCGCCCATTTGTTAGCGGTTGGCGAAAAGTATCTCACCGCAACCATGGTGCCCGTCTTCGTCGTCCCCGTGGTTACCATGCCCTTGTGTGATGACGGATTTTCCCTCCCGGACGGAATTCCATCCGCTTCTTCCTACAAGACTTTCGTGTCGAGGAGCTGGTGCCTACGCATCATGATTGGGGACGCCAGGAACGAGTGCATTATCTGGAATAAATCCTGGGTTAACATGTCCCCGGAACGACTGAGTCCTGGTCAAGATCTATCCTCCCCTGCTGCTCCTCTAGTTCTCTCACGCATGGAGCAGGTCGCTGGGCTAGAAAAAGCAGCTACATTTGCCTCTCTATACGGCTTGTCCAAGGACTCGTCGAACGAAGAGACCTTCTGCAGATTGGAACACATGACGTCGCATGGAATGTCCTCCTCTGCCATTTACTTCGCTGTCCATGTGGGTGTGGAGCCGAATCCCGAGATAGATATCTGCGCGTACCATTTCGATGTGCCTTCCCCATTCGAAAACGCCTGGGGCGGACTCGCGCACCACTCCTTCGACAACATTCTCATCTGGGGAATCTTGCGCCATCTACTCCTCAAATTTCATGAGAAGACCAGGGACTTCATGCTCGCGGCCTGGATCAAGTTTGCTAACGGCGACTCGCCGTGGGCGCGGTTCAACGAGGCGAAAAGATGGATGGTCTTTGGGGAGAGTAGATCACAAATCGTCAGCGAAGAGGAGGACCAAGGTAGGGGATATGAAATATGGAAAGTATTAGACAAGCGGGGCTTGGTAGGCGACTTGTTTGATTTGAGTGATGAACTATGCCTTCGGCGGAGCGAGGTCTTGAAAGCGTAGTAGTTATACTTCCATGCTATTAGAATGGAGTGCAGCTGCTGCGCTAAGTGCTCGATTCAGAAGCAACTCCCCAAACATCGCTGGTCGAACACGCACCGACTGTCAAGGATGCCTCAAATAAGTACTGTGCTGAGAAGAAAACCGCCTGAGCACGAACTGTTGATGTCCACGTCCTTCCCTCTACGATCTCCTTTAGGCTGAACAAACTGCCATAACTGTATGATAAGCGTTACTCAAGGACTGCATGTTTTGGGCATGGAGAGACGTGACCCAATGTTTAAGATAAATGGCTTGAAAAAAAAAAAAAAAAAAAAAAAAAGGAAGGAAAAAAAGAAGCTTTAAGACTGGCCGATTTCCAAGCCAGCATACAAAGAGAAATTGTTTAAATAATTCATTTACTTAATATACTTATTTCTACTGAGCATGGCTGGCGACCTCACCGTATTTCCTTGGGTAGACATGCATGCCCGACTCTCCTCTTAATGCCTACATAATTACTAGCCGCCAGATACATGTAGGTAGGAAGTTTGCCTACATTCCTGCAAGTAACTCTATGCTCTAGCCTACCGTGGTAGTCAGCCCCGCGCGTTGATTACAACTCCGGAGGAGGCGAACTGAGCCTCGCAGTCCAACTCCTTATGCAATCGATAAGTGCTGTCTTTGCGACATGGGTTGATCGATCGAGAAGGGCCATCTTGATGTCTCTAAAAGTTTCAAACTCCTCGTTCTTGACCCATTTGGCATACTTGTCTAATAGGCCGTCTAAGATGCTGATGGCGAGGTCGACGTCACCGCGATCCAGGGCCTGGACGGCCAATTTGCAACAAGAGACGTCAGATCCGACGTTCAGATTCCTTGCTTCACAAAGCAGGGCTGCAAACAATCTGGCGTCACGGGTAGTCGGCGGTCTCACCCATGTTTCACATCCCAACAACCTCGCCCCTCGTCGCCAGCGGAACAGAGCGGATGGCGTGTCTCCTTGGTAGTCGTGGCTGTCGATGTCTATGCCGACAGGCTTGGCATCCCTCAGTCTCTGGATAGTCTCTGCTCCCCCAAAGAGGGCAGTAAGGTGGAGCATGCCCTGCTTATCTAGGTCAACGACATCGACTCGTGCCCCCAGTCCTAGAAGCACCCCCAAGGCCGTGTAGTTGTTTTCGGCCGCGGCCTGGAGGGCAGGGGTGTAGTTCCATGTGTCAGTGGCCTCCAAGTCAGCGCCAGAAGCCAGAAGGGTCTTCGCCCTATCGCGAAGTTCCTCAGCTGGGAGTGCTGCCGTATAAGAGGATGCCAACTCGTGCAGCGGCGTCTCGCCTCCCTGATTCCGACGGCTCGGATTGGCTCCGTGGAACAATAGGTTGCAGACTACGTGGTAGCCTCCGACATATGGAGACGCTGCGGCGTAATGGAGAGCCGACCGGCCTTGTGCATCGCATTTATCGAACATGCAGTCGTCGGTAATGAGCAAGGCACGAGCACATAAAATGGCACCTCGATGTGCTGCTGTCATCAGGGGTGTTTGTCCACCGAAATCAGTGACGTTGATGTCCGCTCCCTCCCTAATGAGGAGCTTCACAACAGCCGCATTGCCTCCCTGACAGGCCCAGTGAAGCGGCGCCTTTCCGTTCTCGTCCCGGCGATTGATACTCCCAGGGTCGCTTTCTAACTCTTCTCCGACGTCGTTCAGGCCCTTTGCTGCCCAGTGGATTCCAGAGGAGTCGGCCTCTTCATCATCGTATCCGAGGGAGGCTAGATCTTGTAGCAATTTAAGAGCCGAGATGGAACGATTGCTGGGATCATGCCCATACCTCAGGATATCCCGGGCCAAGCTCGATGACCTGACGTCGTCTATTAGTTCCCCATGGTGGAAGACTTTGCTCGGAGGCTTACCTAGGATCTCTCGCTCCCCTAGCCCAAAGGAGTTCCGCAATATCAAATTGTCTAGACAGGAGGGCAATCTTCGAAAGTTAATCTTTCGCATACGTTCACGCACAGGCTGGTACAAGTGTACGCGTAATCAAAGAGCTATGGATCGACTTACGTAAAGTAGCGAAGAGTCGTTTTCATCTATAGTATTTGGACTCAGCCCTCGGTCAGCCAAATGGGCGTGCACCTTGTTTGCCTCCCCTGCACGGATTGCAGTCCACACATCATCATCCGAAGGAAGGGCGCGAGTGACGCGTAGGCTGAGTATGGGATTGCTAGAGTAGTTTGCCCCATTCAGACGGAAGTCGAAGGAGAAAGTTCGGTTGAGAAGCCATCCCGGGAAGCGATATCGGAGAAACACACCTGAGGCCGCATTACCCGGACATTGCAAGTAGTCACACTTATTATTCCAGATAGCCCCGCGTTGATGAATCGCCATGTTACCCACGATAGGTTTGAGCCACTCCGGCAGCGAGGTTTTACGCCGGTGAGAGTGGCATCGGCATGGGCAGCCGCCTTTACACTCGAATCTGACGGGGAGGAGGCTAGTCGTCGATGGCACTTGGCCTAAGACCATTTGCTGCCGTGTTTGTCGGAGCAGATGGTCGGCGCTTCCTTTCGTAGGCTCGGAATTTTCGGCGTCGCTCTCTTCCTCCCCAACCTGTTCAAGCGGTGCAATGGCCGCCAGTATTGAAGTCGTGGGTGCATCGCCCCCGGGAAGTGGAACATTATGACCGGCTTGGTCGTGGTTGGCCTCCACAGGATTCGATAAGTGGGGCCCTAGCGTGAGTTGTATCATGTGGTCGTCGGAGCGAAGAGATGAATCTAGGCTAGTGGTGCCTTTGGTGTCTAGCATCTCCGCCGGAATTCTCTGGGCCAGCTCTTTGGATAGGATCTCATCCACCCGAGTCGATACATTATCGAGTTTAGTATCTACTGATTCGATCAATGACTTAACGACCTGTGTAGACTGCGCGGATTCGCGCAGTTGGCCATCGACCCCCCGCATTCGACCTGTCATAGTCTCCAAGTTTGCGAGTGTCCGAGCTTGCTGTTCTGTCATGGAGCTTCCATGCTTGCTGTGGCCGTTAGATGTCGTCTTAACAAGTGTTTCCAGCTCCTATGTGGATTCCCACTCTTATAGAAATTAGGCACCTACTGCTGAACAAAGATCATGTGGCCAGTAAGGATCAGATGGAGATCCAGTCTCCCCTGTCGCGCTGCTGCGCAGAGTCTGTCGACTTTCTTCCTGTTCCACAGCCATTTGAATCGATGCGGCCGTGGTTGCCCTCTTCTGTCGAGCCCTCTATGGCAGTCAGCTACAAGCTTGGACAACTTGTTCATGACATCCTCAAGCTGGGCTTTAACCGTCTGGCAAAAGATAGGCTCGGCGGCTGCCACCAGCGCGAGTTCATCCGGATCGCCGAGGGGTTTAAGGGCCTTGTCAATGTAGTCTTTCGCCTCTTGTAGAAATTCAAGCTGGCATTTGTTATTTTGGTCTTTATGCCCCGTGGCTGTGGGAAATGAGGTCCTACTTCGCTGATCAACCCCGCGATGTCATTCTTCATATTTGTAAGAGACCTCAGTGAATCGATTGCTTGGGGCAAGGCTGCGAGGACCTGTCCGATGGCGATAAAACTCGCCACGAGCCCCAGCGCTTCTGCCATTGCGCGGCAGCGGCTGAGAGGTGGGCCCCGGTTGGCCGCTTGAATCCGGTATTGAATTTGTAGGATCCTCGTGGGCAGCCATAGATACAGGGTAAAGACCTTGGGCATATACTGTAGGTGGTTGATCCTCGATGAAGAACAGGGCAACCAACTCACCCCCGCTGATGACTAAGCTAGAGCTAAAACGACTGCCCGCTATTATGGCCAGCGGTCGTTGGTGCCTGGCCGCCCCTCGAAGTTTCCACAAAGTTTCACGGACACATCCGCTGGACCTTGAAGATCTCATAGATCTATGTACACTCAGAGAGAAGTTGACAATGGGCATGGTTCCCTCGACGAACCGCGCCCTTGGCAGGCGAGCGGGGCAGTTTTCGGGAGGTCAGGAATTCTTAGGCTGCTTTCTGTCTAGATGGAAAGCTCAGAATATAACTTAAGAATCCTTCCCAACTTGTCTCCATTTCCAGCTTCTTGCCTGCCTTCCCAATCTTGTCTCCGCCTTCACGGCTTCTTATCTCTAAGAGCATCCCATAAATGTCGCTAGACACTCAAAGTGGGGGGAACCCTGCAAACTGGGCTGATTTGCGCATCACCGTGGCTGTGCGGGCCAATCAGTGGAGATATCTGCGTCCTTCTGGAATGAAGCTAGACGGTCGGTCTTTCAGCGCAGCTTACGAGGGAATTGCGGCAACAGAGAAAGAGTATGGAGCTTACATTAAAAGCAACGTCGGTGTTTCTAGTGGATATAACCCGGTAAAGGTGAGACGAGGTAGAGCCTTGATATCACTTGCTTCAACGAAATCAAACTTCCCAGGTCCATCCCGCAGGCTCTTTCCATCTCGCCCCTATCGAGAAATAGTTCCCGAATTTAAGCTTAACTGCGTACTTCTTCGGGAAATCGCTTCTCGTTACAGGCGAAGTTGCGAGCGGAACTAGTTCCTGAACGCTTCCCGGTCGATTGTTCTTGTAATATGTGAGCATAATAACTCGGCTATTGATGCACCAGGCCTCTGGCTGTCCGTTACGATCCAATCGGGGAATATTACTGCTCTACCAGATCACTGAACTTTTTGCTCCTTAGTATGACATCGCCGGTCGACACGCCGGTTACATACAGCATGCTGATCCACGATCTTTCTCCTTATTCTCGCCGCTGAACTGATTCTTTTTTTCTCCCAAGAAGGGATTGAGGCTGCGAGCCTTTTGAATAATAGGTAAGGTGCGAGATAACAGAGTACATAGGCCGCTCCGATCATTATATCGACCTGACGACGGTTTATACTAATATTTCGACAGCCTGGTTTCGCAAAGATGCCCGTCAAATCACGGACTGTGGCCCTTTAGGAGCAATTACAGAGTACCAAAGACTTCAAATGATTCTCATTGAGACTAGCTGCATGTCAAAGTACAGACACCGTTTGTTGGGAACCTTCCATAGCCATCCGCACCCATTTAGCACACAGAAAACGGAAGCACGTAGTCCAATCGTCTCAAATCGATGTAGGATGTCGATTTATTTCTATGGTTACTCGTAGGTTAGCAACCAGCGCCTTTTGTCTCCTCCGATATCCGTGACAATAAACTTACTCCGCATCCAGTGCAATGGCATCCATCGCTACAAGTGCAGGAGCTAGCTCCGCCACAGGTGCAGGAAGAGCCACAGTTGCAGGCCATGATGAGTTGAGCTTTCGGTAGGAAAGTGTTCAAAGATGAGATTGTATGTTGGCTATTGTTCAGTTATGTTCGCAGATCTGTATTCATGCGAACTTGAAAGATTAGAAATCAGTAATTCCCAAGGGTCCGGGGATTTTAATTTATAGGCAAATGCCAATCGTCTGGCAGTGTGACGTCTGAGATGACCTGACCAACCTCGTGCTTCCCGTTGACGTCTGTTCATGTTCTTGATCAGGTCGAGAAGCGGGGTGGATGACGTTCGAGAGCGTCGTCATTGGCCAAGCTGAGAGCTTCATGTCTGTTGAGCTAGCCTAGCGTATTAGTTCGAACGAATATGATTAGAGTTTGGGCCGCGCAGTCTGTGGGCAAAGATTGATTAATGATCATGCGATCATGGAAGGATCAAAAGATTCGTCGAAGTTCCTGTAGAGCCACCTGAGGGTCGAGAACAGCGGAATCATCCCTGGCTCGGTAGTTTATTTTCGAAAATGTTCAAAGCCGCTAGACTTCGACTCACTAGTAACTATGGAGCCTGGAGAGAGAAATGCGACCATCCACGCCCTACATTATACCAGTTCTTATCTTCCAATCCATCCAGTAAGGGATAAACAAGATCCCAATAGCCCTGTACCGAGGAGCATTTCCTTACAAAGATAAGTCCTGTAGTTTGGTGGCGATGTTGCTGCCTCGATCTCGGCGGACGTTTACGGTAGGATAATCGGCGTACCGACACGTCTTTGGTGCTCATGTGGGTCGTTTTGGCTACCAGTTCACTGGAACCTCTTTAATCGTCGCTCTGAGGGCTAGTTGGACCCGAGCCATGTTGATTGAGGAGGCATATAAACATATCATCACGCTAGCCATGTCGCGGCAGTTCCACTACGCAACACCTATTCGCCCTGCAACGAGCTCATTCAAATGAGGTCATAACCGTAAAAGGGTCAGCCATGTACCATACTTATGTAAGGGCCGGGGCGTCTTGTGTTGCGCCTTGCTGAGTCCAGGTGCTTTCACTTAAATCCCCGCAAGTCCCTCACTTTTTTTCAAGCATCTTCAGCCAGTCCCATTGAGGCAGATCAGCGAGGTCCTGGCCACAACATCACACATAAGAAAGAGACATATTGGCGCCCAATAGTCATGGAACAGTTCTGGCTGAGAGTCGCTGAAATGATCCCGCAAGAACTGAAGAACGTCAATCCCGTTTATCAACGGAATGCAAGGATGAGAACCACAGTGGAAGTGCCATTGGAATGGGAACTGCAAATGAGAGTATCACAGACCGCATATGAGGCAGCTCAGAAGAATGAGCAAGACGTTGAAGCCTAATTCCTTGGGGTGAGAACTGGCAACGACGGAACTGTGTTGTGATGAATCCTGAGTGAAACGACTGGCGAGTGGCTGGAAGGTAGACACTACGGGCCGCTTAACACCATCACACCATCAGTTCCTAGGTGCCTTGTTGAGTAACTTCAATGGAAGACTTGTCCATGATGCCCTCTTGCACGAGGCGGTCAACATAATTACGCAACCAATTCTGGCAATTCTTAATTTCAACTCGAGACCGAGACTCCTCAGTTTTAGAACATCAGTTAGTGTCACCGTGTAACGGGGACCGAAGGTGGAACAGCGACTAACACCAAAAGCGGACCTTAGACTCGGCCCTGGAGCGGCAACTTCTAATACGATCTTTTCGAGAGCATCTTGCGCTTGAATACTTCCTTCCCGGGTGCTCTCAGTCTTCCGTTCCCCGTCCCCGACGGTGTCCATCACGTTACTATCATCAACTTGTGCGAGGGGAACGATTTCATGCTTATCGGTCGTCTCTTCCATGTCGTAGTTTCTATCGAACGTGACCGTGAAGCCAGTCGCAGGGTGACCTAAGGCTTGAGTGAGTTTTCCCCTCGCCTTGTTTGACTCGGAAGGAATCCACATAGCCCAATGGGTAGGGAATAGACGGCTATTGAGAACAAGGAGAAAAACGGATCGAGCCATGTTGCGAGTCGATGAATCGATATCCGCAACGAGTATTGGGCTTGTGCAGGTAACAGGGGTGAAGTAAATGGACAGAACGATTGCCAAAATACTGTTGCCTGTTGGCCGCCGTTTTCTCGCACATGCTGTTGTGGTTCCACATGGCAAGGTGTGGACGTGACGGGCCTCATTTGACAGGACAGAACCAGACTTCAGCTGCAATGTGATTGGTCTTATTGGCGCATGTCTCTCGGTTGTGACAGTTCTTGGCGATTTGTCTGAACGAGATTAAGTTAAGTACCAAGAGAGCCAAATCATTTTAACGAACCATGCTACTTTCACATACTCGTTCCACGCTCGATCCGACTGTCGTGTCTGAGAACCTCATACCTCCTTTGGAGAATATATACGGTGGCTACGGTGATGGCCATGTCTTGGAACTTTCCTCAAGGGGTATTTCCCTGGCCTTAGCAGCGGAAGTTCGGGTATCCCATCCACCTAGATCCTCGAGTTCCCATCCGTCCGGCTTTTAGTGAAGTACGTGAAGTACGCGTCCTCGATTTCGACTGCTGAACCTCTTTGTCTTATGTTTGTCTCAGAAAACCTACCTATAACGTTCGAACATCTGATGTAAGTGGACGGTGCCACGATGAAGAGAAAACCTCGTTTCTGCGGAATTATTAGAGGGGTCGACTCTCCAAGAGAACCGGATGATGTCAACGAGGAAGAAAGAGTTCATATCAGCCAGGAACGACGGAAGACGGTGAGATGAAGTCATGGAGGCTCCCCCAAAACGTGGTCAATGGTCTCAGTAGTATACTCCAGTCATAGATAAATTTACATTCCTGGTAAATTCTTACTTTGCTCCTTGGGTTATAGTCTTTTCACTCGCTAAAGTGCTTCTACATTTTGCTTTTTGAGCTGACCACTCTTTTATGGTAAGCAATGTCTGTGGTTGAATTTTTTAATTGGATTTGATTTTCATACAGCGCCCACTGCAGGTCCGTTCCGCAGCGTACCCGAATTCCACGACTACTTCACCGCATCCCCACGCTCCACACTACCTAACAGCGTTCCTATTGCCTCTACCCACGCCGACCTACGTTCAAGTGACATGATGTTATCCCCGGGGGAGAGAGGTCGCTCGCTTGTCATTTCCGTCGTCGATTGGCGGCAGTTCTGGGTGGTACTCCGCGTACTTCAAATACTGCGAGTCTCTCTGGACTGCTCTGGTCCGAGGGGAATGAGAAGGTAGTAGAATTCCACGCAGGCAAGCGCAACTACCCCGGAAGACACTGAGTTGAACTCCACAGACAGCTGTGTGAAGGATGGGTCTCTCACGGAAAGCTGCTTGATGGCAGGAGCACGTAGCGATAGAACAGCGAAAAGAGCTGTATTAATCGGAAAGTGTAGAAAGTAAACAGCTAAGCGCGGTAAAAAGCTATTAGAGGCCTTGATATAATATGATATGGTAATAAATTAAAGCCATGATCTTCCCTCACATCCATATTGAGGGTGGAGGATTGATGGCGAAGTCCACGAAATGCCTCCTTAACCATTATTATTGTTTTTCTTCGACAATGTGCCGTTCGCTGTTCCCAGAGTTAGCATTTACGTTCCTGTATGAATAGGGGCTCGATACTCACCTCCCAAAACAGCGAGGACGATTACCACAACGATAATAATGATTGAGACTATGAGAGTAAACCGTTAGTCCGCCGGAGATCAGCGCGGTAAATATTCTCACTCCGGAGAATGGTTTCTTACCCACGATACCCAAACACCACCACTTCTGCTTCCTGGTGAATCGGGCATGTCGCACCGCAGTTTCTATCTCCTGATTTCCACGATGGAGGTCATCGACGACTTCCTGTCCTTGCTGCTCGATCTGCGCGACGGGCGCCTCGGCTTGGATGACAAGGGTGTCCATCTCCTGCACGAGCAGCGCAAGCTCCTTCATCTGCTGCTCGATCCTCACAATTTGAGCATGACGGTCCCGAACGGCGCCGAGGGTCGCCTGCGCTTGAGCCTGGCGGCCGCTTTGCATCAGCGTCTGCGCAAACACCTGGTTGTTGTCGGCATTGTCGACGGCTTGCCGGACCTCCGCTTCATCGGCATCGGGGCGGACGATTCGGTACTGCCGCGCCAGCTGATCTTGCATCTGCCCTCGGTAAGAAGCCTCGACATCACGGAACTGGTTGACCGTCTCTCGGACTGCTCTGTCGATGCGGCCAACTTGGCGTATATTCCTCTGCTCCTTGGCGTCAGGCCTTGACTGAAGCGATCGATTCCGTTGCGCTAGGGCTCGGCATAGGTCCGTGATCTCATTGGAGAGATTGTCGATCTGGTAGAGTATCGGGCCCGAGTCACCCGTAGCAGTGAGGGACTGATTCTGGAGGACCTGCAGCTGGTTTATTTTGCGGTTCGCTTCCTTAATCCTCGCATCGATGGCACTGGTCTCATTGAGAATTGCATTCTGGGAGCTCAATGGGATGTCCTCATATCGATAGGCCGGGAGCTCGGATGAGTTCATCTTCACGAAATTTCCCGTACCTTTCCCGGTATATTTCCGCCAGGAATACAATCCAAATGTCGCAGCTTCTGAGTCAACGCAAGTCGGACGGTGGGATGCTTTAAAGAGTGCTTTTTTTTTTTTAACTGCCCTGACGTGTCCTCGACGGTGATGATGTTGGTTGCGGGTGGTGCGTGTTCCTGAGGCTGTGCTGGGCCCATCACGTGGTCGTGAGCGAATTATGTTGATGGGTTGAGCTTAGTCAACGCGCGTAGCGATGAAAAAACCTCGTAAGTCTCGTATTTTTTGTCGCTGACAATCACCAATATATTTTGGGACGATTGGAATGACGAGTTCTTTGTCACTGGACACTGAGTGGAGCCAAATTCAATTGGGGCTTTGAATGACGCTACGCCTTGTCTGTTGGTGGCTTTCGAGGCGAGGATCTTCACCCTGGACGGTGAGTGCAGGTCATCATCGTGATCATTTTGCCGAGGCACACATGAGCAATATGGATGGATCTTGAGAGGTTCTCGATAAGTGATCGAAGACACAATTTCTCCAGCCGAGATGTAATGCTTTCTCTCCTTGAAGCAATAAGTTCTAACAAGAACAGGAAAATTGAGACTTACCGATATCTATCTCCAGCACCTCATGAGACGTCCGAGAGGTGAAGATGGGAGAGAAAATTCGCGAGTTTTAAATTGAATTATTTGTTATCTTCTCCTCTATAATAGTGACATCTCGAACGGACAATACTACTCGTTATTACAGATGTCGAAAGTGTAGAAATCTTCCCGACTAACAGACCTGTTTGGCGTAGTTGCCCTTCGGAACCAATCAAAGAATGTGTTCAATCGTTCTCTTCGGTTTTTACCAATCAGTTGTCTCGAACAGGCGCAGCAATGCAGAGAATGTTGGAGCCTGCTGAAGCCTATGTAAGCCTATTCATTGTTTCTTACAAGAGGCGGGATCCCACCCCCCTCAGCGACCTGCGATCTTGTTCCCATCGTCATCGTCCTCTCATCATCCTCCAGCGCTCTTTGCCTCTCGCAGCGAACAAAGACTGTTAAAGCACTTGCTTTTGAAGTGCTGTAGCCAGCCCACCCCCTCACGATGTCGACCGTGGATATTCCACTTCTCACAATTGCCCCGACGACCAGCCACACTCACACAGTCATCTTCCTGCACGGCCGCGGGGACAACGCGCGCAACTTTGCAGGTTCCCTCGCGGGCTCGCCCGACTCCCGCGGTCGGACACTCATCGACGCATTCCCATCCTTCCGCTGGGTCTTCCCCCAGGCACCGACGCGACAATGCGCCAGCTCCCCCGACGTATGGCCGCAGTGGTTCGACGTATGGAATGTCCGCGATTTATCCGAAAATGAAAATCTTCAAGTCATTGGGTTGAGAGAAGTCGTCCCTGCCATCTGCCGCATCGTGGCGGTCGAGGCGGCACTGCTCGGCGGCGCTTGGGAGCGTGTTGTCATCGCCGGGATTAGCATGGGTGGTGCGACGAGCGCGCACGTCCTGTTCAATCTCAATCTACCCCCTGGAAAGGGCCTCGGTGCTTTCCTAGGATTCTCATGTCGCTTGCCTTTTTCTGGCCGGAGTCTTGTTCAAATGAGAGAGTTGCATAAGTCGGGAAATGCCCCGAGCCATAATAGCGTCCTTCAATATACGCCGGTATTGCTCGAGCATTGTATGGATGACCCCCTGGTCCGGATCCGTGATGGAAAAGTCCTGCGAGATACGCTGGGGGAATTTGGTGCGAAGGTGGAGTGGAAGGAATACCAGTCCGGTGGCCACTGGTTCAACTCGCCGGATGGCTTGGATGATGCAGTCAACTTTTTAAACAGGCACGTCCTTCTTAACTCTAACCGCATGGACGCGACGCCTCCAGCAGAGCCCGAGGCGATGGATCTATCATAGGGGCAGCCTTTTGAGATGATGGGGTTGACTATCTGATAACTGGAGGCGGACCGGTCTCTGGCCATTGGGACAATTGTACCAAGCTAGGGGGACATTTCCATCACGCTTACCTTGATTGGCGAGCCCGTTCCCCACTGTTTCCCCACCGTGGAAGCTAGTAGGAGCAGGACGTAGCGGCGACTGAATGACGACGACAGACGGCCGGGCAGCCTCCCCTCGTTCCGCGGACTTGGTCGTTGGCATATTAAGCTAGAGGTAGATTTAAGAGCTATTTGAGAGCTATATTTCAACAGTTGAACCGATCCTAGATGAACGACGAGCTGAAAATAAAAATGAAAGAAAAATGAAACATTTAAGCTTGATAGTCTTGCTATCTTGACAAAGGCTGGGAAAATAAGTAAGTTATAATTTAGCAGCCTGCGTACAACCCTGCGTGTGTCTCAGTCTGTCTTAGCTGGGCCTTCTCTCATCAACAGCAGTTACGACGTGAAGTGATTTATGTCGCCTTTTTCAGCTGCGCTCGCCCTGCCGGGGATGGGTCATGCCATGCTACCCAGGCCATGATTCAAGGGTGATCGCCACCGGATCCAGTTTTGTAGGATTATGCACACCTCGGCCTGCCCGACGAAATAGTAGTGGGACCATTTGTAACGTGAAGCCATGCAGCGCATGTGGAAATACCACCTTCGTACAAAGGTGCACTTCGCCCCCTTCACCCCATTATCCATATTTCTAATGCATGCGGAGTTGAGACAATTTATATCTAGACCTCCAACAACCACTAGACATTTTCATTGGTGCGGCCACCTGGGCCTAGGAGTCGTGGAAGCTATTTGAAGGCGGCCTCCTGGCACTTCTTGACAGCCCTACCTACCTCCAGTGCTGCAGCTGCACTTTCCGAGCCCAACTTATCAGATTCGAACGCGCAGGATCGGGCACCAACATTGAAGTTTCACAATGGGAGGAGGAAGCATACTACCCCGCCCTTATTGCCCTTATTCGATAAATACGACAGAGCTTTGTCCCCATGATGCCCCACCAGGTGACGATGCATCCGCATCCTGCAAAGATGTGGAGACAGTCGCTGAAATGGATCCCCTCTCGGTGACTGCCAGCATCATTGCAATTGTACAGATAACCGGGAAAACAATCCAGGGACTCAATGCTCTAAAAACCTTTTTCCGGGAGGCACCTGAGGAGCTGTTGTCCCTAAGTAACGAAGTCTCTGATTTACAAGCCATCTTATCGGTCGCTGAGGACCAGGCGAGAGGCAAGAATGGCTGTCCTGGTCTCTATTCCCTTGACGGGTCGAATTCCTCACCTTTACTGGCCATCAACATCGCCATTGTCAAAGACAAGCTAAATGAGCTGCAGAGACTTATCGAACCACTTTGCTCCATCACTTCGAAACGAAAGTTCCTCGAAAAATGGAGCCATCAACGTCACCAGGCAAGAACCATTCAGAAAGCCCTTCAACGAGCAAGAGAAAACCTGAACATCGCGATCTTGATGGCGACACTGTAAGCTCCATCGCAAACCTTGATCTATAATCAGAATGGGTGTATTTACATAAGTAACAGCGCGCAAGGCACTAGAATTGAGCTGCGAGTTGCAAGCAATCAACATCTCGTTGAGGAAAAAATTGACACGCTTAAATCCATGATTGCCGAGCACCGACAGGGCACGTCTCCGCCTCCGTCGAAAGAAAAGTGGCAGGCCCAGTCCAATGCGAATAGAGGTGCCGTCGCAGTCCACACAACTCCCGTCCGGCGTTCATCCTCATGTTATGAAGCGTGTGGCTGCGCCTGCCACAAGAGGAGTTCAGCGAAACTTCCCGCCATGTTAGAACTCATACTCGGCGTCCTATTCATCAACTATACTGGCGTCCCTATCGTGACTCCGCCTTGCACGCAGAAGTCTTGCAAACGTCACTCTACTCTGTCCCTGGACATCGTGTACTATTTCCCACTCTGGGCCCTGGCAAGATCGCTCTTTATGAGTGTTAGAGTTACTCCATCGGCAGGCTCCACTGTGATGTTCACGACGCCTCGACTCATCCGGTGGATTCACAAGGAGGCCCAGTTATTCCACTTGGCCCGTGACGGTGATATAAAGGGCATGCAACGCATGTTCAGCGAAAACATTGTGACCCCACACGACATGACTGTTGCGCAGGGAGAGACGGCCCTCTTTGTAAGGAAATTGATATCAGTTGTTGCATTCCCATTGACTGCTCGCTACTCCGTACTGACCGTAGCCGGCTCTAGCACGCGGCTTTCAACCGCCAGTTCGAGGCATGCAAGTTTCTATTGGAACAAGGCGCCAATGAATATGCAGCAAATAAGCTCGACGAGTGAGTTCGCTATGGGAGCAGCTTCCGATCCTGTGGACAAGTGATAACCGAACATCATATTAAAAGAAAACCGATAGACGTGGCGTGGAAATGGATTCTCAGCGGAAAGTTGAGTCCCAAGGACGCCGATTTTGCGCGAAACTTGTTCAAAGACGGTGAATACCTTGAGGGTCGCCACTTCACCGTGATTCACAAAATCGTCCTCGGCCTTGCGAAGCTCGATCTCGACCGCCAGCTCGAAGCATCCAGCGCCGACATTGACAAGGTCGACTCTTCCAAGCAAACAGCTCTTTCATGGGCAGCGTCCCGCGGCGACTTTGAATCCGTTCAGGTCCTCCTCCGCCACGGCGCAAGCACGGAGATACAGGACAAGTCTGGGAATTCACCCCTTCACTGGGCCGCTCGCGGCCAGAATGTCGAGTGCATCCGGGCTCTCATTGATGCGGGAGCCGATATCGAGGCTAGAAATGTTCACTTGCAAACAGCACTCCACGTGGCAAGTCGGGACGCGATTAGGATCGATTGCGTCGAGGCGCTGCTTGAGGCAGGGGCCGATATTGACCGTGGACAGAGTGAAAACGAAACGGCCCTGATGTGCGCGGCCAGGGCTGGAAATATTGAGGTGATAGAGGCTCTACTAAAACACGGGGCTGATATTAACATCCGTACAATATGGGGCCTCACAGCGTTGGATCTATCCGTGATCTATGGAACCGCGGAAGTTTTCACATATCTCCTGAAAGCCGGCGCAGATATTTCTGGGAGAGATGTGAACGATAGAACGCTACTGCACAGGGTCGCAGAGCAAGGTGACGATGACATGGCAAAAGCGCTTGTCAACCACGGGCCGACGCATCTCCATCTCTGGGATAAAGACAAAAACGGGACTACAATCTGGGATCTACTGGAGGCAAGGGGTGATGAGAAGGTTACAGAGATCCTCGCCTTACTTGGCTAACTAAGGGGACAGAATTTGCACGCAGTTTCCGAGTAGTTCTGGTACTGCTACCTCATGACAGAGCCTGTTATTTTAGAATGGCCTCAGAAACATTGATGTTATTAACCTATTAACCATCAACTCCTACAAGTCACATAATGGTAACTGTTTTGACTTTACCGAACCTTCTGGTCAACATCAAGCCGTCATGGTGCTTCTCCGGGAAGCTTGGGAAAAAAGCTCCCACCCTACAAAAGCTGTTCAAGCTCGGGAGGGAAAACAAGATTAGGCCACAAGCACCACGGGCTCGTCTATATTTGGCCCTCGGCTCTTCAGTATTTCTCACTTTGCAACTTCCAAGAAGAACCCAAGTGAAATCCCCAATCTCATCCATCATGCGCGATGGTCCTTGGGAAGGGCTGGTAGAGTAGATATCCGCATAGGCGTCGTAGGAAAAGTCCAATTCGAAGCAGCCAATGTGTTTGCCGTCGTAGACTAGTGTTCCTCTACTGCCCCTTTCATCAAAGGTATCAACTACTTCCAAATTCCTCTCATTCAGCGCTCCCAGGTCCAGGACATGACTACGGACTCGGAGATTCCAGTCCTGTTGAATTTCACCAAAGGGATTAGCACCGACCGGCATGGTATGTGCCTCCAAGAATTGGTACTCGGGCCGAAAGTCGGTGAAGCATTCGTCATCTTTGTACATTGCCCCGTATGTGATAAACATCCCCCTGCCAAGGGGACACCAGGAAGGTACGGGGCAATCGTCATGCCTCATGAACGAACTTGGAGTACAGCATTCTCTGCGAGGCAGCGCCTCGCTGTCGCCCTCCCAGTACCACATTAACCCTCTAAACAGGTCTCCTTTCCAGAGGCCGGCGTGAAAGTCGTCTTTGACCCACTGGTGGTAATGAGCACTCAAACCGGAGAGCGCCGGAAGTATATCCTTGGACTTGGTAAAGGAGTGCGATTCGTAGCGCGAGTATTCGCAGAGTACACTGGCCCAAGTTTTATAGATTTTTTCTTTGTTGTCGACGTCGTTTGGGTTAACCATGCCTTCTTTTGCCCTCTCTGTTGAAGTACCACCCATACTCCATACTGATGATGGAGAATAGTAGTGGATATTTGCATTTCCAAAGACAAATTTCCTTGAAGCAGCTAGATTTTCCTGAAACACCCACCCTCGATTCCCCCAACGACTACAGCGGGTATCCGCAGCCGCCTCACTGAACACCAGACCCCGAGGAAAGCCGGCGTACTTGAACTGCAATAGGTATGATCCAGCTATGTCTGGCCGTCTGGTGGAGCGAAATGGTATCCGGATCTGGAGTCCACGCTGGCGAAGAAAGCCTTGTCGACATGTGGTAGAGGAAGCTGCGCAGATTGTAACGGAGGCTCCGGCATACAGCTTGGCTACGTCGACGCATTGTCTCTCCCAGTCTGAGATGTCGTCTTGCAAGATGCAGAGGGCATCGACCCAGAGATATGGGATTTTCAATGCCCGAGTCACCGAAATTGCGTCTCTCAAAACTTCAGTCATTTCATTATCCCCAATCCCTTTTCGTCGTTGGGCGATCGTAGCGGATGTCGATGTGAGTTGCTGCTTCGCGTCTTCCGCAGGTCCCCAACAATAGCTCAGAGCTGCATACACAGGAGTGTCAGAAACAAGCTGGCCGCTCTCTAGATCAGCGCGGAGAATTAAGCGGGTATTCGATTCGTCGACGTCTATCAGCCTCTCCGGAGTGAAGCCATTGCCGGCTTGTTGGAGACACCGGCCTTGTTCATCGCCGCAAAAAGTGTCGGTCATCCACTCCAGCCATTGATTTTGGCCGTAGCTTTGGCTTAATGGAGCTCTCAGGCCCAGCCATACATCTGAAGCTTCTGAGCCTGTGCAGGATTTGTTAATACACTAGGCTCCATGAAAGCCGCTGTCGTGGAGGTTCCTAACCGGTCAGCCCTTCCGCGAGGCAGAACAACGTAATCTCGGTCTCACCATCGTCGAACCAGAGTAATATAACCATACCGAGAAGACCATCTCCCCTACAATCCCGTTCGAGTTCGTTCTTCCAGCGAAACTGAATTCTGATTGAGACATCCAGGGTATCTCTCATCTCCGTGAATGTTGATCCGAATATTCTCTTGGCTTCGTCTTGAGTGTCCTCTGAGGAGATGATGTCTCGCACGAAGCCGCAGAAGGCACACCCATTTTTTGAAGAGTCTTCCAGCGAGGGTAGGTCGGGCAAGGTGTCTTCCCTCATGAGGACAGATTCGGAGACTGTTAACGCCGTAGTTTCTGATTTCACCAGCATCGGTCGCCCATTCGTGTCGACATCCTCGTCAAGGAACTTCTGGCCATCCTGGAACAGGACGCCGCTCTCGCAGGTAGAACATAAAGTCGTGACCGGATGAAGATGATGGGGCATATCTTGACGGAGTTACCGGTTCTCCTCCTGCAAGAAGGAGGGGCTGATCTGATGAGGCATTTGGGGAACTAGGCTGGGGTTGCGGCCTAAAAAAGGCGGAGTGGTAGCTGAAAGAATATCGAGGATTCGAGGCGATGCAGGCTGACTAACTGCAGATTTGAGGGCGCGCTTTCGGGTTTCGCCAGTGGTTCAGATTTTAGATGATCTCGGCAGTGTGTCTAGTATTGAATGCGGGGGGAAAATGATGGCTTTATATCGTATGAAGCACCCTCGTTCGAGGGATTGGCAGATGAACAGATTGAACCATCAGGGTGTAGTCGTTGGCATGTCCTATGATTCCATGCAGCTATAGGAATACCCCGGTCCTTGTTCCCGAAATGCTACTAGTCTGGATTGTGGAGGGTCGTTTCGGAACTTTATCCATTACGGACGGCAGCTGGTGATTGATTAGATTCTCCAAGGCTTGAGACTCGGTGCATCGTGACGACATATCTGGAAGTTTTGTCGTACAAGATATTTAGACGACTATTCAGGCGATTGGACCGCCGGTTCTGCTCTTGCTAAATATTGTCTTAGGTCAAGATCCATTTCTCCACCTTCTTCGAGCCCGTTGTGTAGAATCCAAAGACTATTCGAGTGTCTCAAGGTTCGCATCCCGGGTAGGCATCTGGTTTCTACATCTGCGCAATAAGAAGACGGTGGTATGCATTCACTTTGAACTTTGACCTCGGCTCTTGGTTGATTTCCTAATCTTGCTGGATATAGTCAAATTGAGAAAATCTTGGGTAGGACCGGGCAGGAAACATCAGTTCCGTTTCCGATGCAATCGCATCAAGGACGAAACCCACTCAAACTCGACATTGGCTTTCAGGTTCCCGACGACTTGCATTGACGGCGCAGGTACGAAGTACACTTGATTATTTCAGTCGCGTGTACTCCCCGGAACGAATATATTACCTCACACACCTAGGTAGCTCTGATTGAGTGGTTAAACATAGAAACATCCATTCATGGACGAGTGAGCGTGGATGCGGGCAGATATGTGTGCCGTGGACTTTACTACTGAGGTAAAGTTTCCTGTTTTTCTCAGGCAAACAAGGGATTGATGCGATATCTCCGCCCGAACCAGAAATTTAGAAACAACACAGCAACGCAAAAAGACAGAAACGAATGCTTGGTCCACCTCAGGAGGATTATCCCCCACTTCAGCTCACGTGGACCTGCCGGACTAGCCGGAGGCGTATCAACATGAAGCGTCAAGGTCGGTCGGCAGTCGGACCGGTCCCAAGTTTCGTTCCTGTCGCCATGAGCAGACCTCGAAATGCTTGTTCGGGCACAAGAGCACTAAGACCAGCCATCGACTGATGGCGCTGCCCTGTTGAGACCAGCTTCCCCACAGAAATGTCACCGCGAGGTCCATTCGCTCCCCGATAGGGATAAAAGCCGCCCGCTTTCTTGTTTCTTCGACGAGCTACCCAATCAGGACCTTAGTCCGGAAATTCCCCACTAGATCAATCTGGCTCTTACCCGTCGAGATCTGCGTGGGTGCGGATCCGCAAGCGTGAAATGATGCACTGTGATAACAGCGCACGCGGGATAACGATAGCCCCCCCTTTATTATCTGAATCAATTGCTCCCATTGTGCGGAGCGGATCCGAACCGTCGCCAGCCGCACCTATGAACTATGGAGACCTTGTATGTAGTGCTCCATAAGGCAACGTCTAGACTGGAACTAGCACTAGCGTCGACCTGTGGTTGAAGAGCCAGCGCGACGATTTGCGGCACCTCCCATTCTAGTTCTAGTCCTTTTGTCTTCCCCCGCGTCGTGGCGTGTGCTGGCGTGGGCTCTCTGCGGGGTAGCACCCGAAGTCAAACCAGCCCGTTCGGTGTTGAGGAACAAGAGATTGGCTCCCCCGCAACTTTGCACAAGGGGAGGACACTGGGAAGCTCCCCTGTCATCTGCCTTTCGAGATGGGCTTTGAGACGTGAGACACGGATGAGGACTGGCGCGATCTTGCTTCCCCGCAGCCCACCACAGCGAATCGGAGCTATCTACTCCACACGCATGGCTTGCATATGCCCCCGCCCTACCCTCATCGTTCCTCCGCCTGCACTAAACAGACTTTGCTTGAAAAATACTCGTACACAGCGTACTAATCATGCCCTTTTTTTGTAACCTCTAGATGACTTGAAGCTCTGCTAATCCAGGCGGTGGAACCTCGCGGAAAATGCGGGGCTCCGCAATCCTTACGTCGTAAGCTCGCCTTCGCTCCAAAGGAGAAGCACAGCTCGGTGCGGCAGATCCTCTAGTCTAATTATGGCCTGATTGACTTGGCTCGGAGCTATACCGAGCTCTCCACACATCGTGTTGCTTTTTGTGCATGCAGCTAGCGACGGACGAAAGGTTCGAGCTTCGCCGCACACAGTGCCTTTGGAAAAGTGTGAATTCAATGCCAGAGTGAACTAGGAACCGAACCTGGAGATTTTCAAACTTCTAGCAATAGACAAGGGGCTATTGTTTATTCTGGGCCTCGGATGAATGGAGCTCAATTGAAGGCTTCCCTCATTCTCAAGATTTATAAAAAGGGCTGCCAACTTCTCCTTCGCAACCTTATTTTTCCAGACAAGCTTGCTAGTTTTCTTCTCCAGCTCCTTCTTATAACTACTCGGACCTGTTCCTGTGATACCAAGTGCAAACCATCTCCTTTACGACACCGACCCTCGATACCCTTTGTTTTCTTTCAGAATGGCCGCCCCCCAGATTCCCACTGAGCAATGGGCCCAGGTCCTCGAGAAGACCGGTGGACGTAAGTAGAAGATAGGATTCATGCACGCTCCCGCTCGATTGATATCTGGCACCTAACGCGCAAACCTTTAGCCGTCGTCTACAAGAAGATCCCCGTTCAGAAGCCCGGCCCCGACGAAGTCCTCATCAACGTCAAGTACTCCGGCGTGTGCCACACGGATCTCCACGCTGTAATGGGCGACTGGCCGCTCGCTACCAAGCTTCCCCTTGTCGGCGGTCACGAGGGCGCCGGCATCGTTGTCGCCAGGGGCGAGCTCGTCGACAATATTGAGGTTGGCGACCAGGCGGGCATCAAGTGGCTCAATGGTTCCTGCTTGCACTGCACATACTGCCGGCAGGCGCATGAGCCTCTCTGCACCAAGCCCCTCCTTTCGGGTTACACCGTCGACGGCAGCTTCCAGCAGTATGCCATTGCCAAGGCCGCCCACGTCGCCCGCATTCCCGAGGGCGTCTCCCTCGAGGCCATCGCCCCCGTGCTCTGTGCCGGTATCACCGTGTACAAGGGTCTGAAGAAATCCGAGGCCCGCCCTGGCCAGACTGTCGCCATTGTTGGTGCTGGTGGTGGTCTCGGTAACATGGCGCTTCAATACGCCAAGGCCATGGGTCTCCATACCATTGCCATCGATGGTGGCGAGGAGAAGGAAAGGGCTTGCAAGGAACTCGGCGCCCAGGCGTTTGTCGATTTTACCAAGTCCAAGGATATCGTCGCAGATGTTAAGGCTGCCAGTCCCGACGGTCTTGGCCCTCACGCTGTTATCCTCCTTGCTGTTTCCGAGGGTCCATTCCAGCAGGCCGCCGACTACGTCCGCCCGTTCGGCACCATTATCTGCATTGGTTTGCCCGCGAACGCTTACATCAAGGCCCCCGTATTCAGCACGGTCATTAAGATGATCAAGATCAAGGGCAGCTACGTCGGTAACCGACAGGATACCGAGGAAGCCATCGACTTCTTTGCCCGTGGGCTTATCAAGTGCCCGTACAAGGTTGTCGGTCTTAGCGAATTGCAGTCGGTGTATGATATGATGGCGGATATGAAGATTGTCGGTCGGTATGTCGTTGATACTAGCCGGTAAATTTGTGCGTGTGGGTTGTCACGAAGCGGTGTTGGGGGGACGTTGGCGCTACGTTTGTGGGATGTCTCTGAATATCAAATATCTTTTGTGAGGTCGCTTATGGGAAGAGGCGGGTGTATAGCTACGAATGAATGAATGCAAGAAACGCGATTGAGCGGTGATAACAGTCTCTGGACCTCCTTCCCTTCGTTGCACTAGAGTGAATCTTGGACTGGAGTTGGCTGGCTTCGACGATGTCTCTTACGCATATCGACCCACCGCGTCTTCGTTTCTTCCGTGGCAGTAAATTTTAGTAGATCGAAAAAAAAAAAAAAAAAGAAAAGAAAGGAGGGCGGGGAAATATATTCCACTATATCATAGCTGAAAAAATTCATTCCTCCACTCTGCGGGAAACCGGTTCTCCTTTTTAAGGGATCACACTGAAAGAGGGCATAATTATATGAAATGTAGGATGAACTAGCTAAAGAATACAGGATAACCCGGTGCGACGTCGAGTAATGGCAACGGGAAAAGAAATCATAACGTATAGTACATGCTATTATATTAGGTGTAATATGCCCCCAATCTGGTCATCTTCTCGGGGTTGGACTCACGTGACACTTTCAGTCTTCGCTCAGGCTACATCAGGGACGGCTCAGCTTCGGCTAAATCGGCTCCGGCGTCTCGTTACACCGCAATGAAAATATCGTCTTCGTCCAGAGGGGTATATGATCCCACTATTTTCCACGGGGAACTTGGTCTCCAAGGTCCTGCCCATTTGGCACATGTTTCAGCTAACATGGCAAATACTGCAATACGCAAATCCTGGCCATTGCTAAGCGCATGAGAGGAAGCCAGGTTTCATACTAACATGACAACGCCTTCAGTTTAGGCCACAGAGACCGAACAGTCCGCGCTACAAGCGCAAGAGCCAAACGGCCCACGTGCTGGTTAATAAAGTCTTGTACTACCATATCACGTGCCATTTGCTTAGAGGACAGCCTGATGGCGGGGAAGAGTTCCCCGCTTCGTCTTCCCCATCCTTTCTTCTCAACTAGTACTTGTCGCCTTTTTCTTGCTGCCTGACAGCCTTATCCTGAATTTTCGCACTGGCAAACCCATGGCAAACCCATAGCAAAGCCCTTAAAATCACCATATCTTCATACAGGAGACGTTAGACGGAGATTATCGAATACTCCCGGCCAGCGATTTGAACTCAACTCCACGGACGATTTTTCGAATTGAATACTGCCTCCTCGGACCCAGAGAACCGCGCAGTGCGGTCTATTCACTCATACAATCCGTTACTCTTCCCGTTGCCGCAACCACCGGGCTTGGAGGGATAATGTCTACGAATACCCATTGCACGAAATGCAGCGCAATAGTCAGTTTAAAGGCTCTCCAAGAAGCCTTCCTGGATCCCGCAACCGAACCCCGCAAGCTATCCTATTCGTCATTCAACTTTGGTGCCCGGGCGAACTTCCAAATCACAGAAGGTTGTAGATGCTGCCATTCCATTGCTACTGTCCTGAACGAATTTCCAAGGAAACTTGGTGGGAATATATTATTGTACATAAACCATGTTGGCACGGCCAGCCATCGAAATCACAAGACAGCTCAGCGCTGCGGCGATTGTCTCACTTTTCGACTCATGGTTTTAGACGAGGCTAATCCCGCCAGTGGTGTGGAATTTTCCCGCTCGCTGCTCCCGGGGACCCGAGCACCTGAAGAAGCTTTGGATTGGTGGGACGGACCTTGGGCTCGAGAAGTCGATCAGCGCAACATGCCAGTAAGCCTCTTACAGTCCTGGCTATCCGAGTGCAAGCATAACCACTACAAAGTATGCGAGCCGTGTCTGAAACAGGATGCTGGGCTAGTGTCGACTCTATTTATTGATGTCGTCGATCAGTGCCTCGTCCGTAACAATCTGGACAAGACAACCTATGTGGCTCTGAGCTACGTCTGGGGCCCCGTGCCAAATATCAGGACAACCAAAGTCAAACTTCAGCAATTCCAGCAGCCTGGGTCCTTAAACCTATGCCGAAAGGATATACCCAGAACGATCAGAGATGCCATGAAACTTACTGCAGACTTGTCCTTACGATACTTGTGGGTGGATTCCCTTTGCATCGTCCAGGATGATGAGTCAACTCTGCAAGAAAACCTAGCCAACATGGCGGTAATATATGCCAATTCTTTCGTCACTTTCATCGCATCGAGAGGCCAGGATGCTAGCAGCGGACTGAGGCGTCGTAGCAGATCGTCAAAGCCACGACGAGCAAAGCTTCCTACTCTCGACCTCCCTCACCTTACGCTGATAATACAGCCAAAAGAAAACAATTTTGATGGCATAAAATCTAGCAAATGGTCGTCACGAGCGTGGACTTTGCAAGAAGCCATCTTTTCTAGGAGAGCTATAATATTCGGGGACGAGATAACATGGTACTGCCGTACGGCAACTTTCAAGGAATCCCAGCTCAAGCCTAGGAGGAACCCAGATGCCCTAAATCCAGAACTGAGAGCGGAGGTAGAATCAGGTTTGGTATTACAGTACGAAATGCCTGACTCACTTCCACACATGTGCACAGATTTCGGGAGGTTCTCGGTAGCGACGGAGATCAAAGGCAACGCTTTAGTATGGAAAGAATGGGCTAGGGTTGTTGAGGAGTATAACAAGCGAGACATTACGAAAGATAGTGACATTACCCGGGCAATTACGGGCACTCTGACGGCCGTTTCGAAGAACATAGCGCAATCCTTATACTTTGGTCTCCCTGTCGCAATATTCGATGTTGCTTTACTCTGGAGACACTGGGACAATTTCAAGAAGCCTCGTAGGAGAGGTGGCCCTAAGGGTTGCGCTCTCCCGGATTATCTTCCAAGCTGGTCATGGATGGGCTGGCAAACCGACCTAGACATTGGCTTCTGGACTCTCGCACCCTGGAAGGCCGATTGGAACGTTCCTTTAGTTAACTGGCACAACAAAGTCCGCTGTCCCAGAAGCGCAGTGACAATGCATTCCACAACCGATTCGGACAGATGCAAAACGGAGGCTTGTATTTGTGAATATCTAGAAATGGACAGTAGGGCTTTACTCGAACCGACTCCCCATCTCACTTCCAGCCCTCTACTCTACTTCCGTGGTCGACTGTGTCGCTTCCGATTTGGAGACGACCCTACCTTTCCCCAAGCATTTCCGTGTCACGGCCTTACCTGCGGTCTGTTTGAGAATATAACACGTCTTGTTGGTTTTCTAAACGTGTCAGGATCTCAATATCTCCCACCTGCCGGGTATCCAAGCTGCTCCCCATACGGGATGGTAGAAGTCATAGCGATTTCGAAGGGGCGTGTCCGACACAGCGATAAATTGTGGGGCGCGGTGCGTCGGTTTTTTGAGGATAGCTTCTATCTACACTGTCTAAAAGATCGGTCGGGTGTCGACTACGCTTTTGTCAATGTTCTCGCCATTCGTCGGGATGGAGATGTTGCGGTGAGAATCGGTGCCGGTCGAATCGAAGAGTCAGCCTGGAAGGAGTGCTCTGGAAACGATATTGATGTTGTACTTGGATAGATAAAGCTAATATTAGGGAGTAGGCCTCTAACTAGTGCTATTGATCACTGAGCGGTCGAACAAGGTGTTGGTCTATTTGGAGTCTCGCGTGGCTGCGGCCCTGATGGTACACCTGACGGTTTTGATGAAAAGGTGGCCAACGTGAAAACGATTATTGGGACTTACTTTCAGCGCTTGACGGAAAATAACAAAACTGCCGGCACACCCAATAATCCTTTTGTTCTGGGATACGGATTGACGCAAGACGTTGCCGACAAAACCGCGGAGCAGCGCGAACGCGCTGAAAACGTACCGTACATGGTGCCTCGGGAGTTTGATGTCACGACACGCTAGCCGCCACTAAAATCACGGGGCACGGCAACTGACAGGACAACGCTACAAGAAGGAAACCTGACGTACCAGCTGAAAGGAACCAGGAGTGGACCGCATTCTTTATCAAGTGCAGGGTCAAGGACCCTGCCTCAGGATCACAACGTAAGGGTAAGAAGTACGCACTGTATGATTATATTAGGAGTCGAACGCTAAGAAGTTCGACAAGGCAAATACTAAGAGGACATGACGTCCTAGACTTCACAGACACCTTGAAATAATCTCCTCAGGAAGGAGTTAGTGCCTAGATATAACGTCTTGAGCTGAAGATCATTGTGTGGTGTCTGACATGGGGGAAGATGGTGTGGTCGGGTAGTATTCTTAGCCACTACCCCTACCCCATCATCTAACCTTTTCTATAATGAAGCTTCTATGCGTTGAGGAGCTGTGCTCAGCCATCTTGTTACGAGGCATTTAGTCATGAGATTGCGATTTCTTACCAATTCTACCTAGGGTTTCCTCTCTTGGAGGAACCACCGTAGATGAAGTAGACTCAAGATCGGCAAGTGGCGAAGTGCCCTGGCTCGAGGTTATGATCTAGGCCCTAGGCTAGCTGGATAAAGGTGACAGAGCATATATCCCTAATATCACTGCCTCATCTTGAATACGTTTTCAGGTCTTAGGGGCGGGGTAGGATTTCCACATACTAGTAAGTATGTAGGCAACATTACTCTAATAATTACCCCTCACTCCGACCCTTAGTATCTTCTATCGTATAAAGGATGCGCTCCGCCTCCTCAAGGCTACTATCGTATCCACAAATTTCCTTCAGGTTCTATTCTCTACTATACAAGTATCTACATCTACTATATCCTACATTCCAAGTAGTAAAATACTTCTTCCATGCCTATAGGCCTACTACGGTAGCATTGTATAGGATCCGTTATTATAGTTATATCATTTTCTCCCTCAGCTATCTCATATATATCTAAAGTGACTTGAATTTTATATCATCAGGCTTTACGTTATGGTAAAATTGCCTAACTTAGGACCAACCTAGGCTGTGATTAGCCTTGGCCTCTATTCAGCCGTTAATCGCGATCTCCATCGTACCTACTATTCTTATATAGTATATCTGCTTCTATCAACGAAGAAGCTACATATGAAAGAGCATATACTGAATTCAAATAGAAAATTTCTTGAGAGGTATGTCAAAGAGGGGCATAGTTTTCTTAGTTATAGCTAGTAAAAGTGGCTAGATAGTGGCGCAGGAGGCCCTAACATTGGGCTGCGAACTCGTTTTTACACTTTGCGGACATGGCAACTATAGCCGGTGTGGCCTAAAACAGTGACCTCCCTCGCTCACCTCCGCTCACCCTTGCTCACTCCTGCTCAGGCTCGAGCCGGAGCTGCTCAGTTCCAAAGAAGGAAATGGAAAAGTCTGATGACCAGATTGTGGACGTGTTCTAGCTGTTATATTACGATATATTTGACAAGCAGGCTGTCGTCATAAGGCAGAATGCGCAGATAGGAACCCACTCTCCCACGCCCCGAGCTGATCGAGCTTCGGTTGCAGGAGTGACCCAATGGCACGCCTGGTCGCGAATGACGTTCTGCCGTCTGGTAGGGCGGGTTTCGGTATGTATCATTGTCGTAGCTGCGTGGAGGTACGGATACTGTCACCGCCAAAGAGGTCGGATCCAAGTGAGCTATTCGAAATACACAGCTTCGTAGACCGAACAGGTTTCTATACGGATCCTCAACTCGATATTTCGACGTTTGCTGCAGATGTGCTACCAATAAGCATCTCGAAGATGTCTCCGTCGCAATGGCGTGTGTCCACAATATCACTAGATTCCTGTTAGTTTCACAGTGTCTCAGTAGGACGGGCGCAACCCTTACTAGCCTCCTAGGTTAAGAATGTTCACGAGATCATCGTCCAAATACTTCACGCGATCAGAGGGTTGTCTCCGAACCGTATAAATTGGATCATAGTGGTGCTGGGCGGTAGACCTTCGTTTAATAGTCGTCTAGCCTCCGCTACAATACATCGATCGACGCGCGGGCCTCCCTCCTCCCACACAGCGTCGGTCAACACATGGATACTAACAGGCCTGGCGTCACATCCCGGTTTCGTTCTGTGTAGGATACTCTTTAGAAGTTCTGCGAGACATTTCGCTATGTTCGATGTAAAGTACATCTCCATGCCGTCAGGATCCGAGTCCTTTACTGCGTAGGCAATGGCTCGGGCGGTCTGCCCCGCCTTGCTTTTCTGGTGGGACATGGATCCGGCATCGTCTATCAGAAAAGTCTAAGATAAAGGGGGTTAAAGAACTATACATTTGATGATATTGTTAGGAAACGACAGTATTAAATACCTGATCACAGCCTCTATATGAGCAGACCTTGCCTAGAGCATTTTCCAGCTTGCGAAATTCCTCACCTAGCTCACACGATCAGAGACCACGAATCGGGTGCTTTTTCTGCAAGAGTTCATAGAATCTACCGACCATAACTATAGCCCCTGCACTCCTTATTACAGATTTACTCAGACGCCTTCCCTCTGGGCTGGCCCTGGGGTCGCCATCGTCGCCACGGCTGTCCCCGAGCATGGCTGAGGGGACCAGATGAGAGTTCAGGCGGTTCTGTGAACTTTCAGGGCTGGGGTTCCTTTGTTGCAGGCTGGTACCCTCTACGAAGATCTGCACTAGGGATTCTCTGGGGGCTCGAAGATGATCGCGGTTGGGCCGGTTGCGTGAAGGACGCCGTATAACGAGGAAGGTGGGAGTCTTGGGTTATCTGAACCCCTAAACACGAGGTGTAGCTTACGGAGCGACCCCTGCGTGGTGTCTCTGGCAATGGCACTGGAAAAGGATATATACTGTTCTCGTCGCTATATACTGGAGCAGGTGAGCGGACCAGTAGAGAAGAAAATGCCAACATACTCGGCATCCGGCGCAAGCTGGTGTCGCTAATTTGTCTGAAGAGATCTCTCGGGTCAAGCCGACCAGTCTGTGCATAGGCCTTGACAACACTACAAGAGTCAAAGGGAAAAGAAAAGTAACATGAACAAATAGAGTTGAATCCGTTGGATCTAAAACCTTGGTCATTTTATGGCATCTTCTATCTGAGGTGGTGGGCTACACACATATATGGATCTCAAGAATTCCCAACACCTTTTATAAGGACTAGATTGTTCTTGCTAGCAGCATTATGCTTGCAAACATCCTTTCCTCTAAATGCCAATTCAAAGAAGGAGTAGAGCTCTACAAAGCTGTAGGCAAGAATAGTCGGCAACATCAAGATCCAATGCAAAAGGCCTCTCGTAACCCCCCGAAGACCCTTGTTGTAGTTGTTATTGCTATCGCCGGGCACAGGTAGGTTCCAACGGACGAGGACGGTGACAATGAGCAAAAACGCGTATTGCGTTCCCAGGAAGATGAAGCAGATGGTTGAAAAAAGAGAATCGCTGATGAAGAGTCGATCATGTTCGGCAGCAGCCATGTTGATGAGCTGAACAATGATGGGGGAAAACACAGAGAAGATGGCGCTGGCGCAGAGAACGAGGCCATAGTAGATGAAAAAGCGAGTGGCCCAGCTGAGGGACAGATAGAGCCCAGGCATTCGGTAGGTCTTGACAATAAAGTAGTGGAAGACTTCGGCGGCGCCAATGGTCCATCGGCGAACCTGAAGGGCCCATTCGCGGATTTCATCTGCGTAGTTGGCGCCAGAGGTCGGACCGTTGATGGAAATGAGATTCAAAGGACGGATGCGAATTTCTCGTCGTGTCATGATGGTGTAGCGAATCAAGGCAATAATATCCTCCATCTGATAGGCCGGGTGGGTAAAGGCGCCCTCCTCCAACAACTTGACACTGAGGGAGTAGTGAGACATGGGATTGATGTTCCAGGGAATCAAAACACCCATGAAGAAAAAGGTACGCAAAACACCGGTAATGTCGACAAAGAAGGGCATGGAGTCGCGCTTGTAGATGATGATGGATTGCCAGATGGAGGAGTGGCGGTCGGCGAAATCTAGCTTGGAGTACTCAGTTTCCAGCTCCAGCATGTATTCGGGATCGAAAACGGCGTCGCAGTCGCAGTTGGTAAAGATGTGTTCGTATTTCTCATAGTTGTAGTCGACATCTTGGCGGAGAATCTGTAGGCCTTGGCGACAGGCGTAGTTCATGTTGGAGCACTTGCCACTGATTTCGCCAGGAATGCCCGAGGGGTGGAAGGTGACGATGAGACGGAGGAATTTGCTCTCGTACTTTGCGTAGACTTCATCGCGTTTGGCTTCCTTGTCAGGTGTGCGGCATTCCATGCCAATAATGACGGAGAGACGGGATTTGGCATCTTTTTGCTGCACGAGAGAGTCCAAGGTAGTTTGCAGTACGCTCATGGGTTCCTTGTACAAGGTCATGGCAACTATGTGACGAATGGTTGAGTAATAGTGGTTGGCCGTGGCGTCAGCTGATTCGACATCATCTTGGGCTTTTGTGGTCTTGAGCTTGTTTCGGCTGTTAATGGCTAGTGTTCGACGTATGGCGCAAATGGTGGCTGTCAGCCAGATGAGTTGGAAAAGACCGATTATGATTATGATGACGATGTTGGTTGCTTGGTTGACATAGGGAATAAGAGGCATCCATATTGGAAACAGGAGAAAGATGAAGATTATCAGGAGAAATAACAAGTTCCAGCGGACATAGCGGTTGGCTGCTTCTAGTTTTGCAGCGTTGATGCCACTGTCTAGGCTGTCGAGAGATGAGGAGGATGGCAATGATGAAAACATATTGAGGGGAATTTCTCTCGCGAGTCAACGAAGAAAACTCTCTACAAGGAGAAAACGAACGTATGAATCATGACAACACCCCTAACCGTGTATTAAAAAGGCTTCATCTGAATAGTACAATTCTTGAGGGCAGTTTGGGGGAGTTCTTCTTTTTTTTGTATACGGAGTCAGTTCCCTTCGCGGACCCTTCTCTTTCACGGATACTCGGCCAAGCTCCAAAGATAACAACAGAATATTATGGCATCATGGATACAGGACGGAGTATTTGGTTAGTTGATGCACGTAAGACGAGGCAACAGGCCGCCACATTCAAGATAGCACAGGGGTAATAACGACTAACTGGGTCTACTACTGCGTACTCGCTACTTGGGATATGGGTCACATCGCATCTTGAAACCAAGTGAGGCTAGTGAGCGGCTGGGTTTCCAAAGTAAATAAAAGTAAGGATTCCGAATAGGGAGTAGTACTTGTAAAGGGAGAGAGTTAATGGACCCAACAACCACGAAAATCTCTAGTGCCCCATAATTCAGCTGACCAACTGTCAATATCCATGGACAAAAGAAGGAAGATAAGTATTAATAGTCTACGAAGTAGTCTCCAATTTTATTGGGTTACCGCGGGCGACCAATCAACTTCGTTGAGGGGACCCGTGATTCTGGGACCATTTCTTCGAGCACACTGGCCTCCTCCGTGGTCTGTGTGGCTACAGCGTATCGCGAAGCAATTGTTCTCGCCGTTTTGACGCTAGAGATACTATTAATAATTAATTCTAAAGTCTATTATGCCTCAGGCGTGCTGGGCATGCTATGTTAGGCTATATGTATAGCTGGCCACGTTAGAAGTCCTTTCCCTTCCCCTTTCCTTCCTTTAAATTTTCTTTTGAGGTTTCTCGATGTCTACTCCGGAAATTTTCGGATACTGCCAATGTATCGATACGGATCCCTCCTAAAGCATATGCAATGAATTGCTAGGGGGTCGCGTGAATCCAAATCTTGTCCATGGTACATGCCACATGCTACGTTGTCAAATTTTTCCGCTGGCTCTGTTGTTGGGTGTCTGGTATGCAAAGTTCCAGCCTCACCAAACCTTATGCCGCTTCCCCTTTTTGCCTCTGAGTTTTTTTTTTTTCTTTTTTTTTTTTTTTTTTTTTAATACATACTCGATTACAGTACTGTACGAATTGTTTTTATTCGTTCAAGTCTATGTATGGGGTATTGACATACATGTACTCTGTATTGATTTAAGTATTGATGTAAGGATGGGGCATTTTTCCATAACCGGTGTGGCGCAACAGTACCTGTCTGTTGAACTACACACTTTGAGTCGAATCAGGAATCATCGATGCGATCCTACCCCCTCCCCGCTGTGGTAGAGTAACTGTAATAAAGCACGGAATCAATTCAAACTTCACAAGCCCGGAAGGCATCAATCCGGATGAATCTGTTTATGAATCTTGCCAGGTGTTTAAACGAGATCGTTGTATGCGCTTTGAATATAGTCATTGGTAGGTAGTCATAGTGAGAGTTCTCGTACACAAGAGAACTGCTCAGCTTGATGTGTATTATTCGCTTGGCCATATCGTTCGACCAGGCTGGCATGGGTACAAGCCCACTCTGTCCAGCCAGAGTGCAGCATCAATATTTGAGGCGGGGGTAAGCGGGTATGGTACCCAATAATGCCTAGTCAAGGTCATGCTGAAAGCACAGAAGTACGGTGTTGATGTATTCTTTGATTCTTTCTCATTAACGGAGCGGGGCAGTGAACGTTTGGGGGCATGCCACGGGGCTTGAACCAATAGACGCAACTGATAGTATGTTCTAGCTACTGATAAAGGCTGCTACTTTCCAGTGAACGTCAAAATAAGAGTAGAATACTGCCTTCTCTTAACATCTTAGTCCCTCCAAAGCCTGCCACCAGCATTCCCGACGACTCAAATCCTCTGCCCTCCTCCTACGGACAATCGATGCTGCCGAACCGGTTCTCCGTGGCGTCGTACCAAGTAGCCTCAACCATCTAAACTAAATTAGCGGTAACTCAAGAGTCATTTCATGCAGAAGCTTCAACTTACTCCGCCATTGCAGCCAGCACTGGCTTGGAAAGACCATGAAAGATTGCCATCGGAGCCACTGCAATCGGTATAGGTGGGGACTGCGCAAACGCCAAATTGATTCAAGTTGTCCCAGAGCCCGTCGCAAATTCCAGGAATATCGTCAACACCAGTAGCTTCAACGGTGTACCCCATGGCGACCCCGTTCTTCCAGCGTCCGCAGTGGGCGGCAGACGTATGGGCGGCGAATGCCGCGATAGCGGAGGTCGCGATGACTGAGATGCGCATTGTGGCAAGTTTTCAAGGTAGAGTAATAAAGGCAGAGTGCTTGATATCAAGCTTAAAATTTGCTATCGATTTGTGATTGAGGAGTGAACAGTCGTTGTGGATGAAAAAGTGCTGGGGTTGGGAGGCTAGGATGAAGTTTGTGGATATATATCCTTCAAGATATGCGTTCTGCTGCACGCCCTCCTGGCCTCTATCGAAACAAAGAAGGCCGGCAGCATCGAGCCCTTCAATGCCGCTCGTTCTTTCATTTATGAAAAGGGCCGATGGAGGATCACAGCCTCACTATCTTTATATTATGACTGGCTCCTTTACGTACGGAAGACTACCTTGCTTGCTAACTACAGCAGATGATCAACGCCGAAGAAACGAGAGAGTTTCCCGCGATGCAGCCGTATATTTCCCTCCACATGTAGCATAGTCTATAGTGAATTAAAGCTAGATATGTTTAGTTACGGGAAGAATGGATCCTGAAGGATCGAAATTGCATGAAAGAATCAAGTAACATGATCCTGAGAAACCAAAATAGCTGCGGAACGAAAGCACCTCCTGAAGGATTAAAGTAAAATGATCTGTTTCTCTGGTGAGGGTTTTAGCTCTGCCGCGTCAACGTTCTTCAGGAACTCTGATGCGATTGGAGGAACAGAGGAATGTAAATGGCAACCACAGTTAGTAGGGAGACGGAAAGGATCTCTCGGCCGAAACGCCATCAATATTTACAGCTCCGCCTCATTTCTCCCGCTCTCGGCCTGATCCTACAGGATGGACTTACGGACGAAACGCCGGTCCCTGGCATCTACAAGTCTAAAACGGAATACCTACAACAACCAAAGGTAAGAAATTGTCTACATATACTGCACGACTGCCAACTCCTTCAGATGTTATTCTGCCAGCTTCATTGCTATTCATCAGCCTTTCTCAGCCAGTAGGAAACAAGTCCTTAGCACGATCTACCTCCTCAGCAATACTCTTACGCAGCCCCTTTTTACTACGGGCTATTTTATCTTTCCAAACTTCTAAATCTCAATTTTCGTTCGACAATCCCTCCCCAATATGCAGTTCAAAACCTTCGCCATCTCCGCACTCGCCTTCGCCGCACCGGCCCTGTCGGCCTCGTGCGGGAGGGACGATGTTCTGGGTTCCTGGGGCTATTGGATCGAGGCCGATGGTGTCTCCGATATCCCTGGAATTTGCGGAGGTCTTTGGGACAACCTAAAGCAGTTTGCAGCCTGTCCCGTTGGAGTCATCGCCGAGTGCACTGACCGTGAAAACGGTAGACTGCTCTGGCAATTCACAGTTGGCAAAGGTTGCAACAGCGGGTAAGTTATGTATGTTTAGCCATGTTACAGTAGAGCACTAACAATAAGATAGCATGGTTGAGGCAACTTGGTATGACGCTACAGAGAATCGATTTGGCAGCATCGACTGTCCGTAAGTGGAGGAGCAAGGTTTGGTTTCGATGATGCTTATTTGGCTAGTAAATTCGGCCTTTCTCGAGGGGGCTGGAAATGTGCATACTTGACAAGCATGTGCTTCGAAACGACGGGCTTCTCTATGATTCTCTAGTTAATGAAAGGCCGAATGGAAAGTTGTTGGTGGCGCCTGATTTTCTTTGTTTCTGTTAATTCCAATCGTTGCTGTGAAGGCCACTTCAGATTAAGCGCTTTCTGGATCACATCTAAGGTATGCAAGATTGCTTTGGTAATGAAAGGCCACAATGCTCCCTCCCAGCGAAACGTGAACGCGTTTATGCTCTGAGAGACGCTGGGTCGAATTAGGTTGACTACAATGCCAATTTCGTGACACTCCCTCAATAGCTGTGAAGGAGACCTGGTGCTTTTAAATAGTAAAGCCATTCATTCTGACCTCACGAGAGTCCCCAGAAGTTTCTCAAAATCTCTCATAGATATACTATAATGCTGGTCCGTAATTCTATCGCTTTCTCGGGTGAGCTCCGTCCGGTACTCCATGAACGCCAGACGCGTGATTTACTGTACAATAATGATACGGCCTTCATAGGGATTCAAGACACCGTCAGTGCTTGGCTTGTCCGTCGTCGAAACGAGAATCTTCAAAGACTCGGGATCCTCCGTTACTTCTTTCACCTCCTCGTGCCAGCATATGTGCTCTTTGGAAAAGTTCATGACAACGAGGATCCGGGCATCATCGCGCTCCTTGGTGTAGATGAATAAATGTTCATGGTCCGGCCTGATGACAGTGTAATTGCCATAGATGAAAGTGTTGGCGTGTTTCTTGCGAAGCTTGATCATCCGCTTCCAGAATTCCAAAACACTACCGTCATCGCCGATTTGTGAGGCGACATTGATCTGGCTGTTGAGGGGATGGAGCGCAGCCACGGGTTGGGTATCGGAGAATCCGAAGTATGGGGCATTCCCGTCCCAGGGAATAGGCATGCGAGCATTAAATCGACTCAAGTAGCGTACTGCCGCTGCAGCTCGGTCTAACGCCTCTTGGTCGTCGCCTCGGGTTTTCACAACAAAATCGTACCAGTAGTTGCTCTCGACATCTTTCATCTTGTCCAGCGGAAAATCCTGTGGAACGCTAACCATTCCGATCTCTTGGCCCTGGTACAGAAACAAAGTACCCGACATCGTTGTTTGCAGCATGGCTAAGAGGATTCCAGAAGGCACCCTGTACTCCGGGCTGTCGTTGCCGAATCTGCTGATGCTGCGGGCCTGGTCGTGGCTTTCGAGGAAACTGGCAACCCAAGCATCCGAGCCGTTCATAACTTGTTGAATCTGCGACCAGCCGTTTTTCCACTGCGACAGCCAAAAGTCCCTAGGGGTGACTTCGTACTTGCGGCCAGGGCCCATGCCGACACCGACAACTTCGAACATGAAAGCCATATCGAGCTGCTTCTTCTCGCCGGAGAGGTAACATAACACGTCATCTCTCCCACAGGTAAAGGGGAGTTCGCCGGCACTAATAACTCTCAATTCCCGAAGCTTGCTGCCGATTTGTAAAAGGTAATCATGGATATGAGGTCCATTGCAAGTCAGGGCAACCGGTATTTGCCAAGGCCAGTCGTTAAAGACGACGGGAGCATCCGGGAGCCCATCGGGCTTGCTGAGCATGTTGGCCGCATCGACACGGAATGAATCGACGCCTCTGTTCACCCAAAATACAATCGCGTCCTCGATGATAGTCTTGCGCATATCAGCGTTATCCCAATTCAAATCTGGTTGTCCGATGGTGAATAGATGGAGGTAGTACTCCTCGGTTGTTTCATCCCACTGCCAAGCGCTCTCCTCGCCAAAGACCGACTTCCAGTTGTTCGGAGGTATTCTGTTTCCTTGCTCGTCGTATTTAGCCGGCCTCCAAAAGTACCAGTCGCGCTTAGGGTTGTCTTTGGATGAGCGGGATTTTAAGAACCATGGGTGCTTGTCGGATGTGTGGCTGATGACAAGATCTAACATGACGTGGAGATTCCTCTTGTGACACTCTTCGATGAGTCGGTCCATATCTTCGAGCGAGCCAAATGGCGGGTAAACGTCCTTGTAATTCGAGATGTCGTAGCCGGTGTCGATCTGAGGGCCGTCGTACATAGGGCTTAGCCAGACCATATCGACTCCGAGGGACTGGATGTAGTCCAACTTTTCCATGATGCCTCCAATGTCGCCGACCCCATCGCCGTTGGAGTCCTTGAAGGACTGGGGGAAGATCTGGTACACGGTTGCTTCTTTCCACCACTTGGCGCCTGGTATGGCTGGTGCCTTAGTTTCGTCGGCGTCGGCAGACATGATTCTGGACGGGCGAGGTGTGAGAAGAGTACCAAGGCTGCGCTGAATAGATAGGTAGGGCGTTCGAAGGTGATAATGGTGATGATCTAGTTGGCTGCAGAAGGGTTAAGGTCAAGGTTTTAGGTTGATAAGGCTTTACTTCATAGGGAATGATCAATGACGGGCAACCAGACTTTATTTATTCTAGTAACTAGAGATGAAGAAAGCAATCCTGTTCAATCAGGCCATGACGCGCTTGACAGATCCACCCGTGCCTTTATCGGCAAGTACCTCTCATGGAACATACAGATGCTGTAGGTTTGCGCCTTCTAGATGCTGCTCGACCGCGCCGTATCCTGCAGCACCTTCCCTTAAGCTTTTCACTGTGCTCCTGACAAAAGATAACGACACTTTCAATTGAGTAGGAAACTGCGTCAGGGAAAGTGTACTCATTACGACGTCATAAAGCAGTTTAGTCCTGGAACACAATTGGCTGGGCAGTCGCCACCCGAGCATGCACAAGAGAGGGCAATGATCACGCACACACGCACACAGAGGATTAAAATAATCTCATGAGACGGAGAACTTGAAGATGAAAGTGGTAGGAATCTAATTCCAGCAGTACGGAGTACTACTGTGGCGAATTGGTCATCTCCAGGGTTTTCAGGGCCGGCAGATTTATTATGTCCCATGGAGGGACCGGCTCTACGAAATGATACATATTAATATCTGCCATATTCTGCATGATTTCGCGTTCTCCTGTCCCTACTTATGAGTTTTAGCAGGAAGTGATATTCTACCCTTGACAGAATTTCGTAAGACATTTCAAACAGTCGTGTCTCCGTCTCTATCACATGATATGGGAAGATCTGGTGATGGCGTCTACCTTTGCGCATAGTGTCAAAATGATTCAGAGGTCCATCCATGCTTTGGGTTCTAGACCTTACTCGGCCACTTCCGCTCGCTTCATACTCGATATATTTCCTGTCTGTGCGAAGTACTTCGTTGTGACGTCGCACCTTTTTTTCGCGTGGACTAAACATGCTAAATTTCCCGGCAGGGTATGGTGGCTCACGATCATGTTTTCAATCCCTAGGCGGCGAAAACAAACCCAACCCAGCGACCTGAAAATAATCCACCCAAATGGCCACAAGCGGTCGGGTTTCCACCGTTGCGGTAATATCATAAGTTTGTCCACACTCTGCCCAAGATCCAGCTTCCTGGGCCGTATTATCTGACTGTGGTGTCAGACTCACCCAACTCTTCAGATACATAATACAACTTCTAAAGTTGGCATCGAAGATTTATCGAACGGTCCAATACTTCATAAGGCTGCAATGTATCTGCGTATTGAAGGTAGAACTGCTCATCTAAGTTGACATGCACAATGTAGCATTCGAGGTTGCCCATGAGTTGGGATCCACCACATGCGTCTCAGTTTCATAGCCAACGATAAGCATTCGGATCCTGGGTCAGTAAAATATGAGCCTCTTTCTTGTTGGATGTCTGGCCTGCATGGGATTCCCAGAATTAAGCAAAGATGTACATGGGATGTTGTGGAAGGTAAGAACCGGGGTCATTGAAGCGAAGACCCTTGTCAAGATCGCTGATAGACTGGAGCTCTTCCGGAGTCATGTTGAAGCCAAAGACTTCCAGGTTCTGCCTAAGTCTGTCCTTATTGCTGGACTTGGGGATAACGGCAACATTCCGTTGGGTGGACCATCGAAGGAGCACCTGGGAAGGCGTTACCCCGTACTTAGACGCTAGAGACTTAATAGTGTCATGCTCGAAAAGGACAGAAATACTCTTAGCCTTCTTAGAGAACACCTCTGGAAGCTCGAGGAAGGACTTTGGCCCGAACGAGGAGTAGGCGGTGACCACGATGTTGTGAACCTGGGCCATCTTGATGAGGTCTGGCTGGACGAGGTAAGGGTGGTGCTCAATCTGCAGAGTTGAGATAGGGTGGCGGGCATAGGTCATGACGTCGTAGATAGACTGGGCCTGGAAGTTGCTAACTCCGATACTCTTCGCGATGCCCTCGTCAACCAGCTGCTCGAGGCATTCCCAGGTCTCGCGGACAGGGACTTTATCCTCCTCGACAGTTCCCCCATCATCCATCCACCAAGTCTGTTGCTTATCATGAGCGACATTCTCCCTTTTACAAATAATTTCCGATCACGGCCTCGGGCTTGAATGTTGTGGAACAAGACGAACAACAATTTCATCGGAGAGCGTAACTTACAGGGTATTTTCGAACTTTGGGGTCAATGTACTTCAAGGCACAAGGAAAGTGGATAAGCAGAAGATCGATATATCCCAGACCCCAAGCCTTGTTCTGACTCTTCACCATGTCAATGGCATGCTCCTTCCGATGGTAGTTGTTCCAGAGCTTTGTGGTGATGAAGATGTCCTCTCGCTTGACGTGGCCCTCTCCAATGGCTCGTTGGATACCCTCACCAGCCTCTCTTTCGTTCTGGTAGTCGTAAGCCCCGTCAAAGAGCCTGTAGCCAATTTTGATCGCATCGTAGACATTGTCTGCAGCGGTTTCTTTGGGGATCTTCCAGAGGCCGAGTCCAACAAGGGGCATTTCATTGCCAGAAGCAAGCTTGACGGTCCTGAAAGGGGGAGCCATTGTCGCACGAGGGCTTCAAGCTAGGAGGTTGATGAAGTCCGAGAACAGAGACGTTTGGGGGGAACTGTCGATGATAGGTAATTGGCCGAAAGCCCTACAGGCTAGTAGTTAAGAGGTAGAAAAATACATAAACCAGAGACACTTCATCTTGATGACCATCTATTTCCATGCCCAAACTATCACACAATGCTGAAAAGCGGGTAACTGGTAGCCCATGGTTCTGCCAAGTTTAACCTTGATTATACGATTTTTTTCTGACGTTGTAAAAGAGTAAAAGAGAAGTATCATACCAAAGTAGGTTCGGCCCACTCTATATTTCCAAAGGCTAAGGAGCAACAACAAAGAAAGCGCAAAATTCCAATACCTGTTTCGAACTGACAACCTCTCCAAGTTTTTTCCCCTGGCCTCAACTCCCTCAAATTATCATCAGCCTCAAAATCCGACAATCCCAATTTCCCTTTCCCAATTTCCTCCACACCTCATGGTTTGACCAGACCGGGTTCCACCCCGGCGCCTTGCGGAAGTAGTTTGTAAGCAGTGCGTCATCACTCGACCACTTGAGCTTCCATGAGTCGTTGAGAGTCCAGAGCAAAATCTTGGTATATAACACGTACTCACGTGAAATCTCCCGAAACTGAGAAGGTGCGTTCCAAGTGAGCTTCTATGGGGAACATCCTCGATAACAGCCTTCACCTCTTTGCCTCCTCCCATCACATATCCCCAGACCTTAACTCCCCTTGTGCCTAGAACACCGTCTCGAGAACTAGCCTTAGCACTCGAAGAGTGGCGTGGCTGTGATCAATGACCCGGCGCGAGCAGAGATATATCCATTCAGCAATGGACCAGCGGTTCCTTAGCATTTTTACTAAACGAAACATACGGCCCACAAGGTCACTACTTCATCCCGCCGGTGCAGTAACAACATAGACTTTGATGTCATTTCTCTTGAGGGTATGCTTGGGGAGTGAGCCGCAAGGATAATCGGAAGATTAGATTTTGCTGACAATGGTTTATATGGCCTTCAATGTTTAAGCATTGATGTGGAGTCGTGTTCAGTTGAGGGGAGTCGTAGCCCATAATATAATTAAACACTCCAACAAGGGACAGAATAATTTAGACTACGAAGTACGCTCCAAAATACCCACAAGCATCGTATTAGAACCTCGGCACTTTATGTCAAGAGCAGCTTCCATTCACTCGGAGTTGGTTCATCATTTTATGTAATAGGCATCGGCAATGCACCGGCAATGTGTCCCAAATTCTCATCCGATAATTACGATCTTGCGATCTTTTACCCTTAGTGAAATTGCCATCGCCCACACACATATCGTCTCTCGAAAGTCACGCCATGCCTGCCAGTTGGGCCCGTATCAGTCCGAAGGTGCAATGCCGGCACCACATATTTTCCTATTATCGTTTGTCCAGCTTCCTTGTATTCTATCACAACGTTTTTGGTATTCTGTACATGGGAAAGTACTATATCTCTTGATCTCGTCAACAGTAATATGAAGCCAAACTCTCAAGACATGTGGGGGCTACAATCCACAACTTTGACCACCTTCTCACCCGACTTAAGAGAGTGGATCACCCAGGCTAAAATTTCCTTAAATTAGTTCTCCTCTCGATCCCCAGCACCGATCCCTGTGGCTAAAAGGACCTGCAGCTTATCCACTATAAAATTAGACTAGGGGCGAATGCCGTTCTAGCGTCAACAGCTCAGCTCCCTAGGTAAGTCCGTTACATTGAGAACGATTATATAGATCGACCTAAGATGGTCGACACGGGGGTTATGACGGGCCTGCCGCATGCCCGCGTGCGCGACGCGTACGGGAAAATGCCACCAGAGACCATACGCTCGATATTTGGTCGATCCTCTTCCCCATCTCGCTCAATCTGCCTCGAGGACATATATATTGCCGAGTTACAAATTATTGCCCTTCGTTTAACAACAGGCCACAGATCTGCTCAAACCATTGATCCAGAATAGCTCGGTGGGACCAGGCCGAGAGCATGGTATCCAGTACGGTGCTCGGTTATGGAAGCGGGGTGAAGGGGATATCGCGATAGACATTGATTATGGTGCATTATCAGCTTCATCATCCTCGGCTTTAACTTTTCTCGCTTCGTTGATGGATGAAGCCGTCATGGCCTCTTTCGGACCCGCCCTAGATTCCCCTGTGCTCGTCGGGGCTGTACTGGGAGGCGCCACTACGCTAGTTGGCCCTGTCGTTGTTTCTATTGTAGTTGATATTGTGTTTGAAGGGGGTATATCCGTGTTTATCAACTGCCTAGCATTGTCGGTTGAGGGTATGCCCGCAGGAGTCGTAGGAGTTGGAAACGTAGGGGTTGGAGTCGCTGCATTCGCGGAGATTAGGTTCGTGTTCGTTGGGGATGCTGTTGGGGGTGGATTCGTGCTCGTCGCGGGCGCATTGGTGTCAGTTGGTGCCATTGGGGGAGGTATTTCCCCACTCCCAGAAGGAGTAGACGCGTTCGTTTGGCGCGGGTGGCTCCGCACGAGCCTCGCGCCGGCATTAAAGGCACCATTTCGCCGGTACCCGAGGCGGTGGAGCGTATTGCGAATGGCGGACTCGCCAACTTGACCGTCGAAGAGCGTCTGTGATATCTTCTGGTACGTCATCCGGCTGTTCTCCACGGATTCGGACACGAACGAGTCGAGCCGCTCTTGTTGCGCGGGCGTCAAGGAAGGCGGCCGGCCCGTTCGGGTTCCCACGGTCTCATGTCTGATGGCGTTGGTGATCTGTCGGGGGGTGTATCCCGTGATGGAGGCGATCTCGGCCCGAGTCTTATGGCCATCGAAGAAAAGAACCCGGACCCGGTATCTTTCCCTATCGGTAAGATGGCGGGTGCCCGTTCCTGGGCCCGTTGCTGGGGCCATGGCAGCCGAATTTTTAGCAGATAAGGCACGATGGAGAAGCTCGTTCGTCTGAAGAAAAGTCTGTCCTGGGATGCACACCTCGGCGGGACGCGTGCCTGATCATCCCCCAGCTGGGGTACATTGGCGCTCATGCATTTTACTATTACAAATCATGTACCTTTTATGATGTCTTAAATTGTCAATCGAGCCAATAAGAAATGCGAAGAATTTCTACTCCATCCTGCCGATAAATACCCGAGAATATGCCTTATGACGTGACCCATTCTTTTCTCTTCGGGTGAGCAGGAGCAGAGCAGGAGTCCAGGAGCAGATTATTATTGGCGAATGCGATTGAATTCAACGTCTTGGATGCGAGTGTCAAATCTAATCTCGGCCAGTTGACTCGGAACGTGAACCCATGCTGCATATATGATATAGCATGATCTGGGCATCACGCGCAAGCCCGAGCGTTCCCGGCTGCTTACAGACTCAGAGCCTGGAATTGGATCAGGTCTTCCAAGGTCCTCGAGAGGAAAGGCAATTGGAATGACGTCCTGTAAGTGGGCTGTCTTTCTCCACGTGTGGTAATCGCACCAGGGGAAGGGGAAATCTTTCCCGACCAAGAATGGTCCGCCATATAATGGTTCCGCCATATACCCTTGGCCGAGGCCGGCCGATAAACTAGTGTACGGTCTGGGGAGATGATATCCCGGTAGGGAAGACCTTGCACTTGTGTAAAAGGAAAAAAAGAAAAACAAAAAGAAAATCCGACCAGGAAAGGAAATCCTTCTCTCCAACAGGAAACCCGAGTGACGATCATGCCGCCTCGAAGGCAAAATGCGAGTCATTATAAAGAAGCTAGACCAGAAGATCAACATGTTTTAATAATTTTTTTTTTAAACTTGGACGCCGAAAAGCCCCGGCTCACCCTACGGTTTTGTGTCTGAGCACTTTTGGGGTGATACGATTCTAGTTTGTGGAGATCAACAGCCGATTGTACGGAAAGCAGCTCATGTACCGGCGTGCATGGCGTGATACGATACGTCCATCCCCGCGCCAAGGTCTCTGCGAAAATACACTACAACGGATGGAGTAATTCGAGCTTTTTGGCGCCCGGAAGATCCGGGACGGTGGCATTTGGTCGGTGCAGGCAGGATTTCAGGATTTCGCATTTTTTCTGTTCCAGGGTAGCGCGTGTTGAAATCGATGATATTTGTGGCAACAAAGGAAGAAGGAAAAGAAGAGAAAAGAGAAAAAAGCGGGGTTCTCAGAAGGCGAAGAATAGTTCTTTGATGACAGCTAACAGCCACAACGTGGAAGATCATGGATTAATGAGGTTATTACATTGGTCCAGACTCCAATGGCAGACACGGAAGGCCCCGACATGCGGTCCTACTCGACGGGATTTTGCTCTCCCAATCTCCGAAGAGCGGGCCCACGCCCAACGGCTGCTGTCGGGAAGCAAGCAGCGCATCCATCCCGCATATCCAACTATACCTCTTCACTTAGCGCAACATACTCCGTACTTCGTATGTTTTAGGGTCGTTGTGTGGATTCCAGGTAGCCTTACTCGGCCGTGTGTGTGAAGGGCGCCTTTCCTCTCAGGACGAGAATGTCGTCATCCGATGGATCCGTCAAGATCGTCAAGGTGCAGCTTTTTGCAGCTTTTACATCGTCCCATGATGGATCATGAGATTTTTGCTGTTTTCGTGGAACCCGGAGGAGTCCCACCATTTCAAGATGCAGAATTTGCAATGTGATGAATCGATCTGATTCGCTAGCATACCGACCCATTGGTGCTTTCAGGACAGTCTTGTTTGATTCCAGATCCGTGACATCTTCATGATACATTGGGGATCGCGTTCGACCGCGGTCATATAAAGATGTTAGCCAGCTCCCCTTCACTTCTGTCTTGAAATCCTGTCCTCCCAAACGTACTGGTTTCGTTCTCCCCACTTGATTACTACTAATCCAATCTTCCTTAGCTTATTAGCTGGGTTTACTTACAGCTTATACCCACACCCCTTTCGAATTGATATTCATTTAATACCATCGACAATGAGTTACCTTGTGGCCCGTGCCAATAAGGTGTTCGACAGTCAGCCTCCTCCGGAGGATGCTCAGGCACTGTCGGTGAATGGCTCGAGTTGGCTGTGGGCTGTCACGGCCGTCTTCCTATTCTCCTTCGTAAGTCGATGGGAACCTTTTCGGATATGAGTCCTGCATTAGAGTTGCTCTAACTCGCCCCGCGCCTGTCTACAGCTCGTGATCCTTGTCCTCACCCTCCGTCCCCGATATGGCGAACGTGTCTTCCACTACATCTTCTCGACCACCATCCTCGTCGGTGCAATTGCCTACTACACCATGGCAGCGGACAAGGCCTGGCTCGTTATCCCTCAAGCGAACAACATCGATAACGGAGCCCGTCAAATGTTCTGGGCTAAATTCTGTTACTGGGTTGTCTCCTTCCCCGCCTGCGTTCTATCCCTTGGTCTCGTTAGCGGAGTGACCTGGGCTTCCATGACTTTCGGCGTCCTCTTCAGCTGGGTCTGGTAAGTGGTTCAAACATGAAGCGACCGATGTCGGCGAATACTTTGCTAACAACGGACCGTATCTAGGGTCATCGCCTACTTGGGTGCTGCTGCCACTCCCACCAACTACAAGTGGGGTTACTATACGATTGGAACTGTGGCCTGGCTCATCCTCGTCCTTGGTAGCTTCACCATTGGCCGCACTAGCGCAGCTCGCCTTGGCGTTTCGGGCCACTACCTTCTTCTCGCCGGTTGGGTCAACCTCATCTGGCTCCTCTACCCCATTGCTTTCGGTATTAGCGACGGTGGCAACGTAATTGGAATCACCCAGTCTTTCATCTTCTACGGTATCCTTGATAGTAAGTCTTATCGACGCACTTACTTCCCCGCCATGTCACATTGTTTCATAGACTGACAAGGGATGCTTAATAGTCCTTCTAATCCCCGTGTTGGCCTTTGCCACCATTGCCCTGTCGTACCAGTGGGACTACGCCAAGATGGGTCTCCACTTTACCCGAAGCGGCCGTGGCTACGAGGGCCCCTACGATGAGAAGGCTGCGGCCCCAGCTCCGACCAACGGCACCAACGGTGCGGAAGTCTAAAATAAACGCCAACTAGGTTATCTCCGGGAGCAGCATCTACGATATCCCAACAGCCTAGCGCCCGGGAAATCTCACGGAGATACAAAATAAAAACGGTGATCGGGGGTGAAGGGGAAGGGAGTAGGTGTTGTAATGAGGAGGGAGTTGATACGCATACCTGTCGCTCGTTTGCATTTTCTAATACCCTATTCATTTGCAACCTGTAGATGGAACTTAGCTCAGGTTGGTTTTCGAAGTCGTCCTTATCTTACTAATATCCTATATGTTAAGAGTTGTGAATTGTCGAGATACCTTAGGAAGGAAGATAATACATTTCATTGGTATTAGACAAACTTGGTTCAGGACTACGCTTCATCCATGATTGAATGTATAATGTCTAGAGATGCAAGTGTTGATTTTCTGAAGCAGCATATGCCGAATGGAATCTGCGTGTCACGTTATATCACTAAAATTCGACACTACTTACAACCTTCCCTCGAATACAGTTTTGAGGCTTGTTCATTTTAATCTTTTAGATTCGCCTTTACAGATTAGGTCGCCGGGTTAATCCGAGTCGCATTATTATTCCCGACGTATAGATTTATTGTGAAACAGAAATTATAAGCAAAAGTCAGTTGAGTGACTGTACTGAAGGTTTATGAGATGGCGATAGGTAGATTTCAAGGTCTCGATATATCTACGAAAATCGATGTTCTGGATGATAGTAGCTGCAAATTTGTCTCATTCCCCAGGCATATTCCGCTTGGGTCTTTTCTTCTTACAATGTGAAGCATGTTTTAAGGTAAGCTGACGCCCGAAAGTCTGTTGAATTGATGGACACAGCAAGTCATCTCGTCATCCGTATCGAACCCTGGGTTTCCACGCCACGATTCCCAAGCTACTTTAAATCCTATATCGGCCGCCCGCATTAGATGCTTACTTCTTTTGATGGTATCGAAGGATGAAGACACGCTCGAACAGCACTTGTCGCCATCTCAGTCATTCGATAGAAGACTTGATGTTAAAGTCCGCGGAGAAAGAGGGATCAAAAACAAGAGATAAAAAATCAAAAAGAGATTAGTGACCACAAGTTCGATTACGCCCCACCTTCACGCACGGGTAAATCTGCGTAGTTTAGCGTTGCGACGCGGGTAGGGCTGATGCGGTCGGAAGGATTCCGATCTTGCTGCTGGCGGCCGCCCCTTGACGTGGCTGTGCAGCGAAGCACTCGAAGATTGTAATATAAGGGTTCCCGCAAGTTTCATCTCGACTCGCGACTGTTTATCTCCTCTTTCTATTCTTTTTTAAAGCTCGACCTTCTTTGGTTTGCCATTACCTCCGGTGTTATTGGCATAGTTTAGTGCGCAATGTCGTACAGCTCTCTTCCCACGGCGCCCAGCGAAGGGACCGTGATTCCGCCCACTCCAGAACCCGAACCCCCACCGGAGTCGGAACACAAGCGCTCTCGCTCTAGTTCTCGGGACAGGAGTGGTGACCATGCCTGGCAGGAGTCCGTTGCAGATTTAAAGTCGAATGCCTCGCGGGGCTCCACCATTCTCAAGGTATCATTATGGATCTGGGATGTTGTCCTGGCACTCTTGCCCTTGTGTTTCATTGGTAAGTCATTTCGGCCACGAGACTGATTCTATGTTCCCGTGTACCCTGCAGAAATTACAGTTTTCTAATCATGATGAATTCCCTTCAGTTCTAGCTATTCTGGCGTTGAAGCTAGACGGGAAAGAAATATCATCCTTTGGCGAGTCCGTTGTCGAAGCCACACGCCTCGGCCCCTCTATATACCCCATTGTCTTCGCAGCCGTTGCGAGTCGATTTTTCAAGAATATTGCGCGATGGAAAATCGAGCGAAGTAACGGCATCAACCTAGCGGCGCTGGAGCAGTTCCTAGGAAGCCAAAGCTTTGCCGGGACCTTCGAGAGGGCCATAATTCTCCGCACTCACCTTCTTATCGCCGTCATTACAATGGCAGCCTGGGCCTTGTCGCCGCTGGGAGGCCAAAGTTCCGTGCGCCTTCTTTCCACGGAAACGAAGACGAGTATGGACAACCAGTATGGTATCTTTTTTCTTAATACTATGCTGCTTAGCTCGTCCGCTGCTTCGGAAGAATTCGTCGACCAGAAGAGGACAGTCATAAACAGCCTCTACTCGTCTAGTCTCATGTTGCCTCCTGCCCAAAGGCAGAGTTTAGTTGACATTTGGGGGAGGCCGAGGATCCCGAAATGGGATCTCAGAAACGACACCGATGAGAAGCGACTGGTCGATCAGGACGCGCTTTTGAGAGGGGATCTAGACTACGCATCCCTCCTAGGCGTTTCTGTCCAGGGACTCAGAACCTTGGAGAGAGACGATTTGGTCTATGAGTTCTCTACAACTTCTGCTTACTTCGACTTCGATTGCAAGATGGTAACTCCTTCGGTTCATCTTGACGACGTTAACAAGTATCTGCCCGCCGATAGATTTAATGCTTCGAGCTTAGAGGAAAAGTCTCCATCGTCGATAACAAGTCCATTCGATATCAAGAGCCCATATGAGATAAAGAAGTTTATGGCCCAACTCGACATACCCGGCAACTTCAGCCAGGGCGACTTCATGGAGTGGAGGCAAAAGAAGGATCCCGAGCCGATGTTTCTTATTTACATCTCAAGGGCAAGGTCCGAGTCGGGCGCTACGGATGAAATATTCAATTCCCACGTCGCTATCTTTAATTGCTCGATGATACCCGTCAAGGTGGAAACCGATATGCACTGCGGAGGCCATCCGATCTCCTGCAATCCCTACCGCCAACGTCGAGCATATTCCTATCCCCCGTCTGCTAGAGACTGGCCCCCGAATTGGACCACAGCTGATATAACCGACGCGTTGGGTATCTGGCCTTTGGCTACCGGCCCCACCGATTTCGCCAGGGCATCCCCTACCGATAACTATGTGGCGGGTGACGATTTCCCCTACCTAGGGCAAGATATACGGGTCTGGGATAACACAAATATGGCCAAATTCTCGTCGCGCTTGACAACAGCCTTTAACACGTTTTGGCAAGCGTCGTTCACGCCATTCAAAGCAACAAATGCAGGCCTTCTTGACACTGTTCAACGGAATTCTACGACGGGACTTTTGGAGAATGGCGTTGTGGAGACCTCGGGCATGGAGCTCAGAACACGCGCCGTTTACAGGGCGAATGTGGCATGGGCTAGCATCCTGCTCCTAACCACGCTGGTTCTGGAAGGGCTAGCGATCGCAAGCATAATATTTGAGCAGGTGGTTATCGCACCAGATATGCTCGGCTATGCTAGTACTATGACAAAAGACAACATCTATACGCCGATGCCGGAGAGGGGATCCATGTTGAACGGGACGGAGAGAGCAAGGCTGTTGAAAGACATGAGGGTGCAGATTGCAGATGTTCGACCGGACGATGAGGTTGGGTACATCGCCTTTAAGACAGTAGGGTCTGGCGCTAGCTGGTCGCTGTTAAGTAAGAAGAGGCTGTACAGATAGATTCGCGATATATATGTGGAGAGTGGGTTCTGTCTAATACTAATAGTTTTTGCCAATGCTTGGATTCTAAGTGAAGGCCCTTGGTCCATGCCCATTTCAGAATATTCAACTGCCTTGTTTTAACATTCTCGAACCCGAATAGATCATATCGGAGACGGTAGATAAATACTAGACACTGCTCCTCACTGGAAATGGTGACCAAGGACCATCGATATTCTGGCTCCGCAGCCATGCTTCCACGATAGGGGCATCTGTGGCTTCCTTCGAAGTGTTTCCCCCCATGGCTGGCATCTTGTCTTTCGACTGTTGGTGATGATCCACGAGACTTGGCGACCCTGCTTCGAATTCCACGTCGGTAGGAATCTATAACACAACCACATCCGTCAGTCTAAAAGTAGCACCTAGGAGTAGACAGGAGGCCTTACTTGGGTCGAATTCGACGGCGGGCCACACCAGGCGCCAAGGCAGGCAAGAGTTATGTCTCTGTGGGCTGACATCTTGTTGATGATGAAAAATGGTGGGAGAGCCTTAGAAATATATGGGCGACACGAGGCAGGGGAAAAGATTAAGTGAAAGCGGCTGGGTTGGAGGAAGCAAGCCCAAATTCTCTTGTCTGCTACGTCTCGGATCGAGTTTAAATAATTCATCGAGGGAAGTTCTGCTACTGAGGGCATCGATAGCAGAACCCTCTCACCACGGTACCCTTGAAATTCGAATATCCCCTTTTGGGGTGCGTATCGGACACAGTACTCCAGTATTCTCTTGTCATTCCATCTCCATTGCCCCTCTTCAGATCTCCAGGGGCAGGTGTGAGCTCCAACAAAGTACGATATATTAACTTCTGATTCCCAGAAGGGGAAATTCGAATTCGCGTTCGTGACGAAGAAGTGGATCCCCTCGCCCAACCAACACACTGCCCGATCAAGCCAAGCAAAGCCCTTGGCTCCTTGGCTATTGCCTACGGCTGCGCCATGATAATACCAAGCTTCACCGCAGTTCTTGGCAGGGCAGAGCATGCAGGGGGTAGCCACAGCTGCATCATGACTGGTTTGGGCAAGAATGCCAATTACCATTTCAAGACTAGCGTCCTAATGAAAAGGACGCTTACCGACTTAGGGAAAGGTCTGGGGCACGGCCACCGAAAGTGAGGCGGCCCAACACAGCAGGCTCGATGTGATTGTTCTCGATGATCGATGATTCTTCCGTCCGTAAAATGCCTTCGCTCAGTATGAACTTCCCGGGATTTGATCTTGTCTTTTCTCCTTTTTTTTTTTTTAGCAGCCTTCGAACCTTTGGATTCCACTGAACAGACTTTGATCGATGTCGCGATGGCCCCTCCGATACGCTTTGTGAATTTTCCTATGGCACGGTCAAAGAGGATTCCAGAGGAGAAATGGGAGCAGCACCGCCCGGAAATATGCGAGCTCTATCTGACCATGACAATCAATGACCTCGTGAAGACGATGAGAGACAAACATGGCTTAGAAGCAAGGTAAACATACTCCTCTCCGATCGAACGAATGATAAATCTGTTTCCTTGATCCCAACGGCTAACAGGAAAGGCAGCGAGAAACAGTACATCTACCGTCTAGGAAAATGGGGGGTGACAAAATACAATTCGGAACATGGTACGAAGCAATCATTCCAACAGCCAGTTCAGACGCCACTGAAAGCGGGTGTGGATTTTACCAGCGAGACCGTAATCCAGGGAAAGCTAGCAAGAACCATTGATGATTCGGATAGCTCCGCATCTCTGTCTGGCCATCCACTAAGAAAAAAGCTAAAGGCTGCTTCCGCGTCTGATGTTATCCGTTTCGCGGCATCGGAAAACGGTCAGGCTGTTTCCTACCCTCCTCTCAGCCGGGCTTCTAGCATTAGTGCTTTAGTAGGAGACGTCTCTAGCATTGTCTCTGCCAGTACTCTGACCCTGGACGTCATCTCGTCCGCCGGCTCTTCACCATCAATTGACTCCCGAGCCAACACTCTAGACGTCAGCCTGGACAATGATCCAGTCGATGGGGCGCTACGATCTAGACAGCCAATTTGTCGACCGGAGGGCCTCGAAACGGCCAGCGATAAAGACACCGTCTCTCCTTCAGAAGCCAATCTACCAGACAGGCGATTATCGCCCGCTGAACTATTATGGGAAGCCTACTACAACCGACTGGTAGGTGGCCTTTCTGAGGGCGAAGTTGAGGCATTGAAACTTTCGGCTGAGAATCTCATGATTATCCATGATCTCACGGAAGCATTTGAACTTGAGATGTCTAGTAGACTGGACACAATCCCGGAAACCATACCCTCTATACCCTCTTTTCTCGAACATCTGTTGCTCAGAGAAGTGTTGCACAGAGAAGTGAAATCAACTTTTGATAATGACGGCATACCCTCTTCGGTCAATATTCTTCCCCCTCCCCCGGACTTTGTGTTCGGCCCCATTGTGCCACGAAACCTCGACACTATTAGTTTAGTGAGCTCGCTGGAAACCACCCCTTCTCTGGGAAGCTTCAAGAAAGCAGGGAAGGCGATCATGCGGCGCCTTAACCATCCCGAGCAGGATTCAGCGCCATCATTGAACAGAACTGTTGGCTCCCTAGGTGCCGCTTCGATTTCAGATGTTACCGAACTAAGCGTCCGATTTGGAGAAGCCATGAGTTTGTCCAATAGCTGACTGATTGACTTCTGGAAATGGCTTACCTTTTACATAGTAATTGTTCTACTTCTTATTCTTCTTTCCGGTCCTTCTTTACAAAGCATTGACCCTTGGCTTCGACTGGCAGATGCAGCGAAAAATCCATGGTAGTTTTTCATTTGGACGAAGGTGTTGAAGACAGCAATGTTACACAGCAACCAATCTCTTTCCAGCAATGAAATACGAAGTGCAAATATCTATTATGCGATAATCAGATAGTGATTAATGCCTGAGTGAATTCGCCAAGTTCGCATCTACAGAAAGATCGCGTACACCAACGCAGAACCTGCCAGCCTGTTTCGTCTAAAATTAAATCGAATAACAAAAGCCGTCTTGCAGCCATTCTCTTCGCTTTGCGAACAAGAGCGAACGTGAAATATTATACACAAAAAGAGAGATGGACGGATGAAAAGTATTAATACGCTTACATCGGTAGATTGAGCAGCTTCAGAACCCTCGGGTCTTGACTCGGGGGCCCCTTCGTCGCGTCTCGTGCTCCCTCCGCAAACAGCTGCACCTCTTCCATCTTCGTATCCGGATGCTCCTCCAATCCGGCCTCGATCGGACCCGTGCTGGCTCTAGAGGCCGCGATCAATGCTCGCAAATCAACTGGGGCGTTCTTGGCACCTCCAGAGGTTATATCTGGACCACCGGTTCTTGTCTTCCGCGCCACGGAGGGGATGGTGACAGCAGTTCCCCCAAGAATGCGAGGATTTTGGAAGTCATCTTCGTCCACGCCACCCCAGCGGTAGTTGACTGGTCGGAGAAGTGCCGAACCTGTCCGGAGGACCCACGATTCAATGCCCAGTTCTTCGTCTTCCTTCTTCTTTCGCCAGCGGGCCGGCACAATCTTTGCAAACGGACTGAAGAGGGCGACCACGGCCCGTTTCAGCATCTGGAAGATCGTATATACCCACTCGTCAGGCACCTGTCGCACCAGCATACCTAGAGGAATCGTGAGGATGCCAAATAGGATTGTCCATCCCCACTGAGCCCCCGAAAGCGGCTTCGTATCAAACGCCTTTCCTCCCTTGAGCACGATGATCATCTGACCAGCGATAGTGAGGCACTGCACACCGAGGAACCAAGGATTGCGGAGAACCCCCTGGTAGTAGATGTTGATCCTGTTGTCTACGCGACGGCAGTTATGCTGGTTGAATAGTTGCATGAAAACATAGACATTGAAGACGAGGGTCTGCAGCGATGCTACTTCCTCCGGCGTGTCGGGATTGAAAAGTGACGGGCCAGCGTAGTGTAGCGTGAAGATGACCGCTAGTTGGTAGATGGCTTGGACAATCACCATCTTCCACATTGTGATGGTGACTATTGGTGCTTTCCTTGGCTCGGGCTTGAGCTTGAAAAAGTCGTGAGAGGGATAGTCAGTCGCGAGGCCAAGTGAGGCGAAGATGTCCATAATAAGGTTGATCCAGAGAAGTTGGACGACAGTGAATACCGTATCGCCCACGAGGGTCGACAGTACTGTTAGTGTTCCGGCCGTGATATTAATGGTAAATTGGAACTGCGATGTGGTGTTAGAACGGGAATCTACTCTGTAACACTAAGATTTGTGAACGTTATTACCTGGAGAAACTTCTTAACGGCCGCATTGACTGTCCTCCCCCAGCTCAAAGCCTTTACAATGGACGCAAAGTTGTCATCAAGAAGAATAATTGATGCTGCTTCCTTTGCTGTTTCAGTACCTTGGATTCCCATGGCAAATCCGACGTCCGCAGCCTTGAGCGCAAGTGCGTCATTTGTGCCGTCTCCAGTCACGACAACAGTCTCGCCCATCCCCTTGAGATGTGACACCAGAGTAAGTTTATCTTGGGGACTAGCGCGGGCGAGAACCTGGAGACGAGGGATGGTGGCGTCGAGTTGAGAAGGGGAGAGTCTTCGGAAAGTAGGCCCGTCCATGGCAATACCGCCGGCAGTGTAAATTCCACACTTTGAGGCAATGGATTTGGCGGTGAGGAAGCTGTCTCCTGTAACCATTCGAACAAAGACGCCAGCTTCTTGGCATTGGCGGACGGATTTGACCACTTCCGGTCTTAAGGGGTCTTGGATTCCAAAGACGCCAATAAAAGTGAGGTCTTGAACGAATTTGTCCAACTCATTAGAGTCGAGCTCATCGAGGTTCTCAAAGGTCTTGCCATCAGCGTCGATATCCTTGTAGGCAATCGTAATCGGTCGTAGCATCTCCATGGCGTAACCATGAACAGTCGCCAATATCCGGCTCTCGAGGTCCTGTGTCAAATATTGAACCTGTAACCCTTCCCTTGGGTTCGAAATGATGCTGGTAGCCATTCGAAGGACCATCTCGGCTGCACCCTTGACAAAGAGTCGGTGTCTCCCATCCGCCAACTTTACCACGGCAGCCATCCATTTTCGGGAAGAGTCAAACGGTACCATCTCTATCACGGCATTGTTCGTTCGCTCCTCGTTAAGTGGGCCCAGCCCTAAGTGGTTACGGGTAAATTTGAGAAGCGCTGTCTCGGTGCTCGAGCCGATAAAGACCTCTGATGACGCAACCCCGTCATTCTCAAATGCCGTCGAATTCAGAGCAACGCTGTCCTTAATGAGGTTCTTAACGGTAGGAGAAAGTGAGTTTGTCAATGCTTTAGAACCTGGAAGCGATGTTTGTCCCATCGTAACACTCGACACCGAGGCTGCTGAACCCGAAACCTTTGACGGGAGGAGGCCCTCCTCAGCGTTTGGCAGCTCACTGAACTTGCCATCTGGTCCTATCATTCCCACCACCACACTCATGTCATTTTGAGTGAGCGTACCCGTCTTGTCGGAACAAATGCAAGTGGCATTCCCCATAATCTCGCAGGACCGGATCAGGCGAACGAGGTTATTGTCTCTCAACATGCGAGAAGTCGCAAACGCAAGCGCAATAGTGACGGCGAGAGCAAGGCCCTCAGGAACAGTGATGACAACCACCGTGACGGCGAGGATGACCAATTCCAGGAATTCCATTCCTTTTTCGGCAGACTTCTTGGTTGAGTGTCGCAGGTTGACCAGAAACCGGATGAATATGATCAAGAAGAATATTGCGCCGGCAATCGCGCCCAGGGTGATGAGCTGCTTTGCCAATCTTCCTAATCTTTGCTGGAGGGGAGTCTCTTCGACATCATCTCGAAGGGACATCAGAATTCTGCCGTAGGTAGAGTTTGTCCCGACCGAAGTGACCAGGTAAGTGCCATAACCACCCGACACGGTCGTACCGCTGAGGATGAAGGGGTCGGCGGAAGGGTTGTCCTCAGATGCGACGTGCTTGTGTACAAGCTCGGACTCTCCCGATATCGAAGACTCGTTGATCTGTATCCCAGCAGCATGGACCAAAACGCCATCGACGGCCACAATATCTCCCGCTTCCAAGCGCATGAGATCGCCAACGAGAACATCGTGGATAGATATCCTCTGAGGCTTCCCTGACCGAATCACGGTGACATCGCGCTGCTCTTTGCGCTCGTTCAGCTTCTCGAATTTATGGTTCTTCTGCCAGTCAGTAGCAGCACTCGCGAAGACGATAACCAAGATGGCTACGACAACCGTCGCGCCGTCAACCCATTCAATGTTCGAGCCGGCTTCATCGCTGCTGACGGACTCGTAAATACCCAGGGCCAACGAGATGATGGCTGATACGGACAGCAGCATGATCAGCTTGTCGTTGAAGGCTATCCAGGCTAATCTCAGGAATGATTTTTGTTTTCTTCGTGGGAGAATGTTCCTTCCGAAGATACGGATGCGGTCGGCGAATCCTGACGGCTCGGAGCTGCCGAGGTTGAAGAGATTGGTATGCGGGTGGGAGGACTCTCTCGATAGAGGCTCAGTCTTCGGGGGCCGGCCTTCCCTCGATGCGGTAATCGCCTCGTCTATCGTTACCCGACCATCGAGAATATCCTCGTCTACGCTGAGACCCGCCTCGACATCTGTCCGGAGCCCAGCTGCTAAACCAGGTAGGCCGCCAAGGGCATTCAGAGCATCGGCGCTCCTCGCTAGAGAAAGCTTGTGGAGTTTGGCTGGGGTAAAGGCGAAAGGGTTGCATGGTATATCCTGTTCATCGTCGCCATTGTCGCTAATGTCGAGTCGGGGTGCTCTTACTTTTTCGGTTTCTTTTGCAGTCGAGGGAGCTTCTGAGGGTGGGGTTTTGTCAATCGAAGAAGTGTCCGCTCGGGTCTGATCAAGAGGCTTGCGCAAAGGATCAGCGGAAGGCGATGTCATTTCCACCAAGCAGGCAGGGGACACGGGAAGAACAGATGGAGTTTAGGACGACAGGAAGGAAAGCAGGGAGCTCTACCAAGATCAAGAGGGTTTGAGATTCGGGGAGATGGAAGAGTCGGGGCAATAAAGGTGAAGAAATGGGGGAAGGAAATCAATGGCTTCGAATTCTTTTCTTTTTCCTTCAGTTGAAGAAGAAATTGCAGCTTTGACAACAGGCCTCGTAATACTTCATCGTGCAGATCAAAGGCCAAGATTGGGAGTTGCCAAGAAATCCAGGTGAATGCCGGTCAGAAATCTTGGCATCTCTCATCTCGCATCTCATTGATCAGGCGTCAGACGTTGTACCGAATTGGGGGAACAGCAACCGGGCTAGAAACGTCGACATCTTGGCAGACCAACAAGATCGACTCCTTCTGGACCTTGTGGAGAAAACAAGGAATCGTACGCGCGTACAGTCGATGCTTAGTCCTACAAGGATGTTCTCAACGAAGGATAGATTCGTGATCCCGGCAGTCGGGGTTAACAAACAGTGACTCTTAATAGTTGGATAATATTTTGGGTCATTTTCTTCGCATTCTATTTGGTCTACCGAGTCACACGGAGGGCACACGGAGGGGAAGAGTAATGCTCCGGGATGCACTATACGGGCCTCAATCCCACCGTGGAGACTATTATCCGGTACGGACGGCCAATGATAACTCCGTCCACATCCTTACAAGGCGTGAGGCCCGCATGTCGCTCCCATCACGCGCATCGGCCACCCCGATCTGGGGCAGGTCGGGCTCGCTCTGCAGTCAACTCTTGGCCTTAGCCTGAGCTTGCCACCCACAACCACAACCTGGCAACTCGAAGGTAGGGTCACATCGGACGTGTGAACAGCACGTCTTCCCGATTTTGCCAGGCCAAGAATTTCCCAGTTCCCAGAATATTTCCCCTCCGAGAGATCACCGGCCCAGGCAACGACGAAAACCGCCCCGATTATTTCTCGACCGGTGGTTTGGCATTTGTCCGTGTCGGAACCAGCACCATGCCGGAAGGGTTTTGGATTGGCGTGCTCTACTTATTTACAAAAGTATGTTGCAGCCCTACCTCACGGGTCAATTAACGTTTGATTATTGGGGAGAGAATGGGAGATGGAAAACGTTCGGAGATGATGCCGTGGTGAACTCTACCTGGAGAGACCAGGAAGGTTGGATGTAAAGATTGCTGGGCGGAAAGATGGTTAGGCTACACCAGAGAACTCGCACCACCTTGAAACTGTTTTATACCTAGTTTCTCGCAAAGTTGTCGCCGTTGGTCATTACAAAAGGTGCGAGTTTGCACTCTTGGGAGACAATGAGGAAACGGCCACGTAGATAGACAAGCGGAGATAGCATCGTATGGCTGCTAATTAACTAGAAACCTGAGCAGAGAGCACTGGAATAACACTTCCCCGTCGTTAATGTAGTAGGCTCCGGGTTCAAAGCATAGGAAGTTATTTCTTTTGTGCTCCGTGTGCATGAGAATCGAGCATATAGTCTTACAGTGATGGTCTCTTTAATTTCCGAGTTGACTTTCGCGCATGTCACCTATCACAGTCCCTGGATCTGGTCTATCGGCACTTGAAGACACTACGGGAAAAAACAGCATCGGAAATTCCCCCAAGAATCTAGTCATGTTCCAACTTCATCTGCCAAAGGTGGAGGATTGGGGACAAGCTCCAACACCCTGACGACCCTTTAGAGGTTTAGAGAGGTCCGTTTCATTCAAGGATAGCACACAAGATTGGCTCAGTTGTGGGCGCAAGAAGAAACGAGGATTATTGCCGATTTTCAACTTTATATTACTCCCCCTCCACCCCTCCTTCTGCTCCCCTTAACATTAGAGAATACCTCATGCCCTAGGCCCGGAAAAGCCCAATCCACTCGCAGTCTATAGTCTAACCAGTATCTCCCCTGATGCGTTGATTGTGAAATGTCGTCCGACCTCGTTTAACAGGGCTTGGTGCATCCCACTCACGCCTGGAAAGAGTTCCCTATTTATATCGTGATATCATGTCCATAAGTCGCCCACTCATCTTCTCGGATAGTTATCCGCGGGCAATTCAACCGCGGTCTGCGTGTTGCCCACCAGTTCGACCGGCTTCTGGGGTGCATCGAGTTCATGGCTGGGAGATACTGGTTTCTTCTCTGCGTCTTCCGTCTCGTCATCGCCCTGACCAACACTCCGCCGGCGTTTTCGAAGGAAAAGGAAAGCAGCAAGTCCAACGATGGCGAGCACGCCCACTGGAATTCCAACGCCCAGCCCGATCTTCAGTGCTTTGTCGTCATCACCTCCGTCGTCGTCTCCGTCAACGCCTTGCTGGTCCCCTTGCGTCGTCGAAGAAGGCTCCTCGGAATCCGAAGATGAAGTTGGTGTCTGAGTTCCCTTCGTCGATGAGGGCCCTCGAGAACTTCCAGAACTTGTCGAGTTACTCGTGTAGCAATCCCCGAACTCAGCCTGACAGCCATCACCGCAATAATCGGTAGTCTGACCGCAGAACCCTCTGGCACTACAACAGTTTCCTTCGGCAGATCCGCGACAGGTGAGACCGCCAGAGCCACCGCACGAGCCGTCGGACGAGATCTTTGAGTCACCGCAGACGCCAAAGTCGGATTGACAGCCGTCACCGCAGTAGGAGGCATTCCGACCGCAATAATTGAGGCGGCTGCAGCAATCTCCCTCAATGCTGCCGAGACATGTCGTGCGCACGCCGTCGATGAGGCCGCAGTTACCGTCGGAACTTACGATGGGCGAGGCTTGTCGGGGGAGGATTTGGTAGTATCGGCGGTCGTTGGCATTTTCTAGTTCTCCGAGTCTTTCGTACGTATATTTTCGTCAGCAAATCATTATTGACAGGGACTTAGCTTCGTCGACGTACAGGCTTGCGTTCGCTATCCTACACAAGGAAAAGTAACATGTCGCGACCCAGATGCTGGCGCGTCGGAGAGACTGTAGTCGCATTTTGATCCCGGCCTAGACCCTGCCGCCCAGATGTGAAACACTGACGTCGGGAACGGTGTGAAGAAGCGTCTGAGGAATTCCGGGTCCTCGAACAAAGCCGGGCTGGAGCGGCTTAAAAAAAGAAAAGGGGGGACCATGGATTGAACAGGTTCGTGCTTCCACCGACCAGACTAAGCCCCAAGCGCCAGCCCTGTGAGATCTCCCGACATCAGATCAATTGATTGGCAATTTTGGCATGGGTCGGAGGCGGAGTGGGGGTTGGGCGGCACGGATAGAGTGCCCAATTGGTCGGAAAACGGACCTGCATCTTTAGCTGAGAATCCTTCGAAGATTGCTTCAGACATTGGAAGCTTGACATTTGATGCGCATAGCTACAATGCACTCAAGACCAGGGTATGGACAACTTGGGAAATGGTGGCGGTGGCAGTGTCTCGTGTTCCGAGCTTCGGGTAGCACTGAGCAGCCCACAACACCGTGTCAGACGGCTATCAATGATCCTCTATCAAAAAGACAGAGGTAGGAAGTGAGAGAGATAAATAGAGAGCGTGACCGCCGATTCCACTCTCCGGAGCCCTACTATTGAGGGCGACAGGTCAGCGAGGTACCATATGGCGGCTCATGGACATCGGGGGATGGGAACACTTGTGCTCCGTACACGTGGGCTCTCAACTCCAATCCCAGATTTTTGGGACCAAATTGGCCTGCGTCGATCCCAGAGCTTGGCAATATTGCACCTGAAATGCAACCTCAAGAGAACCCTTCCTTGGCGGTTCATAATTCGGATGGAATAAAAATCGATACTTGTGTAATTATTCTTCGCTTACCATTGTACCTCGGCATAATCCGCAGAGTCGTTCCACCGCATCAGGGAATTACATCCTCCTCCTCAATACCGGGCAATTTGAACTTCTACATGCCTACTTCAAAGTTTCCCGAGTCAGCAGAATGGCGAACGACAGTTAAATTGAGGCCTGAGTGGGTTCTTGCAGAGTAAATACAGCTTAACCACGTAATAATATGCCACCTCATTTCCGCCATATCATTTAGGCCAGGGAGTCCTCATCGACAAGGTTCGTCGTGGACTCGCATTGCTTGAGGAGTCGAGAGATCATGCGTCCTCTGAGCAAAGCGTCCCAACTACTTAATCCCTTTCCCACCAGTCCGGTCGGCAGAGCTTCCCGGCACTGTTTTCAACCCAAGCTTCGCTTCCAACGCAATGCCAGCAGTACAACACGCCTTCCGGATCATATCTGTCCTTGATGGCCTTTAGACGCGGGTAGTTAGCCCCGAAGGCAGAATATTGCCAATCGGGTTCGTAAGGGTCCATCTGTATCAAAAATACATCAGTTTCGAAAATTCTTTGTATCGGCAAAGGGGGAAAGGGCCAGGATATTGCCGCCAAGTGTGTTCCGTACCTCGTTATAATATGCGCCGCTGTCAGCGGCCAGCTTCCTCAAAGCCGCCGTCGCGTTGAACGTTACATAGTCGCGGATCTGTTGCGCAGCATCGGCGGGAAGAGTATCAGGCCAGCCTGTGCCAACGACAAAGTGGCTGATGGTGTCTCGCCAAGCTGGATTCAAGGCAGTGTCGAGGTTCCTGTTGGCAGAGTTGGCAACCATGTGGCCGATCATCAAATTAGGACCGGCAATCTAAGATAAACCAAATAAAAGTCAGTGTCTGTTTCCACAGGATAAAGTTGGCTGTTCTCCACTTACGTCACTTCTGCTTATCTCTTGGAGCGTCTTGGACACTGTCTCAACGTCCTCGAACGCTTCGGCGGGCATGAGGTGGCTTCCCATGGCAAAGTTTTGGGCGACGGGTTCATTCTCCGGATCACCGTGGTAGGCGTCGAAAAATGACGGAACGGTCTCTTCGGTTGACTGATAGACCACTGTGCCGTTCATCGCATCCAGCTTTTCCTTCAATGGAGCGAATAGGTCGGTTACCGTGCCGTTAGGCTTGTCGAAGAGCATGAAGACCGTCATAAGCATATAGCCCCTCGGGGCTTGTGGAGGGAAAACGTAATAATAACCTTGTGCGCCACCCTCTTTAAGCCTGCGCAAGTCGGAATGGAAGAACCCCATCAGATCCCACCACTCCTTCTCCTTGGACGAGTCTTGCAGCGTGACCGTGAGTCCCCAGTTGGTGGTACGCGGTTCGGGATAGGCCTTCATGGTGACGGAAGTGACAACGCCGAACGTGCCTCCGCCGCCTCCTCGGATGGCGTAGAAGAGCTCCGGGTGGTTACAGGCGTTGGCGGTGATGACTTTGCCATCGACGGTCACGATGGTTGCCTCGAGAACGTTGTCAACGCCCATGCCATAGGTGGCGCTAAGAAACCCATGGCCACCGCCAGTGAACCAGCCTACGAGACCGACGCCCTATCCAAAACGACGAAGGACTGATCAATTGACCGCCTCATTCATGACGGTAAATGTTCAAGGTTTGACTTACGGGATTGGCCCCACCAACTACGACAGCGCCATGCTCGTGTGCTGCAGTGTACACACTCTTATCAACTTCCCCAGCGGCAACGGTGGCAGCCATTTGAGGTGTAGTGTCATTACTCGGGCAAGATTTGGACTTGAAGTTGTCGTGAAACTCGATGCCCTGGATATGGTGCGTCCAAATGCTATTCCATGATTAGTTTCTCTCTGGTGGCTTTTTCCATCTGTGGAGGAATCACTCACGACAAGCTGCCATAGGCCGTGCTCCTGAGAATAATATCAGTATTCGTTTTGCTCTGTCTGAAGGAGTTGAATAAGAGTGTCGAATGCTTTAGAAACCAGCTTACCGTCCCAGGTGGTTATGACCAGTGTTCTTGATATTGAGTCTGATGTTCCGTTTGGCAGCCCACTTGACCGCCGTAGTAATATCCTCAGCACCCGTCGCATTAACGACGTAGGTAGGGTACTTCCCAAGCTTGCATCCCTTAGTTCCCGCGTCGGGGTCGCCTCCGATGCTGGTGCCGTTGGGAAAGATGGGCGGGCATGGATTATCGGCCCACTGGGGGTAGCTGATGCTAGTAGGATCCTCGGAGTGGAACGTAGACAGGTGCCATTTGGCTAAGACATATTCGCAGGCTGCAGAATCGTAGTTGGGCTCGGAGGGGTAGCAAACCGAAGCAGGAGGCGTAGCGTGAATCAAGCGACCGTGGAGCGTCCAGTTGAGAGCTTTCCAGGCGCGTGGGCTGGGCCAGCAATCATCTCCCGGGGCCTGAAAAAAATAGTCAGTGGGTGCTAATAAGATAGAAAGGACGGCGATGGGTCATCACGTACGCATTTACATTCGGGGGCGGCTAAGACGCCAGAAAGCAGCGGGATCGCAAGAAGTAGTTTGAGTAGAAGCATTTTCACTTTGATGTTTCTGACGAGAGGAGATATATGCATACGAACTCGGGTGATTTGGAAGTAGTTAACTATTTGGACAGGACATGTCGGGCATCATATTTATATATTCGTGATCAATTGGCAGAAATTATGTCCATCACCGTCCCAGTCAGCCTAAGCTCGTTTCTGTCGTGTTCTAGCTACGCGTCCGTTCGAGACGCCTTCGAGGCAGTGCAAATAGCAGCGAACATCGCCGACGTTGACCAGGGATTATTAAACAGAATGAATTGTTATCCAAGCCAAGAAGCGGTTATGCCAATTATTTTTTCCCTTCGTTGTCCCCCCGTATTTCGGGGCCACGTCTTAAAACGTTATGCCGTTATGCTCCTAATTTCGATGAGCGGGACCTTTGCGGGTTCTCGGCGTCGCCATCGAGCTAAAATATCTAATGTGGTTGATACCGGCCCAACTCATCCACCATGTGTTTTTCAAGATCGTCTTGCTCGTTAAACCCATCCTTGGACCGCTGATCAACGAAGGGGATATAGATTGGACCGGGATCAACCCCGTCGGCGGTGGTAACATTGGTTCCGCCAGGGGTCATGACTTGCGAGTGCTGGTCTCAAAATGGCTCTCGTCTGAGCTTCGTCGATTGAGGTCGCAAATATTGTCGTCATTTCAAATCTCGGGGGGAGATTCGAACCATCTCTGGTCCAGCTTCAACAGGTCCATGGCCGACTGAGGGCATAACGAACCTTAACTGCAAATGATTGTATGCCTTGTCTCATCAAGGCCATTTCGACTGTGTAAATCTGCCAGTGGGCCCTGATATCCCGGCGAAGCTGCTGCTCTCATCCTGGGTTTCCTTCTCTCAGTTCCAAGTACGATGATTATGCCGTGGCTGACGTATACGGTATTGTATCGTATCGAAAGATTCATCTTCTAGCCATCCATAACGACGACGTTGACTTTGCGCCTTTGTGACCCAGCTTCCTCATATCAGTGATTCATAAACTGGCCACGCGATAGTCCAAGTTCATCTACCTTCACGCCAAGGATAAGGATGTAGTTCCTTCAGCAGGCTCCAAGAGATCCCAGCCAGAAGACTTCAAGAATGAGGTAGCCAAGACTGAGTTGTGAGAGAACGTTGAAATTGAGTTGGTCGGTTTGAAGAAGGGTCTCCGGGACGAGATGGTAGTGATGCAGTATATCATAAAGATTGTCAGTTTCGCCGTTTTTGAAAAGCCTCAAGTTCGAGCTTGTCGGGGAAACGCGATTACCACCTGTTCTTGCTCAAAGAAGCCGGGCCTTTCTTCAACGGCCACGTGCTTCTCTCTGCCTTATAAGGCTTAACTGTTGAGACTAATACACGGAACATCCCATTCCCCGACTGCTGGTAGGATTATATGTAGCATTGGTCATGGTTCCAACAGATAAATTATTGATGGTTCAGTCCTACCTCCCTTTCCGTCAACGCGCCTCGGACTGGGAGCCATATACGGCCAGGCACGTTGGATTTCTCCTGTTTTTATTTTTTTCTGGACGACAATGTGGAAACAATGTTCGACTCGCATGAGAAGATGCATGACAGTCCTCTCTTGTTGCATTATATGCAGGGGCCTGTTGTCAAAAACGTTTAGCGTCCGGCAGGATTATTCCGCCGCTGGACATTCTCTTATGGCTCCATTGTACTGTTCGTCGCAAATACTGGCCCATAAAGGCGTAATTCTTACACCGCTTCCCTCTTTCCCTTTGGCTTTCCAGTATTTGCAGCAAGCATGGGTCGGTTTTGTTTTACTACCGAGCTGACATGCAGACTTCTAGCTTACTTCGACCCCCCAGGAGCCATCTGCATCGTCGAGGGGTTTCAAGGGTTGGCGCCTGGACAGTTGGAGGAGTTGAGAGGGGGTATTTGAAGGACCGTCAATCCCATCTTTCATCGAGTCGTATTGTCTTGCCAGACCAAGCGCACTCAGTTTCTTCCGTCTTTCGAAACGCAAAAGCAATCTCATTCATTCACAATGTCGGCCGACCTTCGAACTCAGATTCTTAGTAAGTTGATCGAACATCTTACTCGCATCACAAACTAACAGTCCGAAGCCAACGCCAAGTTCATCTATGGCCCCAACAAACAATTCGAAGTCGTGACGGCCCTCGTCTTCCTCGGAACCTACGGCAACATCCAGGCCTCCCAGGGCATCCTGGTTGAAGTCAACGCCGAGGACGGAGCGTACAAGACGTACCTCGCCGGCGAACCTGCCGAGCAGCTGGTCGATGCCCTCGAGAGCCTCCACGGAGAGACAAGGAAGAAAATTTATCAGAAGCTCTCGGAGACTTTGGAGGAGAATGCCATGATTGAGTCTGGAGAGACTGTGCTGGAGGGATCCCTTAACTGGTCTTAATGCGGGTCGGCTTGGGATGGAGAGTTTAACATTAGGCCTGGAAAGGTGATGTGATAGATGACGATGGCTGGGTCAAATGTGATCTCGGAAATTGGAGAGAGCACAAATCCGTCTCAAGGTATTAGCACGAAGTTCAAAGAACTCAACATCGGTGCGGGTTGAACTAACGCATCGGTTACGTCGTTGGAGGGCCGTATTACTCTGAAAATTTGCATGAAAGATTGTGCATAAAACAATGCATTAATACGAAAAGAAAAGACAAATTCTTCGCATCGGTGCATACCGCCTGAGAATCGTTTGGACCATTGCCTGTACTTGGAGATTCATGGGATTCGATGTTATTCCGGCTCCTGGTCGCGGGGTCATGTCCAGTCCCAAAATCCGCCGTCCAGCCTGTTTGTCTCCTGCACCAGGAGGTCAAGCTCGGATCAATATGGCGGTTTGATGCCAGGTGCTTTCCCGCCCGTCTTGAATCAGTTGCTTGGAAACTCTCCTCAAATCATGATTCATATTCACGTACCTCTTTTGAGGGGGTTTGGGTCCCTGTCATATGTGACCACTCTGAGTGTGCTCGTGCCATCGACTGCGTGGAGATTACAATCGACTGGTCCCCGCTGACCGGAACCATGAACCAAGCATGACGACGAATAATATTGGATAATTTAAAGACAATCGGTCCCAAGAATGCACCCATGAGCTATTAAATGGAATGTTTGCTTCCCGCCTGCGTCGGATCAGTAATTTCCCTAGTGGTATGTCCGTGACTCCGTCGTAGTATTTCCGGAAGGCTGTCAACTACGCCATAGCCGCCTCGAGCAAACGTAGGAGAAGGGAAGAGAAGGGACAAACTGTTTACCGTCAACCTTGCTCGTGGGATTCCTCAAGAAGATCTGTCATGTTACACGCGGCGCCCCTTGTCCGTCAGGTAGACGATACCCTTGTTGAAACTGTGGTCTCACTTCGTATTTGGAAGCTTGCCCTGCCGAGATTGTCCTTCATTTCGTATCTTGGCGAGTGAAAACATACCAAGCGCTAATTTCTAGTCCCCAATTCCAGCTGTTTGGTATTGCCAAGGAAAAAGAAAGAAAAAAAACCCAACGTCGAGGCGATGGGCGTGGCTTGGTGTTTGACATCTCGAGGGGACAAGAGTATGACTCGTACTAGTACAGGAACTTGCCAACTCACACAATGCGTGATCACCGAACCAGCGAGGGTGTGACGACAGGTATATTTCCTTGCATTGAGTTAGATCCCGCCTCCTCGGTTCTGGAGCGGTCCCGGCACGCTGGAGAGGCAAACTTGACTACTCGGCGGTTTGTACTTCCTATGCATGTACAAACGAAGCAGATATCAGGTCAAGCAAAGTCACAAATGTCATAAAAACACACACCAAACATAGTTCTGAAGTACCTCGAAGGTCACCGAAGGGTATATGCGAAACCGTATCAAGTCGGTCCCTTCAGACAATGAACGCACATGTACCTTGGCCGACGACTTGAGGGATAAAAAAAAACTCAGCATCGAATATCAGCCGGCCACATCCGTACAAGTACCCCTCGCGCCCAGCTTTCCCCCCTCCTTTTCTCGACAATGATAATCCTACCTAATAAAGGTAGGCGTCCTCGAGTCCAAAGCTCGAGGACCGAAGACATCCAATAACACAGCGTTACAATGTGAAGCCGGTCAACGGCAGAAGCAATGTGCAGATTGGACGCTCCAATCAATGCTGCGGGAACCTGAGAATAAACTAGAAAAGCCCGTGCCACCAACAGGGGAGTATGAATAGAGCTTAAAATTGGCCCCCCTCCACCAGGCTCGTCTGACTGCAACCCTTCCTGATGTTCCCGACGCCCTTATACCCCTGGTCCGGGTCCCTGGTCCCAAATGCACAACGTCCCATTGTCTCCCTTTCCCTTCCTCCCCTTTTTAGTGCCATGTGAGAAATCACAATACCGATCGAGCGAGAATCGGCTAGCTCGGCCAGAGCCGACACTAGTATAGCGCAGTGCCTGTGGGCGATGAGAAGGTCTTTGGAAGCTAACACATGATATTAAGACGTACAAAGGACCCTAGTTCTAAAACGCAAGTTGATTGTTGTTTTTTTTCCTCCTTCCCAAGCCCAGGGAGAGAATGAGCTGCAGCAACGGCCTGTGAGGCTGTCTGTGTCACGGGCGCCACTAGTTGGACGGTGGCGGGCGGCCGGGGGTGTTGGCAAGCAAACAAGTTCGAGGGGAGAACGGCGAGGCGTCAAATTGATGTTTGTACTCCTACGAAGTATGTGACTCGGAGGTAATATCGATGTCTCGGTACCGACGCCTCCTGACTGCCTTTGCATGGGAGGGGCCGGGAAATAGTACCGTTTTAAACCGGTAGTTGGGTCGAAATTGTGATTTTTCAGATAGTAAATCCCAATCATTCAGGGACCCAGTCAGTGTTTGCTTCACCCGCGCATCCGGGTCTCCTACGAGCACATCGCGTGCCTGCAGTCCGGGTCCATCCCGCGATGCTGACCCCTGAATGACGATGCTTTCCGACCCTCCATTAGACACAATCATTTGAAAATATTCCATCTCGGCCCAAAATCCTTTGCGCGCAACGCCTGCTTGAATTTGATGTGTTGGTTCCGCAACTGGCAGGGATAAAAAAGGCGAACCAGGGGATCAGAACCAGGGGTCTCCCAGGTCGCGGCCAACCAATCACTTACAGTTCGGATCCTCGACTCGCCGTCCCCCTCCTCCATCTCGAAAAATGTCTCGCTGCATTATACTTGCTTTTTCCCCCCTCTATTTCGTGTAAATCCCGACTTGAAAAGTTCGCCCGGTGAGATCAGCGGTCAGCTCATCGGAAGAGGGTTCGTCGAAAGGAATTTTAATGGTTCAGACACAGCTCCCCTGCATCCTTCTACTGTCTCACAGAACACCTTGTGGACATTTTTATTCGCAGAAAGATCCCGGGGTGCAAGAGACGTACGAAGATCCGGCGGCAGGCACGGCTGACCGACGTGGGGGCGCCACACAGGCCGCCCTTGAATAAATCCACATAACTCCGGGGAAGTTTGCGTCTGTCTCATGAGAACCCCGATCCATGATCCATTGTATCGGTATTCGCTCTGGGCAGGTACTTTGTTCTCTGGGCGCTTGTGGAAAGTGACACTTTCGGACCGATCAAGCTACGTATCATTGGGGGGATACAAGACGGAGGGGACACTCGGTAGGTTTTCCCGCCCCTACCTGTAGACCAGCGCAGAGGTAAAGAACCCTGTCCGTTGGGGTCAGAGATTTTCCAAGCCTGGCCTTGTCTGGATGGCAGGGCTTATTCTACCCCTCGCCTTCAAATACATATCCACACCACACCACCCACCAAACGTCCTCAAACCCAACTTCTCCCAATTCTATCTCCCAAGCCACCATCATAACCCACGCTCTTCGAACGTCTGACATGCCAAAGTTATCACCATGACGCCGCCACTCAACGTATCAGCTCCTCGAGGATCCAACCGTCCACCAGTTTGCACCGAAGTGTCACGCGAAGGTACATGGATGATGCACGTCTACGAAGCCCTTATCAACTACGAGGACTTCATACCACCACAAACGAGTGCATCCCCACCCCGAAAGGCTCAGAAGACGCCCAATATCACCCCTACCGCTAACTGCCCTCGAACTACTTGCTGTCGAAAAGGAGCGACCCCAAATCGTCGCCAGACAGGACCACGAGTCTCGGAATTATTGAACGATCCACCAGATGAATGCGATACGTTTTTCAAAAGAGAAAAGAGTCACCCTCCAATCCGTGCGCAGCCGAGGCCCATAGATCCTACATCAGATACCTCTAGAAGCACGGACAGCACGGATGTTGTTCACATTTTGACGATCCCGAAACGGAAGAGACGTCCGGCGGATGGCCCCCCACAGAGCCAAGGAAAGAAGTCCCGTCCATCTCCGGACTATGAATATTCGAGCGACGCTTCGGATGTGAAGCGTGAGACTTAGCATCCCACGGAGCAGTACACCGGACAGGAGCCTAGAAGTTATATCGCGGCATGAGCTTAGAGAGATACTTGAGGAATGGCGGGTTCGGATATTTTAGAAAGAAGATTATGTTTACATGTTTCATTCTGGCGTTTGATGTAATAAATTGGGTTCATACTTGGAGGGTTTAAAGCGTGTCACACCATCTCATGTTTCTTTCCTTGCTTCTCCATCCCCCTCCCTCTTCCACTAGGTCTAACTTCCCCTGCTCAGGTGAAGGCCAAAATGACAATGAACCAGACCATCGCATATGCATGTTCGTTACGGAGGGAAACTATCCTAGTTCTCGATCTTCCTGCATCGGATATATGTATTTCATGTCACAAAACACAAAACACGATAATGACCCGGTGTGAAAATTTCCAATTAGACATTGCTCTCATCTCCAACGTCTATGATGCATATTACCCTGCAGCTTACTACCAAAGCCAACACTACTTCTCCATCGAGGGCAGCATGCATGACGTGCCAGATTCGTCTTATTTTGGATGTAGTTGAAGAGAAAGGGCCGTTTTTTTGCACTAGAATTCTGCAAAGGCCCGACTGGTCCTCTGTTGAAGTCGCCTTCCAAGATGTAGGTGGGCAGCCGCCTTTTCCAGCACCAGCTCCCCGCCCGGCTCTCCGTCACGAAGTTCTTCTGTGGGATAACCAGACTGTGAATAAGATACCTGACCTCAATTGGCCATCTGGTCCTCTGAAACTGGCATCACAGGTGTGATCTATGAATATGGTGTCTTGATGGCTCAGCACTGCGTACCGTGGTATTATCACGTAGCATTTCTCTGCTCTTCGGCATGCTCAAGATTGAGGAAGAAAATCTTTCTGAAGAGGCCAGTCACAATTCAATAAGAACATCCCCTTCACACAGAATTTCGATGGTTTAGTCCATGCAAAATGTATCCACACTCATCTCGCCCGCATGGCTTGCGAAGACTGCGTCCCCACAGGTGCTTGAAGATCATTGAAATGCCCGAAATGAAGAAGAGAGGGAAAGGGAAGAAAGATGAAAAAGAGAGAATGAGAGGGAAGCAAAAACGCGAGACTGAAAGAGAAGGTGTGGGGCAGGAAAAAAAAAAAAAGGACATCAAGCATTCCGGTGGTACCTTCCGGGGCGACTGAGAGTCTGAGTATACCTTATAGGGAGCAAATTGCCTCGCGGTAATCATCAATCGAGGAACGGTGGGCGCTGGTTACAGTCAGGACAAAGCCGTGATGACTCAACTTTTTGCCAACCAGTCCAACAACAACGTACCAAATCGAACCGAGCGAAACGAACCGAACGAAGCGACGAAGCGAATCGAGTGATACCAATCGACAACAGGAGATGTAGGCCCAATCGACGAGGGCCGAACTCTTTTTAATAATTAATATAATTAATATAATTACTTTTTCTTTATTTTATATGTTGTTGTCGTGCGGAATGGGCTGGATCGACGAGGCTGTGATGGTTGTGACGTTGCGAAGTCTGAGAGTGGTACTTTGGTGGGGGACAAAAAACGAGAAAGGATACATAGAAATTAGGATTTGGCTTCGGGAGAGGTGGTTGGTTCGAAATGCGTGCGTTACCTCTTTTTTTTTTTTTTTTTTTTTTAGAGGGCCGGTGTCTCAACATTCTTTCCCGAAGTTCTGCCAGCGTGTAAATACTATGATGATTTAAGAGTGTTATAGTAAAACAGAAATAAATTGAGGAACTACAATAGTAACGGATCTAATACCGGCGAACGTGTCTCTACTTATAAGATTTCAAGATGAGAACAATACTAAGCACCTTCGTTGCATTTCAATTGCGAAGTAAGACTTGATTTTATAGTGGAAATAACCTCGATTTTGACTGAGGAAATAAGTTGTCATGATTGACCTGTTACGGGGTCAGAAAAGGGGCCCGTGCACCCCATGGCGGCCAGCTGTTATGGGCTCGTGGACGGCAGAGCTTCGGAGAAATAAAAATGCAGCCCCGAGAACCTCACGATAAGGAATTGTCTCAAGAAGCCGCAGCCGACCGCCCTCCTGGAGAATGGCTTCGCACTCTGCGTACGAAGTACAGTGGAAGGGGCCAGACCCTCAATTTTCCGCGATCTCGGCCATGCCTAGCCAAGTCGGTTTCTTTTTACACCTCTCCCAAGCTTGCCCTTGCACCCATCTGTCTCTCCGACCAATGGAGTTCCACTCCGAATGGGTTCTCATGATGGACAGCATATAATATCTCAAATTCCTCAACCAGCCACTGGCATATACACTTTCAGTGGTAGTTCTCTATCTGTATCCACACACGAGACCCCTCCAGACCCTGATGAGATTCCCCGAATGTGGTCCTGTCTAGGCTTTCAAGTAGCCGTTACATCTATTTCAATTTCTACCCGGTAAGCCATCACTCCCACGGAGTATCGTAACCCGCGTTCCACTTGTCAGCCTTGCAAATTCAGGCTCTACAATACTTTTATTGAACTTTTAGTCCCTCCTCTTTCTCATGATCGGATCTACTGCGATGTCAACGCCTGCGTTGACAATCTAGTTTGTTATCCTATGTCCGAACACCCTCACCGAGAGTAGACCTTCCCACTCTTGTACTCGAACCTTGGTTGTCGTTTCGAAGCTAGGCTGGCACTTTCTGCTGATATGACAGATTGTACTGCAGAACGATTTTCTTCTGGTAATTTAGTCGGATCAATATCTTAAGCTGGTGGGAGAACTTCGTGATCTAGGTATCGTCGAGGATATGCATCGACCGGCGGGCCCAGAAGTTCGTCGCTCATACCAAGCATTGTGAAGAGTTTCGCCCGGGCGGTCAGGTTCGTTCTGCCTAGCTCTTGGGGATGAACTTCTGGAGATGACACAGCCGGTGTCGTCGGAACGAATTGTAAAAACGTCTTGGTGGTCGACTTTCCGCTTGGTCGGGGGGGCTCTCGGGCGTCGGTGTGAGAATCGGCACGTGGCCGCGTGGCGAGGCTACGAATGATGGCTCTCGGGAAGAGCATCAGGGCCATGACAAGAATGTGTAGGAACCTCATAATTTCCTCCGCTTGAACGCGAACAGGAACAAATGTAGTATGGCGTCAACAGGCTGGTAGGTCGATAAGTTTAGAAGAGTACGCTTGAGACTCGTCTTCCGATATTAGTAGATATAGCAATGAATATTTGGCAGCACCGAGGCTTTTTAATAGCCTTTTATAAAATCTCTGATGAAATACTGTTAATAATCCAGCCTAGCTCCCGCCAAACTCGTACATGCAATCTTCTCATTCTCCAGGCGGCCACTGCTCAGACATTCTACTCCCTATGTGTCCCATTGGTGCTGACGCGATTCGCGCCGCATAAAGCCCCTACATCAAACTTGCCACGTTGCGTAAAGTAAGTGCCTCCTTGAAGAGAAATCCCCGCTATTTATTGGTTCTATCTATCGACTTGAGTGGGTTGGTGTGGCAGCCTTTACGCAGGACGACGCGTGAAGGTTTCACGCTTCGTGTCGACTTCGCGTCGACCACGCATCTCCAGTGGTAAAATACTCGCGACAGGAAGGGCGATGTATGATCTTAGACTGTCTAGCCAATAGTTTTCAGTCGACCCTACCTAGAGACGCGATAGAAGCAAGGGTGTTCAACCGCTGGATGTCGCGAGCCACTGGGAATATGCCCAGCTTGCGGGAGACTACTCCCGAGCAATCACACCATTACTTCATTGGCCGACAACTCGCCGCCGCCGCTAAAGTGTTCTCCTGGGCGTAGTTGAGCTCTTTTCGATCCAATCAGGAGGTCCTGTGATGGCGTTTTGTCTCGCCTCAATTCTATTCTTGCCCAGCCCCCTCTATTTCTTCCTGTTCTTTACGGCGTACAATGGGAGAGACGCGACTTAAACTCACTTCACTGGCCGCTGGAGTAACGCGGATCCGAGAAAATGCGATGATAAAGCCCAGCCTCGCCGGGAATGATAGAGAGCTTGGTGTGCCCAGGACGTGTCGACTGAAACGCGTCTCATCAAGCAACCGTGGCATTCTCGCAACTGAGAAGAACAATAACTCTCAGAGATTGGAACCAACCTCTCCATTAAGTAAGATCTGCTACGCCCGGTGAAAAAGAGCTCCTGCAAAACTGAAAATGGCTAACCTATCCTGCGCAAAGTGGATGTTCTACTCAGTCCGCCGTTGCATGGCGATATAACTCTCATATAGCAAGCTAAAAGAACGCGTCACGGATATGCCTTGTTGCTAATCCAGAAACTTTCGACTAGAGGCGATTTGAGGGTGGGCTGGGTTATGTACTGGCTTTCGGCTCTTCATCCTCCTATTTTGCTGGCAGACTGACGAGGACTAGCGATGACGAGGCTCGTTGTCTTGAAGGTTTTTGGTCACAAGGAATATCCTTCCCAAGGTTCTTTAGCTGGCCCGGATATCGCTTGAGGTCTGAGATCTTTACTAACTAGTGAGTTCACAGGCCTGCCACATGCATCCGCAGAGGCTAGTTAATTATACCCCTGAACTTGTTGACTTTATAACAACTTGAGTTGATTGCTCTTGTATATTCTAACCGACATCAGAATACAAAGTAGGATAAATCCGAATGCGATTTCCTCCTTAACTTCCAACCATTAGTTATAACGAAAGGGAACGATGGGCGTGGTTGGTGACGAACTGCCGAGGTAGAACGGAGATCTGTCTTCGGGGTGTAGCACTTTCCCCTCGCACTGTCCCTCAAGCTTCCCCGCGTGAATCAACATCCCATATTCCAGAGGATTGCCTTCAACCTCGGGTCGATATCGCTCTACACTCCCATCAACACTCTCCCCCTCGAGAACAATTACCTTTTCTCTCGAGCCAAGATGGATCCCGAACCCAACTCCGTGCTAAGCACCTCAACACTTGAGGGGATCACGACCATCACCGTCAACCGACCCCGCCGACGAAACGCAGTCAACCCGGCGACGGGACAAAAGCTCTACGAAGCCATCCTCGCCTTCGAAAACGACCCGACGCAAAAAGTCGGCATCCTCACGGGTGCGGAGGGAGCGTTCTGCGCCGGGGCCGATCTCCACGAAGTCGCGCAGGCGGACGGTCAGCAGCTCGGCAGCGGTAACCTCGATCACATGCAGCCCGTCCGCGATCGGAACAGGGGTCCGATGGGTCCCTCAAGGCTGCAGGTTAAGAAGCCGCTTATTTGTGCCGTCGAGGGACATGCAGTTGCGGGAGGGTTGGAGCTGAGTCTCCTCGGCGACATGCGGGTCGTTGCGGAAGATGCCGTGTTTGGCGTGTTCTGTAGACGATGGGGGGTCCCGCTGATCGACGGGGGTACCGTCCGCCTCCCGGCTGTTGTCGGGCTAGGCAGAGCGCTTGATATGATCTTGACGGGGCGCCCCGTAGGTGCGCAGGAGGCCCTCGCTATGGGACTAGCGAACCGTGTCGTGCCCAAGGGGAAGGCGTTGGAAGAGGCGACGGCACTAGCCAGACAGCTGCTTGCCTTCCCTCAGCTGTGCATGAATCTGGATCGCAACTCCTGTTATTACAGCACGTACGAAGCGACTTCGTTCCAGGATGCTCTGAGGGAAGAGTATGAGAAGGGGTGCGAAGCGGTGAAGACTGAGAGTATCAGTGGAGCTGGCAGGTTCAGTAGCGGTGCAGGTCGCCACGGAAGCTTCAAGAACACTGGGAAGCTTTAGTCACTATTACTGCTAGATAATGCGCATGTACGGATGTTAATTAAATTTGGAAATATCGACAAAATAAAGCTAGGCCAACGTCTCCATAGATCCCGAGCGTTTCGTCAGTATACAAGCACCCATGGTGTTCCTCAAAGAAGAAGAAGAAGGGGCAGTCCATGAGTAAAGAACGCCAGTGGGACAAATCAAATGTGTTGAGTGGACTGTCTCCAGTCCCAGCCGCATGGGTAATTCCTGGTTCGGGCGATTCTTTCTTCTCCTAACCTATTTGAGACAAAGAGCCATGCCAAGCTCGCGATGCCGAGGCAGCTCTGCGTTTGACACAGGGCTGAAGCGAATGCCACGAGCCCACGACCATCGCCTCCCGTTAAACTTGTCACATCAACGTTGTATTGGACGTGCCTTGCGCAAAACCTACCTCGGCAGGAACCCATCTTCAACAAGTTCAGTTTTGTTGAGATATATTATTTATACTTTGAACTGTCCACGAAGATAATAAGACGATGCGGCCAGTTTGAATCGGCCAAATCAATCCTTGAATCACATGCCAATTCAGACTGCTTCCCCCCACCAAGTTCCCCCACGCAAGGTGCAGAGACTCGAAAAAACCCAGTCCAGACTCTAAGCGGTGAAGTCTGAGAACCCGAAGCATCCGACAGCAGCTGCCAAGGGTACAAAGCCGTCAGCCTGGCGATGATGGTGATCGTTTAAACAGCGTCCACGATGGGCCGCAAGAACAAGCATTATCTGTTCTATTATTTTTTTCTGCTCCGTACTTATCTTTGCTCACGTAAGCCTTACTCCTAGACTCTCCGGATCGCGAAGGGCTCTCGCTTCTTAATACGATCAAAATACTAGACCCGCGATGACGGGATGGAATTTCGAGATGACCCAGAGTCCGTCCTATTGGATTTCGGAGATGCCCTTGTTTGGCAGGTGGGGCCGCGCCTCTCTCCCAACGATAATTTTATTCTCTCTTTATTCTCTCCGACTCCGAGAAGTGGACACTCCCTTCAACAATCATGTAAATATTTAAGCCGGGTCCCCGTATGGTGTACATTCAAGATGCAAGGCGAACTTTACGCGCTCCAGCGACGAGTCCACAAAATGGCGGAACCGGAGAAGAGGCCGTATTTTCCCGGCTTCACGGCCATCTCGGACCAAATCTACGTTCGACAGGGCGAAGAACTGAACGAGAAGGATGATGCGACAACACCACAAGGCCCTCGGGTAATCATCCTCTACGGCTGGGGCGACGGCATCCCCAAGCATGTCTCCAAATACACCGATGGCTTCCGCCGACTCTTCCCCCACGCCAAACAAATCGTCGTCCTCTCTCCCATCTTCCGCGCCATGAGGCTAGATGTCGATCAACGGACGAAGAACATGATTCCCGTTATCGAGGAAGCCTTCCCAGGGGGCGCTGGCGCCCTTGATGAGTCGGATGACTCGGTACTCTTCCACGTCATGTCCAACACCGGCGGCATTAACTATTCCGCCACCCTAAACGCATACAAGGAAAAGTACGGGCGACCTCTCCCGCACCGTCTGGCCGTCTACGATTCGACCCCTGGCAGCGTCGTCTTCACCTGGGAGAACCTCAAGCGTTGGTCTTACGCCATGGCCCTCGGCACGGCAGGCTGGTTCCCCTGGCCCTTTGGCGTCACGCAAGGCATCTGGGGCGCCTTCCTTTGCGCCAACCGCTTCTTCGACGGCATGTCTGGGAGGGAGAGCCCTCCAGTTTTCAGCGTGCGCATCCTAAAGGAGGAGGAGTTCAAGGTGAAGAGCTCGCAGTCTCTATTTCTGTACAGCAAGGAGGACGATTTGATCTTTTGGAAGGATATCGAGGAGCATATGGCGATGGCGAGAGAGGCCGGATATCATGGCGAAGGTGTCATGTTTGAAGGAAGCGGGCATGTAGGACATATGAGGAAGCATCCGGAACAATACTGGGACTCTATCCGGGCTGCCTGGGAGAAGACTAATGATGGCGCAACGGCGTGAGACAGGACTTTCATTTTGAAGCTACGACCAACAGTATTTCCTTTTACATGTAAAATAATTATTACCTAGGGATACTTTATGAAATGGTTGTAAGATATTCTACTTCCCAGTGCAGATTGCAAGCTCAAGCATGCTGGAAACATCTTTGTGGGCTGCGACAGATATGATGGGACGAATAGGTCTTCTTTCTGCGTGTATCATTTCCAGTTTCCATCAGTGAGTGGCGCTTAGGGCCGAGCTGCAGTACGCCGAAGTCAATATGGAACGGCATTTGCCACAATATTGAACGCCGACCAGGGAAGTACAGAACGACTCAAGCACTCTTATGAGGCGCCAGTAATGCCAGCTGAAGAATAAGTTGGTGGAATAAACTAATACTTACAGAGCGAGGAGAGGCTAATTAGAGTTCTCCATACAAGACATACAAGGGTTAGGAAAAAGCATGATGAAGTATTACTAGGCCGAGCAGGACGAAAGTTTTTAGCAGAGTCTATAGAGATGAGACATGTAAGAAAGGATAAGAAATTTGCGATCAGCGATACTCTAAGACCAGACCTGCACTTGACCCCTACTAGTCCTACCAATTCCGGTTACACGACTATCTTTACGCAGGACGACTTAACAACTCACGACCTAGTGACTAACTGAGAGCAGTCTGTCACCAATACTCTGCCTCCGGCGTGTGGTCGCTTATTGGCGAGAGTCCCTTTCTCGAGGCCGTGAGTTCACTTTATGTCACAGCGCCCCAGGTCAAAGTACACTTGGACACGGCCATACCATTCCCGCAGCATATCCAATATTCCCAGTCCAAAAAAAAAAAGCAATTAGGTATTGTATTCAGCTTCTATACCCAGCATTTAAGACATGTATTTAATTACAAATTACCATCTAGCAATGAGCCGAACGCGGCAACGCGACGACAGCCTCAATCTCGATTGAAAAATTGCCCGGCAACTTCCCCGCCTGAATTGTTGTCCGAGCCGGCTTAGGGTTAGGCAGCAAACTACCATAGACTCCGTTCATAGCTGAGAAGTCATCCATCGAAGCGAGATAAACCGTCGTCTTGAGGGCATTTTCCCACGACGTACCAGCTTCTTCGAGGATAGCAGCGATGTTGCTGATCACAGCAGCCTACACAGGGTTTAGCTACAATTAATGGCTATGTTTGATGTAAAGCCGATTAACTTACTGTCTGAGCTTCAATGCCCTCGGGAATAGTCCCATTCACGGACGGAGTAGTCCCGCTAACGAATAGTAGGTCCTTTGTGTGCACACCGCCGGCTAGTCCAGGATTAGTTCGGATACCAAGGAAAGTAGAAGGCCAGCAATAAGGTAATGGATGAGTGTACTTACATAGAATGGCGCTCTGGCTACCGACATGCGTAACTACCGACTTGGGTCTCCCCTTGGAACGAGACGATGGAGCTGCGATGACGGAGCCCACGGCGGCTAAGAGAATGGTGGCTGTTTGCAAGAGGCCCACCATTGTGACTGTTCGTAAAGTTGGTAACTGACAAAAGACTTTGGAGAAGAAGGATGTGATCTGTGATGCTTGGAAACTTTAACTGGGAGTTCTCAGAGATGGTCGGCTGAGTTATATAAAATCTCATTCCGGTTCCACCATTGCTCTCGGATCGGCCCCTCGTCCTCTCCACGTGGGCATTGAAGCGATTACCATCTCCTCGGCTCCCCTTCGAAGCTTCATATCACGCCAAGCCTTTTCCCTCTTACGCAATAGCTACTGCTCGTCATTATTTTCCTCACTTATCGTCGTCAGTTTTCTAAATTCGGGAGATTTCCCACTGCCCAGTTCTAGACATGGGCGGGGACTTTTCACTGAGATGATTGATGCGATAAGACCACTCCCGCCACGCCGTCCCGAAATCGCGGAACCCTCGGTCGGGATTTCAACCTCATTGCTGACGGAATTCCTGCAGGGATCCAAACTCGTGGAGAACGATTACCGCCATCCCCGCTATCTTTGACCAATCTGCCAGAAGGATGTGGTCCCGGAGATGCATGCCAAGACGCCAACTACAAAAGAACCTGGGCGAAGGAACACACTGAGAGATAAAGCATCTTGATCAATTGATAAACCGGACATTTTCTGTTTAGAGTCCGACGTTGCGGGTGTTTAGTTATTACCCACCACGTGGACGATGGCGGGACCCTTGGCTTTTCCTAAGTTACATTGAAGCAGAATGTAACATCAACCCTGGGAGGCTAGGAAGGTCCAGTCGAGCTGTGTTTAGTTTGGCAACACCAATGAAAAGGCTTGATCCCTTTATCAGAGCAGCAAGGGCAGTACGAGATACAGAATAGCAAGAAGCGAAGGGCGTATTCATGGCATTACCCCCACTCTCGGCAGTCCTAAATCGCCTGCGAAGTCGTATATGGCTCATACTATACGGGTCGCCGGGAAGGCTTTACTGTGAAGAGTTTACTGTGGAGTAGACAATAGCCTCTGATAAGGACTATCAACTTGAATGTTTTTCTGAATTACGAAGTTGTCATATCGTCATCCCTTAATCTCAAATCAGCTGTGCTAGATGACCATCGTGCTATCGGCCCTCTCTCATGCAGGGCATGCCTCATGCAAGACACGGAATACATTTGCCATTGCTTTTGGATGAGCATAAAATGAACAGAAAGGCCACTCACAAGAGCCCTTGTTTGTTTCTGCCATCACCGGCAATCCTCACTCAGCCCAAGTCTCCTCCAAACAGTGAGCTTTCAACATGGCGAACCTCAAGAGAGCTGCCACTTCTCTTCTTTTCCTCGCCGGTGGCGTAGCCTCCAGCCCCACCCCTCTCACTCAAGAGTCTGTCTTCTTCAAAGTCCCCCCTAGCATCTCGAGCGAGTCCGCCTACAATGTGCATATCAGCTACGGTGACAAAGTTCCCACGGGCAACGTCCGTGTTGTCTACAGCGATTGCACCACGGGTGACGCGAGCCAGGGCCACCATGAGATAGCCTCCATCTTTGTGGACGCTGGGGATGCCATGCCAGACCGCTTGGTCTGGTATGTGCCTCGGGGTGCTCCTGGACGCGGTTGCCTACACGCATACTCGGATGCCGGGCTACTTGGTCGCTCTGAACCGGTCAGCGTTTCCGAGCCCCTACTAAAGCGCCAGAGCCTGCATGGTATTGGAGATTCCAACGGTCTCTGGTTCGATGGAGTGAAGTACTTGCAGTCCAAGAACATCAGTGCCGCCGCCAGTGGTGACGCTAAAAGCAAGAAGATTGCCATCATTGGAGGCGGCATGTCAGGCCTCATGACAAGCCTGCTTCTTACCTCCGTTGGGATCAATGACTGGCATATTATCGAGTCGACTCAGCGCGTTGGTGGTCGTATTCGAACGAAGTACCTTAATGGTACTAGCCCTTCCGACTACCAGTATCAAGAGATGGGCCCCATGCGATTCCCCGTCTCCATTAAGTACGCAGACACGAATGAGACACTGGACATCCAAGACCACAAGATGGTGTTCCAATTGGCCGACGTTCTGAACGAGATGAACAGCGATCAACCTGACCTCGCCGTCAACTTCATTCCTTGGGTCCAGAGCAACCCCAACACCCCGGCAAACTCTCGCGGCTCTCGCCTTCCAAACGGACGTATTCCCACCAGTGCCCAAATTGCCGCAAACAAATCCCTGGCGAACCCTGCCCCCAAGGCCGCTGACCCCGAGGGTGCCGACATCGCGTCCGAGCTCATTGAGCACTTGATTGACTTCACGCCTGAGAGGATGCGCAACATCTCTACGAACATCTTCAAGGCTCATCGGGAGGCTATCGATCGCGGGCTCTTCCACTGGTCCGAAACGGCCTACCTCCGGTATGGTCTTGGCCTCGATGATGACACCATTGATTTCCTTTCCGGTTCCGGCAACTCGCCCATGTGGGGGGAGTGGTACGACAACACCTATTTCGGTGCGACGACCTGGCGCACTATTGACAAAGGGCTTGAATCCCTCCCTCGTGCGTTTGCCCCTCACGTCAAGGACAAAATCACCTACGGCAGGAAGATTGTCGGTCTGGACTACGATGAGAGCACATCCAAGGTCTCCGTCAGCTGGCGAGACAACGCTTTCGATGCAGAGGCCCAGAGCGAGGAATACGATTACGCCGTGGTCGCCGTTCCATTCTCCAAGGTCAGGCTATGGAAAACCCCGGCCTATTCCAGCCTCCTTTCTCGAGCGATTTCTACCCTGAACTATGCCCAGTCCTGCAAGGTCGCCCTCCACTACGAGACTCGTTTCTGGGAGAAGCAGGAGAACCCCATCTTCGGTGGTTGCGGATCCACCGATATCCCCGGTGTCGGCTCCGTCTGCTACCCCGCCTACGAGATCAACTCTACACGGCCGGGCGTTATCCTCGGCTCTTACATTTCCGGCACTCTGGCTCGGTCGGTCGCGGCACTAAGCGAGGAGGACCACGTGGCTATGATCCAGCGCGCCATGGTCGAGGTGCACGGCGAGATTGCCAACGAGCAGTTCACCGGCAACTACGACCGCCAGTGCTGGGAGGTTGACGAGCATCAGGCCGGCGCTTGGGCTGCTCCCACCACCGGACAGCAGGAATTGTTTATCCCCGCCTACCACCAGACGGAAAAGAACACTATCTTCGTCGGCGAGCACACCAGTATTACGCATGCGTGGATCTTCTCCGCCCTGGAGTCCGCGGTGCGTGGTACCACCCAGCTCCTCTTAGATTTGGGTCTCGTCGATGAAGCGAAACAGGTTGTGGATACTTGGATGGCCCGATGGATTACGGTTTAGAGGAAAGTATGAATCACAAAGAGGGTGAGCTCATAAAATACAGCTTGGGAATTAAACGCCTATCGTCGGTTGACATCGTTAGCCTATTATGGAGGCCATAGCATACAGGAGAGATAGAGACGGACCGAGGATAAGGCGTTAGAGGGTGTCCGAGTTTCCTTGGTGCCCCGTACCGTCTTTTGTTCTTACGTTCTCACCCGAATCTCACCTATATGATAAATCGGGGTTAAATAGATAGAATATAATCAGAAGTCATGATATTACGACAACAATATAGATGCACTCTGTTCACCACTTATACTATTAGGTGTCTCTATTCGCGAGCTATTATACTTTAAGACAAAAGATAATAGAATAGAAGGCGTTGGGGAGGATAGCGTTCGTGTTCTTGTCCATCCACTGGTTGGCTCCAGCTAGGGACTTAAAAAGCTTCCCACTCGAACTTGAAGAGGTGCTTGAAGAAGCTATTACTCCACTTGACGCAGATGCTAGCCTAGGTGACCTCAATACCACCGATATGTATCGTTAAGTCCCCCTTAAATTACGACACCCACAGCTCCAACAGCCCCAGCCACTAGTATCCAAATTGGCATTGACAACGCCGCGGCGCTGGAACCGCCTCCTGAACCTGATCCACTGCTGGAGCCGGCATCGGTACTATTCCCACCGCCGGATTCGCCACTGGAACCTCCGCCGGAGGATCCCTTAGAGCCTCCCTCCTCAGAGCCACCCGTCGGAGTAGGTTTTGTCGGGGTAGGTTTTGTCGACGTGGCAGGGCATGAGACGGGGGTGGGTTCGGGAACCTCGTGGTCGAGCGAAAGAGGCATGAATTCGGTGTAGGTGGGTTGGCGGATATCGACGCTTGTGGAGCCGGAAGTAATGCGGGACTCGACGCACTTGACACTTGTTACGGTTGGGCAGCCCTTGAGAGTGCAGGCCCAGTCGAATGTGCTAGCTGGTATTAGCTTTGCGGATGGTAGGGGAAATGGAGGGAGAGGGACTTGAAGGTTCAGTACTCACAGCTCAGCTCCGAACTGAGCATTGTAGTGGAAAGCTGAATGTTGTTAGTGGTGATATGCACCCCCTCACGATTTTCTACTGCTTACTCTGAGGACCAGCGGTGAAAGTGAGGGTTCCGGTGCCCCCAGCAATGGGGTTGCAGGGTCCGTCGGTGCAGCTCATGGCGAAAACAGTGTTTTGGCCCTCCTACATTTGGCTTTGTTTAGTAGACCATCGCAGTAGCAGAGCTCGAGCGATCAAATCATCAATATAGCTCTTACCGTCGAGACTACGCTAGCCTGGAATTCAGCCATCAGTGACGAGTCGCCGCCGGCAATCGGAAGGTAAACATTCTAGAGCATTCCTTAGTGACCTGTGGGTTTTTGTTAAATGTTGTCCTGAGTAGCTATTCTTACCGCCGTCGTGACCTGGCCCTGCGCGCATCCCAAAAGGAGGGCACCGCAGAGAGTCAGCGCAGTACCAGCACGGTTCAACATCCTGTTTGAGTCGCTGTCCTTGTACCAAAATATATACAGGTAGATCTTTCCGGGACCAAACGCATTCAAAGGAAATTTTGTCACGACAAAGAAGCGGGAGGTGGGCCTTTAAATATACGATGCACAGATCCCATTTGATCCTTCTCGCCAAGCCTCCCGCAAATTGAAATTAGTGTCCCAATCTCGCTTACCTCGTACAACAAAAGTCCCCAGCGTAACACACACCCTAAAAGAGCAAAAGAGCCGTCAGATCCACGCATACATTAATTGATTAATACTCTACTTAAACAGAGGCGAAGGTTTTATGCCGTGTTAAGTACGTGGAGGGGTCTTCCCCACCCCCTATCAATAACGCCTTATAGTCAGGCTACTTTCAATGTACCGTACTGAGGCAAGTCTCGCTAATTCACGGAAGAACAACAGGGCTGTCCGGAGCACAGCCCGCGGCCAAGGATACACAAGGTAGTACACTAGTAAAGAGCAAACCCCTCCTCTATCAGCACACCTGGCCGGCACAGGCGTCAAATCAACGCCCGTGGAAGGATTGCGATCTGCGTAGGCTATTGCAGTAATAAGCAGGTCTGTTTCGGGCCTAGTTTTCCTTTCGGTTTTAGAGATTTCGTTCTCCCTGGTGATGCTCTTTCGACATTGACATTGAGACACAACTCTGTGCTCAGTTGTTCCCCTTCGAATCACTGCCCCTCGATTATCCTACTCTCAGTCTAGATTTGGAATCTTATGAGAATAAAAGCAGACCCGACATAATTCCAGAGAAGCATTGGAAATGCGTAGAACCACGGTCAACTGTCAACGACTATACCTCTTATGCTCCACCAGGTTTACGTCCCCAGACGACCTTCTGGCGGTAATACGAATGGATCTGTGGCGATCGGATCGCCTTCCGGACGTGGGCTGCGAAAACTGAAACTTCTTGGCGCGTCCAGCCGATGGCGGTCGCCGGGTATAGGATGTAGCCTTCTGTATCGATCTCGAGGACTAGCTGTGCGTATTGACCAATCTCTTTAAGAGCCGGGTCCTTAGGCCAGGTTCCAATAGGAGTCTAGAAGCAAAAATAAATCCAGATCAGCAGCCACTACAGCGAAAAGATATAAGAAGAAATGAAAAGGAATGAAAAAAGGTATTTTAGGTTCTTCATACCTTATAGTTAGCCTCGTTGATATCAACAAAGCCTGCTGCCTGCATTGCCTTCTTCTGAATTTCATCAGGCACAATGGCAAAGGGCCTCCCAATACTCTCACCAAAATTGACAAAGATCTTGCCCCATTGGCCTAGCGCAGAAGTCTCGGCGACAGTGCCATCATCACTTTCGCAGATATTGGAGGCCTCAAAGCTCTCCAACCAACCTCCAGGCTTCAGGGCTTTATAAGCTTCGCGAAATGCAGCCTCCCAATCGCCAATACTACCTAGTAGCCACCGCATGTGGATGTAGTCGAAGGACTCAGGCATATAAGTCCAAGGACGAGTGCAGTCCTCGATTTCACTGTTCGAATGTATAAGATTAGCTTATGGCATGTCTCAACAGTTGACCTCTCTTAGCTTGGTTTAGTGAAGGCGAACTAGGATACTAAGACACATACAACTTCAAGTTTGGCGGGACCCAAGCAGGTTGAATAGGAGAAACATCGGTTCCGATAACTTGAATATTAGGATGGTCATCGGCGAAGTCACTAACAAGTGTTAGCTAATCTGTGCAAGTAAAGAGACCGACCAGTCATACATGGCCCAGGTTCCTAGATAGAACGCAAAGCAATGGTTAGTAAAAAGTTGATAAAGTAAGTAAGATAATGGAAACGAGAGAGGGGATCTTCAGTACCTGTCCCAGTTCCAATATCGAGAACTTTCTAGTTCCTAAGTCAGATATAAAGATACAGACAATAGGTCGTCCGTAGGCCAAAAGGGAATGCGTGTATATACCTGAATCTTGTCAGTTTCCAAGGGCGCCATGAACAGTTTCCCTCCGATCAGGAGTGTGAGAGCGTGGTGGCTACACGAAGAGTGTATTGTCAGTTATTCAAATAGTCTTCAGTAGACATGTGGATAAGCGGGAGACCTCTCACTTGATGTCCATTGAATCATTCTGCTGTTCATCGTTCGATGCCCTATGTTACCTCGGAAACCCTTTCGTCAGCGCTTTGTCCCTCGGTTTGGCACGCATCGAATGTTGGCTGTGCGCCATGTGCGTGCAAGATGCCGTTGGTTCGGGGACCAGTGACGTTACCAGTAGCTTGCATTTCCGATCTCGCTGTGATATGTCCTGCCATGAATCTTTCGGTACTCGAGGATACTGGAGGTGAGAGATTCGGTTGAAGTGCCGATGCTGCCGATTGACTCGGCGTCAGTGTTATCCACCTCTTGTTCCTAGACCCGAGGGTGTCAGCTTCCCCAGTGGACAGTCCTGAGTTCCGTGAGTGGACATTGGTGGGCTGTTACTGTCTGGGTAGCATCTCATACGCACCTCTGCCGTATCGACCCAGTGCTGGGCGGGAAGGATTCCCGCAATTGTTGCGGCCTGGGGGGAGCCCTCCTTGGGAGAGCCCGCGTTCGATCCCTTGGGGGATGTGGACGGGGATTTGCTAGCCGTCGCAGGCACCTTGGCAGTAGGGGATGTCTGGTCGGTCATTTTGTATCAAAAGGTATCCAGAAAATGGCGACTATTTACTACCACTACCACTATCGGCGGGAGGAATAGATGTCAAAAAGTGGATGCTTCCGACAAGTTGGATGATGGCGAGCTTTCTGGGGTGAGGGACGGGAGGACGGGACCGTAATTAGCGTGAGGGCTAAAGGAGCAAACCATGGAAGAGGGGAAGCGTATGGTATGTCTTTGGAAAGATCTGGGCCATGCCGTTTCTACTTCGTAGGTACTTCGTGCATCCGGAATGTGACCTGTGCATCCGCGAGGGTGGAGTCTTGCTCCTTCTGTTGAAATTCGACCAGGGTCGCAAGGATAAACCGCTGAGAACATGCGGCCAAGCGCCAAAAGTAGATTAGTTTACGTCGTGCAAGTTGACGCTAGGGCTCGGAAAACCCACGGGTAATCCGTTGGTTATGTGACCCATCAGGCCTACGGAGTAGTACATACTCAGTTACCCTCCTTTTGTAAAGAGATAAAGAGAGGCCTCTTTTTGTAGTTGCTCGACGCTGGAGATCCCCGACCCTGTTCGAAAGGGACATGAGAATAAGTCTATTTCTATATTGAAGTATTTGGCCAAATAGGAGTAGTAATTTATGAAGATGAACTGATTGCGCACTATCCCCAAAGAGAGGAAAGTGTTGGTGGGGCGGATACCAGGCGGGCACGCCCACCTGGGGTATCCAGCGTCACCCTTCGTAGATAAAACCCGCAGGTCAGAACCCATTATCAGATGAGTTCTATTCAGCTCTGCATTACCCATTATAACAAGTCATATATGGATTCCATATTGGGTTTCACGGATTACACATTGGGTTTCCTTCCACGTGGGATTCCATGTGGGATTAGCAGAAGTATCAAGCAAGAACTGCAGCAGAATTCCAGCTGGGATTCCTTCCCACATTGGATTAAGCTTGACACGCACCGGGGACACAGGTCTACGATCTAGAAATGCAACATCTCGGTAGCACATAGATGATCTGACGACGTGTTGTTCAAAACTTCTGGCAGGTCCTCCGAGTGGATTGTTAGGGACTGGCCAACATTGTCTAAACTTACTGAAGTGAGGATTTATCGACTTGGCTTTGACTCTAAAAAATATCAGATAAATATCTTGCGTGCAGTGATGGATGTTGCATCGTCTCCAGACAAGCGTTCCTAACACACTCTCGCGTCCCTCTAACGTCACATCCACGTTGTCATGCTCACCGCCCCCAAGGAATCTGGGAAATGAAGCTGACGGCTTACTAAATCTCACCTCTATTACTCTATACTCCGATTATTCCGAACACAGCATTCCCGCCGACCTCCGTCTCTTTTTCACACATCAGCTCCCACTTCCCACCAAATCCTTCCTCCTCGCGACTAGGTCGAACCATGGCGACAGTTCATGAGAGACACCCGGAGCTTTTCCGTCCCATCAGCAATGAGTCGCCGCGAGGGAAAAAGAGGACTGTGCCGATGCAAGTTCTATGCCTTGGCTTCAATAGAACAGGAACCTCGTGTGAGTTGGGGCCGTTGCTGCCGAGATCGCTTGGATACCTCATGCTAGAATGAGGCGGAGTCCTCGCTTTTTCTCTTTCATTTAATTATATGAAAATGAAACCATTGAGAATGGCATTGCTAACCTATCCCCCAGCTATGTGCGCGGCTTTAGAGCAGCTGGGAATCCCATGTTGGCATTCCTTCCACCTCCTGTCCACCAACTTCGGTGATAACGAGATGTGGCAGGATGCCATCAATCGCAAGTTCTTCAACGCCGGAACACCTTTCGGCCGGGGCGAGTTTGACCAGCTTCTACACGGCTTTGGCGCTGTTTCTTCTGATACACCAGCCATCGCCTTCTCCGAGGATCTCATAACAGCATATCCCGAGGCCAAGGTTGTTTTGGTCGAACGAGACATAGACTCGTGGTATAAAAGCTACATACACAGCATCATCGGCAACATGTTCAACCCGTTCGTCCGACTTGTGTATCTCCTCGATCGTTCCTACATCTATCCCATCGGAAGGGTGCAGGAGACCACCGTGGAAGGATGGCTTGGCATCAAAGGCAAAAAGGACGCAGAGCTGAAAGCGAAAGAGAAGTATCGTGAGCACTACGCACTAGTTAGGCGGGTTACTCCTCAGGAGAGGCTGCTGGAATTCAAACTGTCGGAGGGCTGGGAACCTTTGTGTGAGTTCCTCGGGAAGCCGGTCCCGAACGCTCCATTTCCTCATTTAAATGACCAGAAATGGTTTGACGAAAAGGTATCGATCCTCATGAAAATCGGAATTACCAAGCTGCTCTATAAAATTAGCCCCATCATTGCCTCGGTTCTCGCTGCGATTGCTGGATGGTATTGGTGGAATACATCGTATGGGAAGCCCTAGTTCTCGGTTGGTGGGTTCATAAAGGCGAAGATTCTAGCGTTCGTTGGATTATGGATAAACTCGTTTCATACAGGAGACTTGAATGTTCGTTTTCTATATAATGCATTCAGGATCACCTAGTTGTATCACGGCTTGATGGTCATAGAGTCGGAGATCTCGGGTTTCGGCTAACGCGCCCAAAAGAGCGGAACACAGCCGGCGTTGTAGACTAGTGGGCCTAGGCGTGAACCCCAGATAACCTCCCACAACCATCCCGGATGAGGCTCAATATTACTGTCGGTCTTTTAGCGAGTCTGCAGGCGGCTCATTGTTTCCGGACTTCATCTATGGTTCGATGATTCTATCGGACGTCAGGTGACTAGGCCACGAATAAAACCTCGCAGACAGGGAACAGATATGCATATGCACATCCATGTCAGGGGCCAACTACACCTATCAGGTGCCCCATAGTTCTTAACGTTGGTGCCCAACAGTGAAGCTTGGAGAATCCTTACCGCCATCTTCCACATCGTTATTGTCCCGGTGCTCTTTCTACCAACCTCTGGTCTAACTCATCACAACATGAACCCTATTAGCTTTGAAAGGTGTGTCAGTCTCTTTTCCCAAAGGCAGCGCATGACCTAGCTCTCCGGCACTAACATTTGATGCCTAGAGTCATCTCATCTGGCACCATCCGGTTCTTTGTCGGGCCAAACAAAAGAGAATTTGTTGCCCACGCCGCCGTTATCGCCGGCCAATCCCAACCTCTGCACAACTTGGTCTACGGCAATTTCAGCGAAGCGAAACCGAACCATGCCTTTTTAGAATCTGTCGACGAGCTGGCGTTTGTTCTTCTCTGCGAATATGCATATACCGGTGACTACAACTTGGAGGTAGCGCCTCAAGATCCGGCACCCAACGGTACCAATTCCGAGGAGCCCGCGGACTACCCGCCCCCTGTTGAGGAGATCGCGGCCGAGGAAGCCCCCATTGAGCCCTCCGCTGAACCTATCGCTGTGAACGGCGACGACGAGTGGGGCTTTTCTACAAAGAAGACTAGTAAAAGGAAGAAGAGTCGGAAACGGGATCGGCTTTGGAGGGGATTCACCAGTGCCACATACCTTGACAGCAGCATCGTTTCCACGGGGCCCCCATACGACCCGACAGAATGCAAGAATCCCGGCGACGCCCTTCTCGCGCACACCAAAGTATATCTCCTCGCCGATTATTACATGGTCCCGAAGCTGGTGTCGCTTTCACTGGATAAGTTACATCAGACTCTCTGTGCATACGACGTCAACGGCGACACGATTGAGGGTGTTGTTGGGCTGCTTCGGCTCGCGTTCGAGGAGGAAACTCCGGACCTGCTGAGATCGATGTTTTCGTTGTTCGCCGCATGCCACGTCGAGAAATTGTGGGAGAGCGAAAACTTTCGACAGTTGCTGGTTACATATGGGGATTTGTCCAAGCGGCTGGTCGGGTCGATGTTGGGCCGTTTAGATTGAGACATGTTATAGATAGAAGGGTTCTAGACGGTGATTGAAGTATAATTTGCCCTGCTTTTAGGTAAAGATTCAAACACGTTCACTTGGGAATGGGAAGGTTCATGTAGATGGAAGGGCATACCTAACATCTTTATATTGTTATAAAACATAGGTTATGAATTCTATACTTACTTAACCTAAAGCTGCTTGAGTTCAATGAGGTTCGCATATATTTGTGTGAGGGACTTACTGCACCCAGATGCCGCCCTGGCCGCTCGCAGCCGAGGTGCAACCGTGTCGATGAGAATTACATCTACAACTGAAGCTGCACTTTAATTTCACTCGATCTTATCTCTCTCAGCTAAGTGCAGAAGAAGTTTGGGAAGCTTGAGGAGCAGATGGGGGACAATAGAGAGGGCAGTCGGACAATCCTTTGTTAATTTCACCAATAGCCATGCAAGTAGGGTGACACTCCAGAGAAAGAAGCGGCATCAGTGGCGGATCCCAAGGGGAGGGAGTATTGGAACTAAGCCATAGCGCAGGTCATGCTGCCAGTCACAGCATGGGTACAGGAGCACTGGGATATTCACCGATTGCTGCCATATGAACTCCCTTACGAGCCTTCTCTAGAGGAACTAAAGTTTGAAAGAGAAAACGAGGAATTTTGTAAGCAGCACAGAAGGCTTCAAGATGCAGGTGAGATGATGTGGGGAAATCAGTAGCCCGACTTTTCAAAGAGGATAGTAGTTTACGTTCTTGAATGTAACATATCAGATGTAAAGGACAGGTCTGGGGCTGGGGCTGGAACTGGAAGCAGATCAGTGTAAACGGTGGCTCCATCGCCTTTAATATTTCCGGGTGGGTGGCGACACGGGTCAGGACATCGGCAGCGTGTCCATTATCGATTCTACCATCAGTGACGTCGAGGTTAGCATTCTCACAAACAACCCCCTTACCTCACCCAACATTGTTCTCCACAACACCAGGTTCAAGAACGTGGCCAACGGGGTCAGAATATCGAGGGCGTCAGCAACTTGCTGTCGGGAAACTCGGATCTGTGGGCCACGGGCAGACGATATTATGGCCCCGAAGGCTCCACAGAGGGTCATCGCATTGGGTCTTTTCTGATTGCGACCACGGATGGCGGATGTAAGAACAACGCTACTGGCCACCAGGCGTCTTGCATCAACTCCTTTCTCTGCTGTGCCTTGGACGAGGGCAAAATCGTCTACTTCCCAGCCGGCATCTACACTGTAGGATCCACAGTTGACAGACATCCTGGCCGGGTCCGTAGTGCAGGGCTCTCTAGGGTCACAGATGGGTTTTCCTTTCATTCGAGCCAGTAAGTTCCTTCCTACGTGACGCTAAGACAGTCACTTCGTAAAGATCAATGAAACATGTTTTGGTCTGCTCGGAGCTGCACTCGTCGGATCTCGGCCAAGGTCCTTGCCTCGGAAATGCCCTAGGACTCGGGGGAAGCGTTGATTCCCTCTCAGAGATTAAGATGAAAACAGTCAAGATCATGAGCCTTCCCGTTCCATACGTAGCTCTCATGCAAAGCGTGAGAGTGGAGGGTGGAGAATATGTAAGGGACCGACCGAAGAGGTATTAGCAACTTTAGTGCTTGATCTCGGCCTGGAAGTAAACGAGAAGAGGAAGTAGGGAAAAAAAAAAAAAAGAAAGAAAAAAGGGGGGGAAAGGGGAAAAAATAAAAGAGTGTTACGAGAGATGCCAGTTCCACGAGAGAATTGCTTCTACACTCTCGATCCAGCGCGGCTTAAAAGGAAAATGCCAAGACAAAAAGCTAAAAATAGTACTAAAATAGAGAAGGGAGAAAAAGAAACAGAAAAAGAAAGAAAGAGAGAGGAAGGTAAAGGCAAAACAAAAAAAGAGATCGATGTGATGTGCCTTCTTTGAAGGCGCATTGGGATTTGAGCCCAATGCGGGGGTCGAACCCGCAGCCTTGAGATTAAGAGTCTCACGCTCTACCGATTGAGCTAACCGGGCAGGCTAGTTGTGATTGATGTGATGGCCTTCTCCACCTCGAAAAATATACACAAGGAAATGGCGAAAATCCCTCGCCATCAACCTTTACGAAGAGTATTTCATGTTCTGGATCCATTCCACCCTTTCTTCCGCTTTTTACCACCGGGTCCTCCGTCTCATGCCGTTCTTGACCTCAGTTTGGCATTTCCTGTCCGCTCTGGCCTCTGCGGGAGCCTAAAAGGTGACCCCTGATTGGCGGCGAGTGGGAAAGCTTGGCATGTTGGATAACTTCGCTATGACATGGCAACCCTCCCCTCTTACTTAGAGGAGGCCCTGAAATTTCAGATGCAGTGGGCTCGATGTAGAAAGGGTTTGGACTGCGAGAGGGGACAAGATGTGGAAAATCCTGATGGAAATAATGTGACCTTGAGAAGCGAATCAACCTCCAGGATCATGCACGAGTCGTCTTCCGACGCGGGGGTTCATGTAAACAATTACTTGGTAAGTTCTTGGCGTGGCTCTTTTCAATCAGTCTGTTGCCGCGCCATATCCAGGATCAGAAGAGGGTGGGTGCTTCTTCCCACTTCACTCTTCGCGCTTTACGCTGGGCGAGATGCATTTTTGAGTGTGTTTATTTTTGGGAGGCGTCAAGGTCCAGTACTTTCGTTAATTGAAGTGCCTCGAAATGCAATCGACCACTTTCTTTATCCCACGTTGCTTCTCTCCTAAGGCGCGGGGTCTTCATCTTTCTGGTCTGGGCAAGAATAGAAGTACTGATACCGAGGTATATACACGGATTTCGTTTACTCGTCAGTTGGCTCCTAGACGTAAATCTCTTCCGTAGCGAGTCTCTGCGCTTGCTTCAGAGTAGAGATGTGTCACACAACTTGCTAACAGTGTACCAGACGGAGACAGAAAAATAGGGCCGGAGAGGTAGACTTCCAATTTCACTTGGTTATGCCGATGGATTGGGGGCAGGGATCGCAGCCAATCAGTTCGGCATTGCTCTACTTCGTAAGATCGGGAGAAACCACTCCGACAAATATGCATGGGATTTCTGTTTCCCGTTTTACCTTGGTTCACGAGTACGACGCAATTCAAGTAATAGGAGAGACCTATGACGATCTCTACCCTCTCCCTTGCACGAAGAAGCTTGGCGGTAAAAGCTCAAGGGCATTCAGGCCAATAGTTGAGCCGTATAAGCCTTGTCCCCCTAGGCTCCGTCCATCCGTCTCTCTTCATCAGCAAATATAGCCAGGTGAATCAAATCTTCGAGAGATGCTGAGTGATGCTAGACGACTGAATAAGTTCGTGAATCATGCCAAACCTCCCGTGAAACAACACTGAATGTCGAGCGACCTGGTGGAAACACCAGGCCGCCTTCTTGTTCAAGCGCGACTTGTGACTTTTGATGACGTACGACGTGGCACAATAGATAAGAGCAGTTCTGTGAAACCTTAACTCTGAACTGCCGGTTCCTAGCGACGGAAGGTGTGTTAATCCCGAGTCCAGACTCGGGTGCCACATCCCCAACCCCCAAAACAAGTGATATGTTCTACGAAGTACAATATGCATCAATTGAGTGCGGTAATACCATGCGGGTCGTAGACCAGTTGAAATTTTTCTTTTCCTGCGTGTGTGCGTTCTGGCCCTCAGGCGTTCCGTAACGGACCTTCAAGAGGTAAGGGTCCAAGCTGCATCAATATGGCCCGAATGGATCCGAATATCATGCGCGAATTTGTTTTCTGATCGCGCATGTTCATTCCCCAGCCTTCTTGTATGGTGCCAACTCACCGGATGTGCGGCGCCTATCGCCGGGTGTGACCCACAATGCTGAATCTTGATGCGACCCTCAAAGGGACCAGGTCAGTATTCTAATCTGGTTGGCTCAATACCGATGTTCTTGTCGAAGCAAGGTTGAGAAAGTGGTCTGCCGCACTCAGCAACAAGGGTCAGTCCGAGCTGTGGGCAAAGCTATCAGGAATGGGCACTAAGATTGGTTACGGTGTCTTGCTCTATGACGTTCTTGGATGCACACTCACCTCAAGACAGGTTGCCACTGGACGCTCCTACGCAATGCCACGGCTTGGCTTCACTCTGATCCGATGTGCGAGCTTCCTTTCACGTAGTCTTAGAATTATAAATACCTTCTCTGCCCCTTTTAGCTTCCCTCAGTTGGATCAATATAGCCATCATTTCTGTCTACAATTAAAACGGCCTTGCTTCATATCCTCTATTCACCATTCTATTCACCATGCTCTTTTCCCAGTTCCTGGCTGCGGCCCTCTCCTTTTCCATAATTTCCGCCTCGCCGGTGCCAGAGGCAGAACACAGCCCAGAAGTCTTCGCTCGTGGCCCACTCGCGTCGCTTTGTAACCAATTCGCTAGCACTGCTGGCCAAGTCAAAAACAATATACCCCCAATATGGGGAGGACAACAAGATAGGGTAAGATAGTTCATGTCTCAACGTTATTTTCTGCTGAGGTATAAAGGATACTAATGTAACCTCTTCAGCTCAATGCTCTAGTCGCGGACCTCGACCGCGGCGCCGAGACAGCCCGCCAAAAATGTCTTCAAATAGATGCTGGGTTCTGACGACAGGCTCATCGGTGAACAAAATGGTCAAGGGAGGCATGACTATCTGCCCAGGAAGGTTGGAATCTGTTTTTTTTTTTTTTGGCTGCACCCCTTGTGGGATATAGTTCAGCACCTCGTTGAGTAGGTGTTGATTGACTTGTTCGATGGACCATCTTGTCTGACAGGTTGGTTGGAACGACTATCGTGGCTACTATTCTCCTAGCAAATCTGAAAACACTCCTAAATATTAGCAGTTTCAACTTGCTCTCGGTCCCAATCACTTACGTGATATTTGGCTCTCATTGGGCGAAAGTATAGGTTCGAGTAATTCCTTTTACCGTTATGTCTACCTTTCTATTAGATCCATTTAAATAACACTCGCTTAATATACTTTCCTTTCGTTTCTCTAAAGGAGGTTGTATTACGCGACGGAAGGCGCGATGGGCATATAGCCACTAAATAATAATGTAGAAATAATTGTAAAGATGTGGCTAATGATGTCCTTTACTATAGATGGCTAAGAAAGCCCGTGGGGCCTCCATGTGCTCTCTAGACGATGGCTGGTGGACTCGCCTTGGGATGGCCTTGCCTCCATACGGGGACACACATGAGTGGGGAGTCAGTGATACTAGCAACTCTTGGAACAAGCCCTTTCCGTACCCGAAATCGCATGCAAGGCTAATCAATCTCTTCTATTCTTTCCGCTTCTTGACGACATAGGTATTCACGGTTATCCCCAATCTCTATTGCATAGTCACGTCAAAAATTCGCTTCATTTTGTCGTCTCGATCCTTCAACTGACTCTCATCCAAGTCCCCATACGCCCCCTGGACCTGCTTCACCAGCCTCTCCTGCCAATCCCCATCGCCCAGGTTTACCTTCCCAGCATCATCCCAACAGGCCTGCACCGTTCCCCCGATCTTGTCAAAAAAGGCCCCCAGCCCCTGGCCAGCCCCTCCTCCGGCATGGTAGCTCCAGAATGGACCGTGGACGGCCCAGCGCGGACCTAGGCTTTGCTCGACAATTCGGTCGACATCGGCTGCCGATGCGACGCCCTGCTCGACGAGATACGCGGCCTCGCGCAGTAAAGCGAAGGCCAATCGATTGGCAACAAATCCCGTTACTTCCTTATGCAGGATGACGGGCTGTCGACCTCGAGAATTCCAATAGTCTAGGGTCCTTTGCACCAGTAAATCCTCCTCCGTCTTCTCACCCGAGGTGGAGGTGTTATCCGCATCAGAGGTGGAAGTGACGAGTTCGAGGAGAGGCATGATGTGCGGGGGGTTAAAGGGGTGCAAAACGAGCAGTCTTCCCGGCTGCTTCATCAGGGCTCCTTGAGTGGATGCGGGGATCCCGGATGTACTCGTCCAGAGTAGAGCCGATTTCGGGGCATTAGCCTCGATTTCGGACCATATTTTCTGCTTGAAAGCGACGTTCTCCGGCCCTTGCTCCTGAACGAGGTCGGCGTCTTTCACCGCGGCGGCCAGGGTCTCGGCAAGTACGAGTTGCCCGGATTCGAGCAGCGAAGACAGGGTTGGAGCCGTTGCGTATAACTCTTTTTGAGCCGCTGATGCCCAGACATTTGAGAGGTAGCCTAAAGAAGAGATCGAGATGTCGGTTAAATTTCTCAGGACGTGAACAGATCTCGGGCGACTTACCTGGTAGAGTCTCATCAATATACTCCTTTAATCGAGGCCGAGGATCGTAGATGCTAACTCTGGTTTTCCCTCCCGATGCCGAACTTGTCATGAGGTGTAGCGCTGCAAATGACAACCCAATGGTTCCAGTGCCAATAAGGGTCGCATGGCATTCATAGTCCGACATGGTGGCTAAACAAAATGAGTTAGCTTTGAAGCATTTCAACACGTGTAGGACTGCGGAAGTGCAAAGAAACCAACTTAAGTGCTATGTTAGTATATCTTCCTACACGTATGGATCGGTCGTTGATTGCTGTTCCAATGATATTTATGTATTTGACGTTGATGGGGTGTCAGGCATCTCAGCGAACCGAGCCTCGGTTACTTTCTTTCCAAACTCTTCTGAGCTTGATGATCTAATCTCAACCAAATGACCCAATCGGACCAATTAGCTGCAGTCTAATGTAGAAGTAAAGTTTTAAGGTTAGCACGGTTTAGTCTAACTTGACGATGAGGGGCGGCCGGAGGCCAATCATTAACGCCCAAAAAGAAGAAGAAGAAGAAAGAACGAGGATGAACGAATGATAGAAAGGGGAAAATGGCCCAAATGGCGAACTAAATGTGAAGGAGATCCTTTCAGGTCTCCGTGAAGCTGTCTAACTCGTGCGGCCATGGACTTCATTCTTAGTGATGTGGGGACTATATGCCGGGACAGATTAGGGATTGGAATGTTACAAGCTATGTTGATCAGGATGGGTGCTCGTGGTATACAGCTTGGGTCGTGTCCTCGTGTCTCATCGCGATGATTATCGAATCTGCGGACATGTCTCGGCGGGTTGTTTATCAGTCAACCTCGCAGGTAATATAACAAATTCAGTAGGCCCACATCTCAGCAAGCTAATTCTGGCCGTCTGCAAAGAAATTCTATAATACTAGTTTCAGGGGTAGAATCATCCCAGTCAGTTATAAAGTAGTTAGGAGAAGATATAAACTAGTTTTACGATCCTAACACTCGCTCGTTGCCGGTATCAGGTAGATACAACTAGTGTCGGGGTCGTGGGTGCCTGTTATGAAGTAAGTGAGGCAGTCGAGTAGTATTCACAAAATATTGACAAGAAGCATGTATTTAAGTGCAGGGGTGTAGTTGTACTTGAAAGCAAGCCAGATATTTGGTGGAATCTATAGCTTTCTCTTCCAAGCTTGTCAAGGCGATCGGAGGTCTTTCTCGACTGATCGGGGTGATTACAGGGGTAATCACCACTGATCGCCTTCCGTCCCTTGCTCTTCCTAATAGGTGTCCCCTCGTTTTCTGTACACGTCACCGCTCTGGGCCGACATAAGGTCGGCCCGTGGCAGGCTATGCCTTCGACCAACCTGTTAAACTCTTCTTCAACTGACTGGTTAGACTGGATCCCGTGGTCGCGGTCGCGTCATTGCCTATTACTCGTTCGAGGGAATGTACCAGGATATTCGGAGCCTGGCCTCACACACTGGGAATATCATTTAAACCCACCAGCATGTGGAGGGAACATTCCTGCTTCAAGTCGAACTGGACAAGGGACGTGAACTATATGTCAGGGTTCTAGAGGGATTCGGGAGACACAATTAAAAGTTCGTTATCATCGGGTTCTTGATGAGAAGTGGTTGGTTGACTCCAAGCGAGCCATATTAAGGACGGGAGCACAGGCCATTGGCTCTATCATTTGCTGAGTCAGCTTCTTTGTTGCCGCTCTCTTCCGATGGGTTCTCTCTGCTCTTCAGGTGCGATGTGCAGATCAAGTCCGACGGCTCGAGTCACGTCGTCACGAAGAACGAAAGAAGATGGTGTTTAATTGCGCCTACCCCGGCTGCACGCGCTCATACTTGCGTAAGGAGCACCTTACCCGTCACCAGCGACAACATTCAGTGGCCCGAGAGTTTCCCTGCCATGTCTGTTCCTCGACATTTTCAAGGAAGTAAGCAATCGCTCCAGCAGGTGAGGTGACTTAACGCGATCTACTAGTGGCGTCAATGGGGGCAGCTTTCAGATTAACCTTGACTTTACCGGCAGCGATACGCTTCGTCGTCATATGCTGACGAATAACGCTTCCGGCACACCCGCGAGTGCACCACAGGCATGCCGATCTTGTAACGCTGCGAAAACGCGATGCGACGGCCAAGGCCCGCATTGCGCCCGATGCCGCACGCGAAATCTTGTGTGCGACTGGCCAGATCAAAAACGGAAACTTTCAGATTCCCAGACGCGTTCACCTAATTTGGAGACGGAGCAGCTTAGACTCGATCAACCCGTAGTCGATGCAGCCTCTTGGGGACCTTTTTTGAACATGTATTTCGACCATATCCACCCTAGATGGCCAGTATTACATCGCGAGGGCTTCATGTCAAAGGCAGCAAGCTCCTATTTTGCTTCGTACTGTTGTGACGATAGGGCGGTTGCTCGGTGGTGCGACATCAGAAATGGGAGCAGAAGCTAGACTAGACCTTGAGGCACTCATCAAACGTACAAGAGATGAACTAGTAGGTGTCAAAGGAAATAACTCCTGCTGATATAGGGTAATTTTAAGGTTCGCTAACAAACTTCCCCCTTGCTAGCCCGAGTTAGTGGAGAAGGCGAACTGTGGGATATTACACCTTTCGCCCGAGCTACTTCCTACTCTTCAAGCCATGTTTCTCCAAGCAGTCCTGCCATTACACTTAGGCCACCAAGCTGCTAGTGAGCTGGGTTCAGTGCCGAGCATGCTATTCCACGTCCTGCAGCGCATTCGGGCTTTCAAGCAAAGCATTATTCACACTGGCACCCGGCGAGACTGGCTGTCCAGTGAACTCTATCAACGGTGAGTACGAGCACTACCGCCGCCAAGATCTCGAACTCATTTAACCGGATGGTATGCCTTTAGTCTTGCGCTCTGCGTAATGAAGCTAGAAATCATAAAGTATTCGGGGAATTCGGGAAAATTCGGCTTTCCTCCTCATATAGACCCGCTCACAATACGCATCAAGATACCCTTGCCTTTATCCATGTGGGACCAACCGTCATGGAATCCTCTAGACGCCTCGACGCAGGATATTGATGACGAGCAGGAGGAAAGTAGTCCTTTAATCATTGGCAGTATCTGCGAACGGTCAGGGCTTCGTGGAAATATGGCGCCCCTGTTTGCTCTTCGGTCTTTTGACGAAACCCTGGGCAAGGCCATTGAGGGCTGGTGCAACGCAAACAAAGCTAGGCCAATAATGCCCTGAATTGTTCTATTTCACCGCTGCTGCACTCCGCTTGGAACAGAGCGCCGGGGTTTCCGTGACTGTCTGCTACGCAGCGAATTTTCAGTTAGAATCTCCTCCCAGCTCTCCGACAAAATGGGCTCCTCCGTGGGCTACTTCATACGTGCAGCCACCATCCTCCCCCCAACATAGACGCAGTACCCCTCTCAGGGGGCCAGGCACAGTATACAAATCCAGATCAAATGGAACTTTAACCTTCCATGCTCCATGTTGCATCCAACTCAGTCGGTATTAAGTCGGCCATCAGCTATGCCAAGAAAAGCGAGGCGAGCCCAATAATTTCTCAACGCGAGAAGAAAGCGCTCAATCAGCTGCCCTTGCCGTTGTCTAAATACATCTGACATATCATAGCATCATGATTCTTACAGAGGAGCGTACAATTGTAATAAGAGCTATACTTATCCTCATTAGAAATTATCCATCCCACCGGTCCAAGTTGTCACATCAATATGGATCAGGTCATATTATTAATGACCCAGATTAGTTATCCGCAGAATCCCAGCCTGAGGAGAGCCGGTGGGATGAATTTTGCGGCGGCGATGGGAGATTTAATATGTTCGAGAGTCTTCCACTCACCAGTCCCATTTCTCTAGACGCGGACCCTTTTAGCTTCTCCAAAAAGTATTTGCGCCATGGTCGAAAATTTTAACTATATCAAAGCCTTGCAGCTTGCAAGCTTGTTGGGTTCAACCCACATGGGAGGTGCGCTTGCTTCCCGCACAATTTGGATTCATTGTCGTATCTTACAACCAAGCTTGTCTTACATAATACTTACAAGAAATCAGGATTCCATTTCGCTTCCGATTCCGTTGCACTTCCCAATATACTCATCCTGAGTGATAAGCCATCGATGGTCAAGTCATGGTTTCGCGGCTGGGACGTTGGCCGTAGGTATGGGCCTACTTTGATTTTTAGCCCAGCTATCGGTTTTGCATTGGTTGCTTGGCAAGGTGAGCCCTTCCCCCCCCTTCTTCCCTTTAGTTTTGGACTCTGAAGGCTGACCAGATGATCTCCTCATTTACAGAGGGGTCGCAACACCCGGCGTTTCTCTATAATGCGGCAGCATCTGCATTCCTCGCGTTGGTGGTTCCATTCACCCAGTTTGTTGTTTTCCCGATCAACGATGAGTTGCTCGCCGAGAATCAACGTGTACTAGCGGCGGAGAAAGCTCGAGATGGAAATAACAACAAAGGCTTTAGCTTAGAGACTACAAGGGGTTGGGTGCGACGTTGGAAGAAGGGTGATGCTTTCCGAATGGGACTGGTGCACCTGGCCATTCTAGCAGGGGCGATCGCAGTATCCAAATCTTGATGGTGGCTAGGATCGAGCCCGACGGGAATGGGTCCCTTGTACATTCTAAGGAAATAAAACGTAGCAGGTACTCGCTACGTCCTTCCGGAAGCACTTTATTCTGCCGGATGTCACCGCCCTGAGCAGACCCAAGATCGGCCTGTAACATGGACGATCTCGTGAGCCTCTTCTTACACGCTCGCGTAAAAGTGTTGGTGATGTTGTCCAGAAAGCGGGGTCGCGTTGGCTTTGTTGTTTGCCTTGACACGTGACTGTAGGATGATTGGAGGACTCTGGAAGATGAAGAATCACTCCCTCCAAAATCACTTCGCAAACCTCGTTTGTTTCTTCCGTGTCGACAATTGCCTTGGGATCTGCTGGGATTCCTGCGAAATAGGGCGTCCTTTTAGTAATAAGACCCTACCTTTCCGAGTTATCATGGAGCCTCCGGTTACATCGCCGCCTACGGCTTGTCGCCTGCCGGCTGAGACCCTTCTCGCCATCATGGGCTATTTCGTTCCAGCCGAATCAGTTTCCACGCCAGCCACCGTGGGGGGTCGACTACAAGTCAAGCCTCATATCGATGAATACCGCCAAACACTCATGAATTGCTGTTTATCATCTCGGTTACTACTCCCAGCAGCCACCAGCTGTCTTTATCACACAGTGATTATCAAGAATTACCGGCAACTCCTTTGTTTCTTCCGAACACTCAACACGGCACCGTCATATCCAGACCTAGTAAGGTCATTCTCCTGGCTCGGCGCCCCACCTAATAAATACCAACCGATCGAGCTCCAAGATAGCCACCCTTCTCTGTTCAGCGAGTGTTGTCGATCGATACCTCGACCACTTTCTGAGTTCGACCTCTTCATCATGCGCCTCATGTCCCTTGACAGGCCAGATTCAGAAGCCTGGGGCGTACTCGGGTACATCCTTTTTAAACTTCCCAGAATCGAGTCTCTTACCACAACTGTCAATCATTTTACCGCTCCGGGTCCACCGGTAGATGAAGTGACGGCCAGTTATCTCGCAGCGGGCCGTCCACCCGAACATCTAGAGGCGTGGATAAGACGCACCAGAACCAAACATTATATCCCCGAGTTAGCTGCTTTCGACACGGCCTACGCCGGTATCAAGCGCATGACTCCATGGGCGCCTGAACACGTTCCCTTTCTACCAAATCTCAAGACTCTAATCCTAGATCCAGCCTGCACGAACGACCTGGAAGGCAACCCCAGCGCTATCATAATTCGCAGTTGTGTTTTCGGTTCTTCCCAGCTTCGCAGTATCCGGATTAGTGGTAATTTTGACCCGTCCGGGTTGTTTTCGCTTACAAGGGCTGCTGGGGCTGCTGGGTTCTTCAACTACTTCCCGACTGAGGTGGGAAAGTCTGTGAGGGATATAGTCTGCTATGGCTTGAATGGCTCTGTCCGTCCATTCCAATGTTTACCAGAGGCATTTCCAAATTTGGTCTCGCTTCGCCTGTGTTTCGAGAATGGATCCGATTCATTCCAGTCGAATCTCAGTCCACTTCGCAGCCTAGGAGGAACACTTCGGGTTTTAGCCGTCACTGGCACGCCGGAAATGCGATGGACTCGGATTCATCGACACAGTCTTACAGCTGATCTCCGATATCTGATTACTCTGCAGCATCTCACAATTGATTTTGCCTGGTTAATCCCAATGGAGAGCCCTTTCACCGCTTTCCAGATAGCCACTCTCCTTCCACGGTCCCTTTTAACCTTGCATCTTATCGACTACTGGGGTTCCCCCACCAAATTCTTTTGGTCCGATACCCACCCCCGGTTGCGAAGATACTACCCACCCTCTTTTGCCTTGGCACCACCACCACTCAAATACTTCGCACAAGTACTTGGAAATTTGCACCAAAACTGCGAGTCAGCTACATTACAGCTCGAGGACGTGCGACTCTCTTCGCCGTGCTTCTCTGGCAACCACGCCAGTGGGGCGGGGACACCCGAGGATGACTTCAGAGTTTCATGGACGGAGTCATTCGGGGCACTTGGAGTTACCTTTTCAGTAGAGGCTATTGAAGTGTCACATACAAACAAACAATCATGGTGGGAAGACTCTATCCCGACATCATACGCTGCAACGCAAGCATGAATGTAGGTGAAAAATATCGAAATCAATTGATACCCTACCAACGAATATCCCTACTAAAACGAGTGCCTCCCATATCCCTCGAACCACCCCTATTGTATTCCCCTAAGCCCAATTTCCGCTGGGTTTCCACATCCTTAGCCTTGCAACTTGCTTCTTACTAGTTGACTCCGCTAGCCCCGTTGACCCCGTTGACCCGGTTGTCATCGTAACCCACTCCCCACAAGTGACTGGAATGCTCATCTCCTGGGCAACGGCCAGCCGCGGTGCCATACAGACCAGTTCCCTGGCAATGGCTGCAGGGAAGTTTCGGGAACCCCTGGCCTTCACAGGGAACGCAGGGCAGAGTACCCGACGCTTCACCCTGCTCATTGTAAATGATGATACTTTCTTGTCCGTGGCAAGTAGCGCACGGAGTGAAGCTGAGCACTTCGGATTTCCCCGATCCGTAACAGTCCCCACAAGTGAGTGGTTCCTCAATGATAGGCGCCGGGCCGTAGCGAGAGGTGGAGCATCGCCCGCACAACTCGGGAAGCACGCGGTGGGGCATATTGACGTAGACTTTGTTTCGAGACGGTGATAATCCGAGATGGATATGTGTACGTGATTTGGTTTGAGCGTTCTGTTGAACACCACAAGGGGAAAACAGTGGAAAGTGGAGAGAGAATTGAGGGGCTGAGGAGGGTCGTTCAAGTGTGGACTTGGTGCTTTGTTGTTGTATGGAGGGATCGTCAAAATTTCTGAGTGGCTTGAGTGTGGTGGTTGAGGTGCGATGGAGGAATGAGTATTGAGGTTTCCAATCGGGATCATCTTAGGTTTTTATACACGTTCGTTTCTGGTGGAAATGCAGTTAGTATGGGATTCGTTTCTGACCAGTCTTGAGATGTCGAACTATCTCAACCCTTAGAGGAGAAGTTCCCAGGTGAGGCCTCGTGCTTCAGCAATAGCCGTGGAATATTTTTATATTTTTACACTTCCACATTTCCAATGGATGTAAGTCAGTTGCCTGCAAGGTGTGGCTCACGGGCACGCCAAGAAGAGAGTAGGAATGCCTCAAGACGGCCAACCGCATACGGACTCTCGAATGAGATTTCAGATACTTTGGGTCTTGTGAACATACCCACACCTTCACAACCTGCGCCGCGGGGCTAAGGCGGTTAGTGAATCCATCAGGCGCGGAGGGATCGGCTCCAAAGCTATCATATCTCACGATACTGTTTCTGTTGGTCCCATATGGGCCGGTCCAGAACGTGCGTGCTTGAAGGGGTGGGTGGTATTAGAAGAGGTCACAAGATGAGCCTCCCCAGAGAAGGCCCATTCATAAACCGTGAAGGGTGCGCAGGAATGCCAACAGGGTGGGATGGTGACCCCATCATCCGTCGAAAACAGGTCTTAGCACAGAGTGTGGGTGGCTTGTCCGACCACACCTCAGATGTCGATTAGGCGGGTGAGTGAGAGTCGCCCCTTAGCCGCCGGCTACGGGGCAACGGCTCGAATGATACACTTGCGAGTGGCTCGTGAATGCGAAGTCGATCGAGCTTGGCCATCGGCCTAAGGGCAGGCCCGGTTCCCTCCCCCCTTCGGCCCAAAGGCGAAGCGTCAGGGAACTTGGGCCGGGACCATCTAGAAAAAATAGAAATCTATTCTGATTGAGCCACTTTTCACTTCAACGTCGGAGGGGGTCGCATCGGCGGGATTGTGGCCGCGAGAGGAGAAGCGAGTTGTGATCCTCGAGTTTGTCGCCGCCGGTGCGTGCACGGTGGGATTTCATTGGTCCATTTTGGAAACACGACCCGACAGCTTGGAACCGCCGGCGAGTAGGTCAAATGAGGAGCCAATAAGAATGCAATTTTCCCGTGAGGGTGTGAAGGTTTGTGTCCCCAGCCGGCAAAGATCGAACGCACTGCTCAGAAGGTTCCACCTATTTCGGAGGGACACATGAGATAGACCACGACGGGGTGGGTGGCCCGCCAGCGTCAAGAAGCGCTGGCCCAAAGTTGAGCCACGAAATGCGACGAGATATCAGCCTATTTTTGTGAAATGGAAATACTACTAGGGGAGTCCAAGGTGGTGTAGAGGATCCATCCAAAGCCATGTCTGAATGGGCCAGTAAAGGATGCTAGCAATGGCCACGAAGCAATAAACCCCGTGAAAGATTGTCTCGTGGGAATTTCTGGCTATTTAGGCACCAAGAATCCTGTCTGGGATGATCGATACATGTCGCAATCACATTCTCATCACATTCTCCCAGTCATTTTGATCTCGTATCAACAGCATTACAATCCAAGTCTCCTTCCCTTGATTACTTGTCCCTTCTGACCATTTACATCATGCGTGAGTATTCCATTATGGACTGATGCTGGCTTTTTAGATGAGACTAACGGAACGTGTTAACGTCAGATGCCATTTCCATCACCTACCTTACTTGCTTTCTTCCTGTTCCAGTCGCCGTCCTCTATGGTAAGTTATATGTGTCTCGGTCATAAATTCATTTATCTCTAGAAACGCTGAGTATATGAAAATTCTAGCGCTCTCCTTTGCCGGGTGTACTTCGACATCTCCTGCCCTCCCGTCGATATATCTTGCGAGTGTCGACACAGCATCCGGTCTTACGGTCCGCATTGGCTACTTTGGTATGACTTCATATTTCTCATTGGTTGGACCGAAGCTGTCTTTCAATATACTGATGATCACAAGGTGTCTGTGTGCTTCTCAATGGTACCCTTTCATGTGTTACCACACCATATGGAACCTCTCCGGCAGATGCAGGTGCCGCCCTTGGGCTCCCAGAGAGTCAGCCGTCGGTGGGAGACGAAGAGACTAGGCAGCAAGATGCCCCTCTGCAAATTGCCTTTGACCTACAGAGGAAGATATTTCTCAGTCTCATTGCAGAAGCGGCGGCCCTGTTCGGCTTTAGCCTCCTCCTCCTCCTGCTCAGTCTTTACGTTGCGAAGAAAAGTGGTGCCGCCACTGAAACCACGTTTGGCAGCCGCTTTCTACACCGCTCCCCAACCATATTCCTCAACATTTCCACTGTGCTTGCCCTCGTCGTGGCAGTCTCGATCACGCAGACGGGAAACGCGTTGGAATATGCGAGTTCCCGAGAAGTGGGCGGGCTGCAGGTTACGGCAGGCAGGGTCATTCAAGTCCTCCAATGGCTTGCGTTTGGATTTTCGGCCTTGTTTTCTTTCATCACAAGTCTTCGATGGAGCAGGCAAAGACGCGTTGGATTGGGCGTTCAGGGTGCTCCCTTGCCTCAGCCTCCTAAGACGATCGCAGCGGGAGTTCAAGTTCACCCAAATGCACTTGCGCGTAAGCCAGTTCTAGGTCAGCAGATTCCGATGAGGCCTGCCATTCAGAACGCTCAAGCTCCTGCGATCTTCCCCCAAATGGGCCAAATGGGCCAAATGCAAGCAATGAGGTAGGCTCAAGAAAGCGCACTTATAAAGGCATACGAAAAGTGGTTGGGTTGCGATCGAATTTCCAGTCTCCTCCCACTGTCAACTCCATCATCATAGATGTGCGTACTGAGTTAGTTTGTCACCAGCTGTCGATAATTTCAGCGTAAGGCTTCAAAATTTATGATGTGTTTTCTATTCCCTTCCACAACATGAAATGGTTTCTATAGATCTCAACGTCATGTAAATTAATTGTGACGCCCCATCCCTTACTGTATTTTGCCTCTACAGGCCCTCACATGTAATTTCATACTGGTCTGCGATCTCCAATTTGAGTTATTGAGGCTTACAGGGGAGCCACGACGAAGGTAGCGCAACCAAGGGACAAGAACTCATAGCCAGAGCCTACAATATACATTCGTATTCCCAATTCTCGTTCTAATACATAATCTTGAGCATGGTGCTGTTGGTCAACCGTGATACTTCATAATATTCTCCCTACACCCAACGAATTACGCCACGATGCTGCTGGTCTTTGGGGTACACCCCAAAGGTTCTGCTGAATATTCAGGGGAGGAGCCATGTTGAATTGACATTTTCCAACTATTGGATCCAAGAAAGGAATTCCCATGTCGAGGAAATACTGATCTTAGTGGGTTTTGACCCCTTTTCTGGGCACGAAATCGGTTTCCTTGGCGGGAGTGACGCCTGCCCCCAGATTCACTCACTTCCGTCATTGGGACCTGCTTCCACACGACCGGTTCCAACAGACTCAGTCTCGTACAGACACTTGGCTCCGTCATATATCTGACACGTGATTAAAGCTGTTTATGTGTTCGTTTAAATTTTTCTTTCGGGCTCAAATCCAGACATTGATCGCTTTCTCATCGCTTGCCAACACAAATCTCCACCTTTACAGAACAATGGGCAGCCGTACAAAAGTCGCTGATCCACAGTAAAAATCAGAACCCGTGGGGATTGTGGACGTGCCTCTTGAGCTTTTGCTTCAGATTGCCGCCGATCTCGTTCTTGAAGATTTCACCGCCTGCGCCCAAGTCTCCCGGCAATAGCACGCAACATGGACCCAGCCGGCCATTGCCGCGGAGCTGTGCCAGAGGTTCTTCCCTATCAGCACACAGCATAAGCCCCACACTTTCACCACCTTCCAGGAGGCATGTCGCAAGTTCTTCCGTTGACGGCGTGGGAAGTATACTGCTGTAGTGGACGTTGCGGTGAAGGACCGGGAGGCAGGGCTTCCGTACTATTTTGAGCTTGATCCTACTATTCATCCTGATCGCCAATGCCAACCATATAATGAGCAACCAGTAATTATTGTGGCTTATGGGGAGGGTACATGGTATGGAATGATGATAAAGAGCTGATCTTTATTGATATTTGTATACCCGGAGACGGAGAGTTCTACGGACAGCTGACTGGAACTTTGATCTGTCCCGGTATTACTATTGTCTACATCGATGTGCGATCAGCAATTCTCTTTTTGCGACAGAGGTATTGCATAGAAAACCTCGTGAAAGAGGATACTCGATGTAGGTTAACTTTCTATAGCTCCCCTTGGTCTCTAGGTAACGATACATAAACGGCATCTTAGATGTATATATCATCTAGTCACAAATGTTAGGGTTAAGTACGGATTCGAGAATATCGATGAGGAGCGTGTCGACGATTGGTTGAGTGTTCGCACCTGGGGCGAGAGGGTTTTCACAGCCACTGGCCCATCAAGTGTTCATATATTCTCGCACGATGGAGCCAGCCTTTCGCTCACTTATGTCGTTGGCCCCCCCTTGCCGCTAGGATGGCATCGTTTGACCCGCACAAGCGAAAGCCCTCGAAACCAATATCTGGCCAACTTCCTCCCCCATCCCTACGACCCGGATGGGGTATTCATCGTTCTACCTGCATCAAAGTCTGGGGCTGCACTACAAGGAACCCACTTATTAGTACGCGAGTTTAGCGGTACGACACACGTAGCGACCTACACGTGTGACGTCTGGGAAACGATGCGCTCAACGATGGAGGGTGTATTTGGCAAGGATAGCCAGTATATCCATCAGGAGCTAGAAGTAGTGTGATCGAGGCCGGGAAGATAGAACTCTGACTGGTCAAGTGAGCAAGACGAGTGGCCTGGACTCTACGGTAGTGACGAGGGCGTGCACGAGATATTCCGCTTCGTCTTCAAGGCCCACAACGTCGCCACCACCGGCCCCCGGCGTGGCTGGGGAGTCCACTACCAGGTCTCGGTCACCTTCAGCACGGTTACGAGGCGGTGGGGGTTTCAGCAGGCGTTTATTGACGACGGAGGAGATTATACCGGGGATAATAATGACGAGTAGATCCCGCGGGCTTCAAGACTGAGGAACCAGCAGCTTATCCGGGCGTACTACGATAGCTACAAATGGGGAGATGCAATGCCTATTATCACGGCGCGTGATGTCGACATCAGTGAGGAGAAAACACGCAGAGTGCTCGGCAAGCGCGACGACTTATATCCCTTGAAGCACGAGAATAAAGGGTGGTACGATCGATGGAGCCGGCACATCCATCTGAGCTTGTTCCACGATCAGGACTCCACGATTTTGTGGGACACTATGGAGGGGGATTACGTTGTCTTCGACTTTACGGAGCCGGAGACCGAAAGTGTGGATGGGCAAGTTGGTGAGCAGGTTCAGAGCTCACGTTTTAGGGAGCCCTCATCCGCTTCATCATGCCCTTATCGATCATGAAGTCTGCTCCAAATGTCGCACATGAGAATACATATGAGCGCCGATGGTCCTCTTTCCAGAGCTTACACCATCTAATAAATAGGCCGATTTTACCGTTGGTCGTTTGATTGCCGGATACCTTCCGAGGTCGAACGCTGCTGAGAAAATCGCTTTGGGGACCCTGGGAGGCGCCTTCTTTCTTGTACGGCTCCATAATGTATTTCATATTAACCATGGGCCCCGCCATTCTTCTTGCCCAAGCTACAGTCACGACCGAGGTGAGGATGGAGATGAATACTAGACCGCTTCGGATGATAAATCGGAAATAATGCAATAGCCACTTGGAGACGAGTCAGTTGTCAAAGTTCATCCGGTCGGTGCCGACCGATCCAGCCTCTTTAAACAGTGACACACAACTCGACAGGCCTCAGCCTGAAATATCAATTCGATACTAACTCGAATACACAAACATCGCCATCATCACGATACCCCAAGCCTCAAACGCCCATCCTCATACCTATCCAACCTCGCCCTCGTCCTGGTTGCCCTTTCGCTCATCTCTCCAAGCTTCTCCAAACTACTCTGTTCCGCTGCCGTCTCCCCGCTAAGCGGGTAGTACAGATACGGCAGAATAGACGACTTCCAGATCTGGCCGCGACTAGCCCGATTAACGATGATGGTGAGGAGAAGAAACACCGCAGCCGCGAAAACCACCCCAGCCGGAAGGATAAACCACGGCCAGCTCACATGGACATACGTCTCCTCGCGGAATGAAATTCCCTCTACCGTTACGGTGGTCGCATTGATGCCGGCAGCGGCATCGTCTCCGGCACCATTATTGAAGACAATCTCGGTAGGCGCCACGCTGCGGATGTGGTCGCTCATGCGGTCGGCTAGGTTGTCCATCAAGTGGGATAAGTTGGCGCTCTGGAAGAGAGTGTTGGAGATGTCGAAGCTGCGTACATCGCGCCCATCTGGGCCGCTGGTACTTCCCTGGGCGTTGCCGGAATACAGTGTGGTGGTGAATAGGGCGACGAGGGTGGCGGAAATAGCATTGAAGTCGGCGCTGTTGATCACGAAGCTATTGGTCGGATTGTCCGTCGCAGGGAGGGTCCCGTATATGACGTAGGTGAGGGTGGGGGCATTTTCTGCATGGAGGTTCGAAGTATCATTGATATCCCGAGACCCGTAGGAGGGCGGGTCTGGCGAGCCACCGGTGACGCGAAATGCTCGATAGGTCCGCTCACAGAACCGGATGCTACACTCGGAGACGGTCCGCTCGTCGTTGATAGCTCCGCCTTGCTTGTCTGTGGGGCCTTTCATAAGCGCAAAAGTGGCGAGGTTGACAGAACCGTTCCCACGAACGGCAGTCGAATCGAGGCTAGTCCAATAGGAGGTCGCGGAGGCCCCCTTTCCGTATGTCGCCGAGAGTTGGAATCCGCCTGGGGTGGTGACGTTGCAGGTCGAGAGGATGGAGGCTCCGTTGCCGGGGGCGCACTTGCTCTTCGATTCCGCTGTGACATCCTCGCAAGATGCGCAGACTCCGAGGGTGGATAGGTCCGGGAATGTGCAGTTTCCTGTGGGGCAGGAAAAGAGCGGATCTCCCGCTTTTTCGTAAACCCCCATGAGAATGGCTCCTTGCATCCCCGGCTCAATTTGTTGGGCTTTGGACTTGTCAGCTTAGCGCTTGCTGTAAGAATTAGACGGGGATGGGAAAGAGGAAGAGGGGAAATGAAATTACCTCTCGCAAGACTTGTGCGGACGGTTGTACCAGAGTCGTAAGCCTGGGCTCTGCGTGTCCACGCCGCGGCGGCGTCGCTCGGGACTGTTCGAGAAGGAAAGGAGATGATCTGCTGAGCAAATGGATCTATCGCTAAAGCCAAAATGGTGATGATGCAGCCGATGACGACCAAGGCGTCCCCTCTCTTGGAATGCCATAAAAGGCACAAAGAACCCCAGGGCCCACGGCTCGCGTCATCGAACCGTTGCATGTCGATAGTCTTACGGGTGCCTCGGCGGAAGTACAGCCATTTGAACTGGCTGATGCATTCGGCGATGGGGTAGAGCAGCGCCGCTTTTGCAACGGTGGCGAAGATGGAGATCAGGGCGTTGGGGTTGATGGGCATATGCCACTGTGATAGCGACCGGTTGTCCATTGTGCCAAGGACGGCTGCGATTGCGCCCATGCACGCGATACTAAGGAGGAGACTGAGGCACTCCAAAAGCCAATTATCCTCACCGACATTGATATCGAGACAGGAAACCGGCTTCGAAGGGTACGGTTCCGCCTTCTGGGAGGAGGATGATATGTCGAGGAGCGGATCGTAGTCTGGGTTGGAAACTCCAAGTTGCCGGGTTCTGTCCGGAGGGGCATGTGCTGGAGTGCCCTGCTGAGGTGCCGGAAGGCCTGATGGCGGGATAGACCCGAACTGCGGCGGCGGGTTCATTGTGTAATGGCTGTAGGGTCCGGCCGGATTCGACGAGAGCGACTCGGCGGGCTGCGCTCCGTCTTCGCTCGCCCGGCTGGGCACGTGTGGAGAATGATAGGGTCTGAGGGGCGGTGATGGGTAGCCGGATACTCCCTCTCGTGGGGACATTATCTTCACCACTGGGAACTGAGACGTGCGAGACGGTATTTATCGGGGCTCCCTGCTCATAAAAAAGCACATCATGGTTTGAAGTAAGTCAGACTGCTCCTTTTTTGTTCTGCTCTCGGGGCTGAAACCGAAACGTCGCCACAGGCGCAGGCGCGTCGATGTCCAATCAGTAGGACGGCAGCTGGTCTGAGGGATTGAAGGATTGAGCTCCGCCACGTTCTCAACGGCAGCTTGGCATTCATTAATTATTTATGCATTCTGCATACGAAGTAGAGCACTTCACATTTAGTGATTAATTCGCTAGCCATCGATTGATCCTTCTACTGGGGTCACAACGTCGTACGAACAAGGGGGGCAGTGAGGAGCTCCTTGCATCAGCTCTGCAGGGTCCTTGACACGCCACGCTACACAAGAAACCGAGGGCAATAATTCGGCCAATTTTCCCGTGGAAGATAAAAACTTCCAATTTCTGCCCGCATCCGCATTTTCTAGAGCCGACGGTAAGAAGAGCTGTGGAATCTATTGCAGCGTGGTAAGAAAGGACCTGGCTGGTAAGTGAGATGCTGTCTCTCTCCCTCGTCTCGCCATACACTAGGAAGATCTGTTGTGGGGGCTTGTCTACTAACTAGTGAAGCATCCCCAGCTTTCCAAGCGGGGTTAATTTTCACAATGAGCGATAATGAGTCGGACAACTACTCTCTAGAAGAGGAGGAGGAGGATGAGGACTCCGGTCTTCCGACCTACTCTGCGGAGGAGATCGCTGACGCCTTCTTGGACTTTTATCAATTCCTGACAACTCTCCATTACAACCCAGCCGACCTCAAAGTCGCTCCAGAGCAGGGATGGGGCCAATTGATCCCCGACAATTATGCCGAGATCAAGTCCGAGGAAGTCCTTGAAGTCCTACGCCGGCTCCCCTACTTCAAGCACAACGACCAGGCGTTCCACTACAAGTCCTACCTGGTGGACTACACCGCTGTCGAGCGGGACTTCTTTGACGAAGAGGATGAAAGAATGGAGTACCTAGAGATTTGGTGTAACGACGGGGAGATCGTCGACCAGAAACACTGCGTCCACATCGCTTGGGGCTACGAAAGTGGCGGTCGCGAATTCGTCCTGAACGTCCTCCACGGCGAAATCACGGAGGACATGCTCGAAGTAGACCAACTTGGTTTCAAAGATATCCAGTCCTTCTTTGACGAGTTGAAAGAGCAGTACAGGGCTTTGAAGCTGATCCCGTGCATCGGCAGGGAGACCCTCGAGGCGGACAGCGTGCCGGAGCGGGAGGATGAAGTCACAGAGGAGGAGTTCAAGGCGCAGACGGAGGAGGAGGACTTCCCTACCGACTTGGACATCCAGTACATCCGGCAGCTCTACCGCAAGCATGGCTGGCCCGAGGCATTCAGAAGGGAGGAATGCTTCAGGGCTGTGAAGGAGCTGGCGGACTCTTTGGAGGCCCAGGGGAGATACGGTTGGCCAGAAGTGGACGAGTCAGAGAGTCGCGTTAGGCAAGGTTGAAAGTTGGAATTCGGGTCCTGGGGCGCAGTAGAATAATCATCTAGATGGAGAATCGAAAATTGCCTGGCGCCAGCCTAGAGATTAGCATTAAACATTCATATACTCCGTCGAGGAACCTTCGAAATGCTGAAGATGGGGAGCGTACTTTTTCCATGTATAACTACGAAGGTAGCAGGAGATATATAATGGCCCTCTGTCTGGTTCAAGTAGCCACTTAAAAGGCCCTGAAAAACACCATGACTCGAAATATCGAAATATCCCATATAAGTGCTCTGAACAGCGATTACAGAACCTTTTGGCAATTTGTTCAGTGGTATTACTGGGATGTGTATCCAGGCAATCCAGCTTCCAAATGACGATAGAAAAAAGTGCACATAACGGCCATAAAGGTCGGCGAGAATCCCCAAAGCTGTACGCCCTCTTGATGATACAGTGGAAAGCATAAAAGATAGAATTAATTCATGACTGAGGTTCTGCACAAACTATCAGAAAAATGAGAAAATGCCCACTATGTCCATCATAACCTTTAGAGTGGCGGCTTTTGCTCGCCATAGGGACTCATAGGAATGCCTGGCTGCATGAGCGGCACTTGAGCAGCATACCCAGTCGCAGCGGCGAAAGGTCGGCCGGCGCCACTAGCATTGACACCGACGACCACAAGCTTGCCTCCATTGGAAACTTGCCAGTCCTTGCTCGGCATGATCAGAGTACTAGTCTCCGGGTAGAGGAAAGTCGTATAGATCCTGCCCGGAGACACCTGTCGAAGTCGACGCTGAAGTTTTTCCAAGCTCGCCTTGCCGAGACACAGCGATACGAGCCAGAAGGCCGCTAGGTTGAGGAGGAAGAGAGCGAGGATAAAGGCGGGGATGCCGTAAACGAAGTTGTACGTGACCCTGTGACCGATGGGGCGGACAGAAACCTTGGCCGCCTCGGCGTCATCACCGTTGTTTAGCGGGCCGAGGACACCTCTGGTACCGACGACGGCAGAGGCCGAGAGGTCTGTCCACATGAGGTTGAGGATTTTGGCGGCTTCATCTTGGCTTGCCGAAAGCTTCTGCCATCGAGTAAAGATCGCCATGCTCGCGAGGCCGACGAGGTCAAACGGCCACTCATCGTCGGAGATATCAAAGACGCGGTTCATCGCCCTGAAAGCGAAGTCGCTGCCTGGGATGTTTGCGGGTAACTCGGGCGTCAGTGAAGGTGAGAACTCGCTTTGGTAACCCGGAAGATGGAAATAGGGCTGGCGAATACTCGACACATTCGCGTGCGAGGCATAGTCGTCGCTGATCAGACCCCAAATAGGGTTGATGCCGTCGACGTTCAGGCCAGACTCCTCGAAGCCCCAGAGCGGAATGTCCTTTTCGTCGTCGTACTTCTTCGGCTCAATCTTATCGACCCTCAGGCTAGCAAGGCCGTTGTTCTCCGTTCCGTTATACGTGAATGTGACGGTCTTGACGATGGCTCGGACGGTGGCGGCGCACGCGTGCATCGGACTGGACCATTTTGACCCGTGCTCGAGTAGAGATGGGGAACCACCGTCGGTTCGGGTCGGGGCACCGCGTAGGAGACCGCAGCCAGTGTATATATTGGTGATGTTTGCAATATCGAGGTTGCCGGAGCCGGAGCAAATTGTTGTGATTGAATCGAAATTATCCTTGGTGATATTGTAGGGATTCGGATAATCAGGGGTGTCCGAGAACGACGAGTTTGCAAACTCTAAATGAAGGTATTGGCCGAACTTGCTCGATATCGCCAAAGCCCTGTAGTCGTCGAGGCTACTCGAGGGCATTTCGAATTCCTTGCCGAGCTGTGAGTTCATGTAGGCGAAGGCCTTCAACCCCTTCTTCTCGTCATTTTGGTTGGTAACATTAAGGACTAGCATGGTTTGGGCATTGTTGAGGAACGCAGCCTTATAGGCCCGGGCAACAAGGTCGGGATTGCTCTGCGCGTTGTCATGGTCGTACTGGGGATACGTGGTGTTGAGATTGACAAAGCCTCCGCGGTCGACTAGGCGAAGGTCGCGAATGCCTGAGGTGGATAAGGACCCGCGGTCGATGGCAAAGTCGAAGGTCAAGTTAGTATTCACACAGGCAGCCTCCGGCTCGATGAACAAGATATCCTCCTGCCAAGTGGCACCTCGACTAAGACCGACTGGAATGGAATGGTTCCGGAAGCCAATACCGCCGTCTTTCGCATCAACCACGAGTCCCTCTATGACTTTGTACTCGTTGTCGAGGATGAACGAGTCCAACTGGCGATATAGGCCTGCATCGAAAGTCTTGTTGTTATTGACGAACTTATTAGAGGTGGTGGAGAGTTGCCGCCATTCAATATCGAAGTAGTTAGAGATCGTTGTACGCTTTCCCTTGGTTCCACTTGAAAAGATCTCCCTGAGGATGTCGGGAATGAACGGAGACATCCCCTCGTCAGGGTAGTGGTACGTGACCGAACCGTTGTCCCGATCGACAGTTACGACATCGCCAACATAAGGACAGCTGATTGGGCCGGCCATGAAACCAAAGCCTTGGGAGCAGGTTCGAGTTAGCTGAGCCCTTCCTCTTTCTGAAGTCGCATGGCCGTATGGGCTGATATCCTTTAGATATTCAAAGCGACCAGTTCTGGACGACAGGAGGTTAAGCTCCTCTCCCAGTCCAAGAGGCGTGACTATTCCTGCAACAGCAAGAAGAATCGCGATGATGGGGAAACAAGCCGAAAGGATTTTGATAATGAAGCGAAGGTTCCGGGATCCGCCAGAGGCATCTTGCCGAAGGAGGGCGGGCCACAGTGTCGTGACCAGTCTTTGGTTTACTTTGGTCCTGATGGAACCGAGTCCATTAGTGAATGGTCATCTTCGCAGAGAAATGCGTTCACGGAGAGTAAAATCGAGCTAGACATACCATGTGCTTGCAGTCTCAGAGTCACGGAGATAGCCGGCGAGCAGAAGTCCCAAAACGAGAGGAGAAATGAGTTGAACTGAATGTAGTTTTGCCCTAGGTTAATTGACGGTCTTCTCATATTACTGGGAGTTGAGTATCTTACCAACGACAAAGATGAAGGCGATGATACCCGCCACTTGACCAACGGTTACTTCCGCCATGGCTGTGGATCTATGAGCGAGTGTGTTCACCACAGTTCAATGTCGAAACGGCTGACTTGCGGGTGGCTGAATAGTGACAGGAGAGCCTTCTTCCATTCGACTGAGACCGGGGACAGACGGGGTTTAAATGGCCATGGCCTTCAGCTATGCCTGCCTTTCCCCGGCCAAGACGGGCGGGATGGCTCTCCAAACACAAGGGAGAGCCGTTGCGAAGTTAGTCGAAACTGGTGCTTGCATCTTTCCGATATCCCATGTAATTCGTATTGGTGGCTTGAGAAGACTTCGCACCTGAAGTCGACAGAAGCAGTGTTGCCTGTGTACTTCCTAGGGCTCAGGGGTTCTCAACACCGACCCCCTGGCGCCATTTTCCCAAGGATCTAAGAGTCTGCGGGTCGCAATGATTGGCCAGCCCTAGAAATTGCCCTGGTGTGACAGCGTGCCACCCCTGTCCGTAAGCCACGGAGGAACTTTAGGGCGACCCGGCGATCCGAGATCGAGGATCCTTTCCTTTCTGGAAAGGGCGAAGAAAACCCAAGAAACTTAATATCCCATCCCGAGCGTGGGACTGGCTGTCCAAACGAAGAAAAGAGTCTAAACGGTTGGTCATCGCGTACCGATACCCTCAATTGGTTGTAGAAAACGGCATATCCACTTGCATGCGAGCAAGAGTTTGTACTCTGCACTCCACGGCCCCTTTTTTTTCAGAATCCCGAGTGCCAAGAGCAACTTTCTGGATAAAGATTGACGTTTTGCTCCCTTTTTTGTGTCGAGCCAAAACTTCTCATCAGTCCAAATCGCAGTCGATACCCTTTTGGGCAAAAATCCGACACCCCTGGACCAACCTTCAAGGGCGGGACCAAGACAACGCTTTGGACAAATTTTATGCCCTTTAAGATGGTGCATGCATCATCATTTCCCAGTTGGGCCCACAGTTTGTGCTCGTCGAAAATTTGTTTTACATCCCCCTTCCCGATGGCATTGTCCCTCGCATGTGTTATGAAGTACTTCGTAGTAATAGATCGCAATTCTCAGTGAGTGGTAGTTTACGAGGTAGTTAATGAACTGAACCTGACAAGGGCAGAATGGGATCGTCATCCAGGTTCAAGTTGTCCTCTGAACCCCCCGGCCCGCCCCCCGGCCTTTGGGAGGAAGATGATCGACATTGTGTTGTCCCTCGGTACTTTTATCTCGTCTGTGCAAATACATCGCCATCCCGACCCTGGGTAATAAGGAGCCTATGATGTAGTGTATTAATACGAAGCCTACCATCCCATCACAAAACCGTTTGCCCTTGTTCACAGGGCGCAGATCCCTAGCCCATCTCCAAGAAGGATGACCTCCACCCATCCATTCCCATCATGCCAAGCTGTCGCAGCGCCCAGACTGGACCTGCCAAGGCTGTGTGGGTTAATTCATGGCATTAAGCTTCTTCACATAGGGCAGAGGTGGAGCCAGACCAATCTGCACTTCAGACCAAATGCATCCGACTTGCGGAGTTAGGACTTGGCAGGTCCTCCTTCAACCCTGGCAGTCAGGAAGTCGCCGTGAAAGAATTTTTGTTTTTTTATTCCCTTTCAGTTCTTTTTACGTCTTCAATTCTTCACATTGGCAAAACACATCTCGATATCAAGAGCACGGGACCTCCAAAAGTTCGTCTCCATAATATCCACCTCATTTTCGTTGGCGTTCAGCCGTCGCGGTCTTAACTTGCCAGTTTAGGGTTAGGATCGGCGCTACACTTACACTTGCAGAAAGGTGAGAGGGGAAGCAAGCATGCGAGGAATACGCAGTGAGATTACTTCGTAGAGACTACTGTAATAATCCTATACCAGGGTTTGAGATGTTATTTTGAGAGATCAGATCAACCACATGACCTATCTCCTGACAAGTACCAAATAAGTATTTGCAAATATGAAACATTAGAAGATATACCTTCCTGACACTTGATCTAAGATATACCCGGTGGCGGCGAGGATCTCTCGAGCTAACATTTCAAACCCTGGTATAGGATTACCTATACCAGCCCTATTGAGCTTAGCCACTCTCTGGCTCCCTGGTTTCCGCGACTCACAAGTTTTCCTTATGACTGAAAACTCACCATGTCACCCTCGAGGCCAAGGTCGATGGGCAAGAATCCCTCTGGTATCTTGTCATAACACCTAATGTTCAGAACAGGCAACCAGAGCGTTGTAAGCTGCATATTCTGCCTTTCTTTCGTAGCCGCTCTAATACTGGTTTCATCACCCAATTCTTTCTCCTTCTACTTGGAGCTTCAACGATAGCCGGGGCAATAATAACCCGCAGCTGAAGCTTGACCCTTGACACTTGGGTTGGGATGTCCAAGAGATTACGGAGGTAATTCGTATTGGGAGAAATCCCCTAGTGTGCCTGCAAGTTATCGGAGTTAGGGGATGATGGGATTGAATCAAAGGGTGTACATACTAGTTTATGTCGATACCAGGCAGCAACGGGGCAGTGAAAGCAACTCGTCGATCAATTTAATGCCTTGCAAATCTTGAACTCTGGAGGGGTGACATCTCACAACATGTTGCAGGGTAACTTTCGGGTTGGTGAGGCGGTGGCGCCCTGCAGCTCGGCTTCTGGCAAGTTTCATCACGGGCGCCCTTCGGCGCGTTTGTAAAAGGAGGGAGCCCACGTTCTTTCGCCCAACATCTAAGAATAGGTTTTCCCAAATCGTTTCGTAGTATTCAGAGACATCGTGCGATTTGGCAAGAACTTCTGTCGGCCGCGGGTATATCAGATCATCTGGAAGGCGCTTTCAACAAGCCTCGACTCCAAGAGCGGAAATCGAGCATCGGTTTCGGAATGAGAGTACGTCTTGCCATATTAGATTATCCAATCCCAGTCCCCATGCAGGGACAGCCAGGTGGAGTAGATATATAGGCAAAACTACTTACAGTCCAGTGACGCTGGTCGCGATACTCGGAGCATCTTTTTATTGTGATATAAACTCAGCTGTAAGTGAGGCAAAAGTGACACGCCACCATTGCTCGAACGGCGCGGAGAATACTACAAGTTTTAATACATGTTTTCATTTCTGGCTCGCCGAGCTCACTTTTTCGAAATTACATTGGGGTATTCATGCCGCCACTCTTGCCCTGGTATGTACGTCGGGTCGATCATTCGCTGTCCTGTTCGGTTCGAAGCGACTCGAATCTTAACTCTCAACTACCCAGTAAGGAAGAAGAAGGGCAGTAATGGCTTCTCAGGAAATGAGGATGGCGTAAAACCTTGAAAATCAGGATTGTAAATACAAGTTGTTTCACTTCCTTCGGTCTGTTCTAGACCTGATGCCACTTCACGCTAAATTAGAATAGTCTACGAAGCATTACCGTCTTAATCAACATCACACATTGAGCGCTGTATATCGTATCGTCGATTGTTTCTCTTCCGTCCTAAAGACATATCCAGACTGCGGCTACAAAAGATTACCAACCCCAACATTGCAGGATGCTGATGAGTGATGTCGGATTGCGCCAATGGCCCTTGAAAATGCCAGTCCTCACTTTTCCAACATGTTTGTCAATTAGAAGGCCAGAACCGGTGAATGCTGCTCCGGTCCTAGTCACCATATCACATATGCCATTTTAGTTTTGTTTCCGGTCACCGGGTATCTTCGTACCCCCGATCAACCCGGTGGGGTAGCAAAATCCGGCCGGGTCCGAACCGGGACAGCGGGGCCCTTACCCACGTTCCGGTCATCGACCCCGAGTGAACTTTAGGTTGTCCAGGGGCATGATTCATTTTCAGCGAGTTTGAACGCAGGGCCTGGGTAATAATTTTTTTCTTCCTAACTGAAAGAGGTCGTCATTGCGTCACTTCGAGACCAGAACACTCCTCAACAGCGATCACACACAGTGCTCCGAGGGGCAGGTTGACGGACCTCCAGTATCTGCGCCGTCGGGTTTCTAGTCCTCTCCTTGGAAGAACAAAGGGGAATCGTATTATCTTTAGAGTTTAATCCATGCTATTCATCGTCGGAATTTTAACAGTCTTGTTGGGTTCTTTTGGTTTGCGGCGAGATATTGGGGTAAATAATGGTTTACACTTACAGGGCAAAAACCTGTCCGAATACGGGACATTCTGCTTCTGCGTTTTAGATCACGATTTACAAGGAAAGAATTGCCTTGTCAGCCCCGAAAAATCCCCAACAGCAGAAGAGTATCCGTTTGTCTATCAAAACGAACTCAACCAACGCACCCAATTCTTCAGCCCCGGACAGTAACTGCCATTCCTCCGAGTTCAGCTCTATCAATGGCCAACCTATCAGCGGATGCCAACCGGGCTCTTGTTGCATAACATGCCGCTCAGCCACGTAGCCACGTGATTTGGGTCTGGGGATGCAGGTCCATTTCGAATTTGAAGGCGGGACACGGCTCCAGCCCCTCTCGAAAGCGGAGGAAACGTCCAGGTGCTCCCTTCGCTCCACATTCTGCCAGGTACTGAGGGAGCTGTGCGCCCTATGAGCCCTGGACACACGCGCCTAGGGCACAAGGTCACTGCACTTGCCGCCCGCCATGGACCCCTTGTCTATCTTGGGGATTGCTACGGCAGCGGTACAATTCCTGGACTTTGGTCTGAAAGGATGCCATTGGGTTCTTGGGCTTTATTCTGATTATAAGAATGAGGCGGCTATTGGGCAGGCGCCGTTTAAGGCCACATCTGCAGATCTGGTTCGCTTCTCCAAGCAGTGTGACAGTCAGTGGATGTTGGCGTCTTCCAACTCGGATCCTAAGGCGAGCGAGGAGATCCGGGAGGTGGGTTAACGACCGCACTTCTCATGTGCTCGCGGCTATTCGCCGAGCTTTACTTCTAACGCGTGACTAGTGCCTCCAAGCAATCAGTTCCCTGATTAAGGAGTGTGCGCCTGTCGCACTTGACCTTTCCCAGCGATTTGACAAACTAGACCTCATCAAGAATCACAAGTCCTCCGGGCTCGGCGCCATGAAATCACGACTGGATAGGATGATGATGGTATGGAAGAAGGATGAAATCACCTCCAGGATAGACCAGCTCTCGGCTTGTCGGTCTCAACTGTCACTGCGGCTCCTGCAGTATTTGACGTTGAGGTTCGACATGGCCAACACGTCTCTGGAGCAACGGTGTTCCAAGATCGTCGAGGTTCTGACAATCTCGGAGGATAGAGTAAAGGCAATCGAACAACAGAACCAATCAATCTCTCGGTCACTCGAGGCGTCTCAACTCCAGGCCGAGGACTACCACGAACAAACAATCGCAGCGCTTCTTACCCGGGAAGACGGCGAGGTGAAGTTCATCAGATCGAAAGATCCTCAAAAGGCCCTCATATATAACGGTCCACAGAAGCTATTGACTCTTCGCACGGAGCCAGGCTCAGCACCACCTGCAGCAACCATCCAAGACTTTAAGCCCATGCAAGAGAGAATACTCAGGTATCTCTATCACGATGAACTTTCACATCGGTACGAAACCGTCAGTGAAACTCACGCCAAGACATATGAATGGATCTTCCAGAAGCCAACGGCGCAAAACCCGCAGGTCCGGTGGTCGCCGTTTCCGCAGTGGTTGGAAAAAGGCCGCGGTTGTTATTGGATTAACGGGAAAGCTGGCTCGGGAAAGTCAACTTTAGCCAAGTTCATCTGCGAAGATCCGCGGACTGAAGAGGCCTTGAACAAGTGGGCGGAATCTGCAAACCGCGAGCTCTGCTATGCGTCGTTCTTCTTCTGGAACCTCGGATCACGGATTCAAAAGTCGCAAGCGGGTCTCATTAGATCACTTCTTTTCGATCTTCTCCGAGATCGACGGCATCTAATTTCAGTGATAATGCCGGAGCTGTGGTCCATTAGTAACAGCAAGCAGCCTCGGGATGGTCCCTCTACTATAGAACTTCTCCGGTGGCTCAGGCGATTACCGAATATCATAGACTCGCAATATCGGATCTGCTTTCTCATTGACGGAATTGACGAGTACGATGGGGACTTTAATGATATCATTGATATCATTGAATCGTTGTCCTCGAATGAGCATATCAAGTTTATCATCTCGAGTCGTCCGATTCCGAGTTGCGTTGACGCATTCGACGACGGTCCAAGCCTTCGACTTCAGGATTTGACGATGGGCGATATTATAGCGTATACTTCGGACAATCTCAGAACTCGACTCGAGAAACGTCACGGAGAGGTCTGGAAAGAAATCGTAGATCAAATTGGCGAGAAGTCCTGTGGCGTGTTTCTCTGGGTCGTCCTAGTCGTTCGCTCGGTTCTCGTCGGGCTTCAGAACTGGGACTCGCTGGATGAAATTCTCCAACGCCTAGACGAACTTCCGTCCGATCTGAAGGACCTATACGCACATATGCTTAAACGAATGCCCCTATCCTACCGACAGCAGGCATCCGAGCTGTTCCAGATTGCCGTTCATTTCCTCGATGTTCAACCAGATGACACGTTGATGACTCCACTCCAGCTTCACTTCGCCACCGCGATCTATGATGTTGCGGACGTACTGAAGTGGCCTATCAAGTATCTCCGTGAGAGTGATCAACAGAAAGCGGTAGATTCTATCGAAGGAAGACTAAGAAGCAGGTGCTGCGGGTTATTGGAGGTCCGCCAAATGAAATTCCGTATGGTCCAAGGCTTCTCTTCGTCTGTACTCCGGGAACCTCATGTCCACTTCATTCATCGGACAGCAGTTGAGTTCCTACACCTGCCCGGAATCTGGAGTGACATCCTATCTCTGACGGCGGAGACTGATTTCGACCCCTCTGTGAGTCTGTTTAGGTCTTGTCTTCTCCTATGCAAGACCCAGCCATCGGAGCTTAGAATACGACCAGCGGATAACTTGGTATGGCACTATATGACCTGCGCAATGGAATATGCCTCGCTGGCTGAGGATGCATGTAACCCAGTCTCATCATTATTGCTCGATGAGCTGGATAGAGTCATTTGCCATCATTGGGAAGCGGCGTCACGATTTGAGTTTGGAGGCTTATCTTGCGAAACTAAAGGCCATTGGGCCGAGGGATTCTCAGTGACCGCATACTCCGGTCTCCCGAAAGCCCTCCAACTTCTGGAGACGCGATCAATTTCAATGGGACTCGCTCTTGAGGACTCTACGAGGCCATTTGGGTTCTACACTTTGGCGGTTCTTCATGGCCTTAACAACTATCTTCGCGAGCGACAGCCTCCTACCAACGACGGCAATGGCGCCTCACCATCGACATCCACCAGGCTTCTGACGAACGTTTTAAACTACCTTTTCTATAAAAAGACGTGGACAAGGGAACGTTCTGGGGCCATCATCCAACGCTACGCCGACATGTGTACCCTCCTCCTGAGCCAGGGTGCAGATCCGAACGCGACATTCCCTCACGCAAGGAAAGGCCCCTGGGGCTTGATGCTCGAGTTCGGCCTCAAAGGATGCGACGATGTTTCTACGTTTCGCAGTTTATACCGCACGAAGGGCTCTTCCTTTGTCTACTCAAGGCTTCTCGTCACATTTATCCAAGCCGGAGCTGACCCTCATCACATCGTGAATTCGAGCTCCACAACCCAAATCGGGAGACAAGGCCCAGCCTATTCCGTACAACAGCTTATCGACATCCTATTTGCCCAAGATGTCCATCGTCCAATACATTTACAAATGGAGGAAGAGGACACCGAGATGAAGAGTTTCCATGGATGCTTGTCAGGATTAATCCAGCAGAGTATCTCAACCTATCAACCAACATCCGAACAGCAATCGACCCCCAGACCTCATCGCCGCAGAGGAGTGTCTTTCCTGAGGCGAAACACGAAGTCTAACAGCGATTTTTCGATTGGTAGCTCTACCTCGTCCAGCATGAAGAAGTTCGGCCAACAACTTTTAGCCCCCTGGAAGCGTACTTCAGACTCATCATCTCAACAGTCCCTGTCAGATATCGACGAGAATAGGTTATAGAAAGCTGCTGATAAGTGAGTTGGTGACACGGAGACTCTGGGGATAGTTTCTGCTGCCGCCATGCCATTCGTTTTTCCCTAGGTATCGCTTCGTTGAGTCTTGGCTAGCCCATTAGCATACCTTCAAACTTTTCCAAGCCTACGAATGTGTATTGCGTTAATCTGGCTATGGCGAGAGGAAGAGTAACGTCGAGCGAGAAGCGCCTAAACAACCCATTTGCTAAATGGGGTTATCAATTACGTGGGTTTTGTGATCCTGTCTTCGGCAGTTCCTCAATTTGGTGTTGGAGTAAATTTGGGCAGTAGCTTCTAGGATCGAGCTCCATCACGACTGTGAATCGACGCCAGCCCGGCCCCCTCTTTCTTAAACCCTGGGTGGAGGCGCTCTTGGCTCACCGTTCTCGGCAGCCTCATTCGTTCCATGGAGTTCGCCTTGAATATCCCTCATTGCGCAGGTCCCAGTCGGAGCATTGGACATCAAGAACCTCCTCTGTTCCCCCACAGGCACCTGCATAATATTGCTCGAGGTATTTCATGTGCATGCGTGATATCCTGGAAGTGTAAGTATGATTACTAGGTGGCACCATTCACACTTTCTTTCTTTGTGTAACGCGACTAGAAATCAGTATCCCTGCTTCACGGCATCGTCGCATAGCCTACTTCCCACGAGAGCGACGAGTGACCGGAGCTTGCCTCAAGGAACCCAACTGATCAACATTAAAACCCCTTTCTGGTCCTCTATCCTCCATGCCCCGCCCCATCTTTACCCGTGTTCCCGCCCTAACACCCCCTTCCCGGCTTGGCGGCGAGCGAGTTCGCGAGAAGGGAGGGACATGAGGCGCTAGCGGTGTGGCTTGAGAACCAGCCGACAGCACACGAAGGATGATTCAGAAGAATCGGAAAGGTATGTGAATAGAACGATAAGATCATGTTACCAAATTCCTGCACTAGGTTGAGGGTGATCGCACATTCATGTCGTGTCAACTATGTTGCCTTACTCGCCTTATGAGACTTATCGCTGCATCTCCTCGACTTTGATTAGAGCCAGTACTACCATTATCCTAGCCCCCCTAGCCGAGCGTCAAGGGCATATTGAAAGTAGCTAACAGGTGGCAGTTTACTTAAAAAGAAACAAAAAAATCAAGGCTTCAAACCCCAGGACATGGTAGGGTGTAATATCTACTCCTCTCCTAGATTGTCGGAGCCGGGCAACACAACCCAAAGTTGAAGGTGACGACGCTTGCCCCAGAATACGGGTGCGTAGGCTGGAAACGGCACAACTGCGTAAAATGGTCCAATGGTTGTAATGATCTTCGTGCGACATCGAAGAGTCGATGATCAACGGGAATCTGCATCGCATAGCTTCACTGGTAGAGGAATTAGAAGGAAGTAGGAATAAGAAACGTGGTATTGAAAAGAAAGATAAAAGAATGATTCTCATGACATCTTCTTATTTCAAACTCAAAGGCGCAGAAAAGGAAACAGGCAATGATAGGGTTTCAGAGTATTCAACAGAGCCTATTGAAGATCTAGTCTTTCTTGGCACTGCTAGGAGGCTATTCGAGATTTCGTGGCCTGGAGAGAAGTAAAGTTGATGAAGATGTCGTCGAACCCGAAAGAGGACGAGGAATCTAGGATCCACGTGCATTGTGCCATGACATTTTTCAGATTGAATCCCTTGGACATCTTAACAACTTGCCTGCGAGTGCTGCCTGCGGTAGGAAGTGCCGTCTTCACTACCCCCAAACATGTCGCGCGTGAGATGGCGGTTTCCTCTGCCGGCGAGGCTCAGTCTCATTCACGTAGGGCCTGATGGAGGCCCAAGGCAGTCTCGCACATGGGCCCACGGTCCACCTCTCAGACATCCTCATCTGGCAAAAACAGCAATGGAGTACTCTGGACTGGCCGCGGGAATGAGATAGGATGGGATCATGGGAGTCTATCACCGCCCCAGCATTCGATGTCCGGCGAAGGAGAAAGGTAAAAAAAAAAAAAAAAAAAAAAAAAACAA